>OX104117.1:91477891-92077891 GCA_944474755.1 Limnoperna fortunei
GATTAAATGTATATAACATAATTTTAAGCCTGTAACGGGCTAATATACAGTAGTATTGAAACGGTGTCTGGGCCGTGGATTAAATGTATATAAACATAATTTTAAGGCCTGTAACGGGCTAATATACAGTAGTATTGAAACGGTCTGGGCGTGGATTAAATGTATATAACATAATTTTAGGCCTGTAACGGGCTAATATACAGTAGTATTGAAACGGTCTGGGCGTGGGATTAAATGTATATAACATAATTTTAAGCCTCGGAACGGGCTAATATACAGTAGTATTGAAACGGTCTGGGCGTGGATTAAATGTAGATAACATAATTTTAGGCCTGTAACGGGCTAATATACAGTAGTATTGAAACGGTCTGGGCGTGGATTAAATGTAGATAACATAATTTTAAGCCTGTAACGGGCTAATATACAGTAGTATTGAAACGGTCTGGGCGTGGATTAAATGTATATAACATAATTTTAAGCCTGTAACGGGCTAATATACAGTAGTATTGAAACGGTCTGGGCGTGGATTAAATGTATATAACATAATTTTAAGGCCCTGTAACGGGCTAATATACAGTAGTATTGAAACGGTCCTGGGCGTGGGATTAAATGTATATTAACATAATTTTAGGCCTGTAACGGGCTAATATACAGTAGTATTGAAACGGTCTGGGCGTGGATTAAATGTATATAACATAATTTTAAGCCTGGAACGGGCTAATATACAGTAGTATTGAAACGGTCTGGGCGTGGATTAAATGTATATAACATAATTTTAAGCCTGGAACGGGCTAATATACAGTAGTATTGCAACGGTCTGGGCGTGGATTAAATGTATATAACATAATTTTTAAGCCTGTAACGGGCTAATATACAGTAGTATTGAAACGGTCTGGGCGTGGATTAAATGTATATAACATAATTTTAGGCCTGTAACGGGCTAATATACAGTAGTATTGAAACGGTCTGGGCGTGGATTAAATGTATATAACATAATTTTAAGCCTGGAACGGGCTAATATACAGTAGTATTGAAACGGTCTGGGCGTGGATTAAATGTATATAACATAATTTAAGCCTGTAACGGGCTAATATACAGTAGTATTGAAACGGTCTGGGCGTGGATTAAATGTATATAACATAATTTTAGGCCTGTAACGGGCTAATATACAGTAGTATTGAAACGGTCTGGGCGTGGATTAAATGTATATAACATAATTTTAGGCCTGTAACGGGCTAATATACAGTAGTATTGAAACGGTCTGGGCGTGGATTAAATGTATATAACATAATTTTAAGCCTGTAACGGGCTAATATACAGTAGTATTGAAACGGTCTGGGCGTGGATTAAATGTATATAACATAATTTTAAGCCTGGAACGGGCTAATATACAGTAGTATTGAAACGGTCTTGTCGTGGATTAAATGTATATAACATAATTTTAAGCCTGGAACGGGCTAATATACAGTAGTATTGAAACGGTCTGGGCGTGGATTAAATGTATATAACATAATTTTAAGCCTGTAACGGGCTAATATACAGTAGTATTGAAACGGTCTGGGCGTGGATTAAATGTATATAACATAATTTTAGGCCTGTAACGGGCTAATATACAGTAGTATTGAAACGGTCTGGGCGTGGATTAAATGTATATAACATAATTTTAGGCCTGTAACGGGCTAATATACAGTAGTATTGAAACGGTCTGGGCGTGGATTAAATGTATATAACATAATTTTAAGCCTGGAACGGGCTAATATACAGTAGTATTGAAACGGTCTGGGCGTGGATTAAATGTAGATAACATAATTTTAGGCCTGTAACGGGCTAATATACAGTAGTATTGAAACGGTCTGGGCGTGGATTAAATGTAGATAACATAATTTTAAGCCTGTAACGGGCTAATATACAGTAGTATTGAAACGGTCTGGGCGTGGATTAAAGTATATAACATAATTTTAAGCCTGTAACGGGCTAATATACAGTAGTATTGAAACGGTCTGGGCGTGGATTAAATGTATATAACATAATTTTAGGCCTGTAACGGGCTAATATACAGTAGTATTGAAACGGTCTGGGCGTGGATTAAATGTATATAACATAATTTTAGGCCTGTAACGGGCTAATATACAGTAGTATTGAAACGGTCTGGGCGTGGATTAAATGTATATAACATAATTTTAAGCCTGGAACGGGCTAATATACAGTAGTATTGAAACGGTCTGGGCGTGGATTAAATGTATATAACATAATTTTAAGCCTGGAACGGGCTAATATACAGTAGTATTGCAACGGTCTGGGCGTGGATTAAATGTATATAACATAATTTTAAGCCTGTAACGGGCTAATATACAGTAGTATTGAAACGGTCTGGGCGTGGATTAAATGTATATAACATAATTTTAGGCCTGTAACGGGCTAATATACAGTAGTATTGAAACGGTCTGGGCGTGGATTAAATGTATATAACATAATTTTAGGCCTGTAACGGGCTAATATACAGTAGTATTGAAACGGTCTGGGCGTGGATTAAATGTATATAACATAATTTTAAGCCTGGAACGGGCTAATATACAGTAGTATTGAAACGGTCTGGGCGTGGATTAAATGTAGATAACATAATTTTAGGCCTGTAACGGGCTAATATACAGTAGTATTGAAACGGTCTGGGCGTGGATTAAATGTAGATAACATAATTTTAAGCCTGTAACGGGCTAATATACAGTAGTATTGAAACGGTCTGGGCGTGGATTAAAGTATATAACATAATTTTAAGCCTGTAACGGGCTAATATACAGTAGTATTGAAACGGTCTGGGCGTGGATTAAATGTATATAACATAATTTTAGGCCTGTAACGGGCTAATATACAGTAGTATTGAAACGGTCTGGGCGTGGATTAAATGTATATAACATAATTTTAGGCCTGTAACGGGCTAATATACAGTAGTATTGAAACGGTCTGGGCGTGGATTAAATGTATATAACATAATTTTAAGCCTGGAACGGGCTAATATACAGTAGTATTGAAACGGTCTGGGCGTGGATTAAATGTATATAACATAATTTTAAGCCTGGAACGGGCTAATATACAGTAGTATTGCAACGGTCTGGGCGTGGATTAAATGTATATAACATAATTTTAAGCCTGTAACGGGCTAATATACAGTAGTATTGAAACGGTATGGGCGTGGATTAAATGTATATAACATAATTTTAGGCCTGTAACGGGCTAATATACAGTAGTATTGAAACGGTCTGGGCGTGGATTAAATGTATATAACATAATTTTAGGCCTGTAACGAGCTAATATACAGTAGTATTGAAACGGTCTGGGCGTGGATTAAATGTATATAACATAATTTTAGGCCCGTAACGGGCTAATATACAGTAGTATTGAAACGGTCTGGGCGTGGATTAAATGTATATAACATAATTTTAAGCCTGGAACGGGCTAATATACAGTAGTATTGCAACGGTCTGGGCGTGGATTAAATGTATATAACATAATTTTAAGCCTGTAACGGGCTAATATACAGTAGTATTGAAACGGTCTGGGCGTGGATTAAATGTATATAACATAATTTTAGGCCTGTAACGGGCTAATATACAGTAGTATTGAAACGGTCTGGGCGTGGATTAAAGTATATAACATAATTTTAAGCCTGTAACGGGCTAATATACAGTAGTATTGAAACGGTCTGGGCGTGGATTAAATGTATATAACATAATTTTAGGCCTGTAACGGGCTAATATACAGTAGTATTGAAACGGTCTGGGCGTGGATTAAATGTATATAACATAATTTTAGGCCTGTAACGGGCTAATATACAGTAGTATTGAAACGGTCTGGGCGTGGATTAAATGTATATAACATAATTTTAAGCCTGGAACGGGCTAATATACAGTAGTATTGAAACGGTCTGGGCGTGGATTAAATGTAGATAACATAATTTTAGGCCTGTAACGGGCTAATATACAGTAGTATTGAAACGGTCTGGGCGTGGATTAAATGTAGATAACATAATTTTAAGCCTGTAACGGGCTAATATACAGTAGTATTGAAACGGTCTGGGCGTGGATTAAAGTATATAACATAATTTTAAGGCTGTAACGGGCTAATATACAGTAGTATTGAAACGGTCTGGGCGTGGATTAAATGTATATAACATAATTTTAGGCCTGTAACGGGCTAATATACAGTAGTATTGAAACGGTCTGGGCGTGGATTAAATGTATATAACATAATTTTAGGCCTGTAACGGGCTAATATACAGTAGTATTGAAACGGTCTGGGCGTGGATTAAATGTATATAACATAATTTTAAGCCTGGAACGGGCTAATATACAGTAGTATTGAAACGGTCTGGGCGTGGATTAAATGTATATAACATAATTTTAAGCCTGGAACGGGCTAATATACAGTAGTATTGCAACGGTCTGGGCGTGGATTAAATGTATATAACATAATTTTAAGCCTGTAACGGGCTAATATACAGTAGTATTGAAACGGTCTGGGCGTGGATTAAATGTATATAACATAATTTTAGGCCTGTAACGGGCTAATATACAGTAGTATTGAAACGGTCTGGGCGTGGATTAAATGTATATAACATAATTTTAAGCCTGGAACGGGCTAATATACAGTAGTATTGAAACGGTCTGGGCGTGGATTAAATGTATATAACATAATTTTAAGCCTGTAACGGGCTAATATACAGTAGTATTGAAACGGTCTGGGCGTGGATTAAATGTATATAACATAATTTTAGGCCTGTAACGGGCTAATATACAGTAGTATTGAAACGGTCTGGGCGTGGATTAAATGTATATAACATAATTTTAGGCCTGTAACGGGCTAATATACAGTAGTATTGAAACGGTCTGGGCGTGGATTAAATGTATATAACATAATTTTAAGCCTGTAACGGGCTAATATACAGTAGTATTGAAACGGTCTGGGCGTGGATTAAATGTATATAACATAATTTTAAGCCTGGAACGGGCTAATATACAGTAGTATTGAAACGGTCTTGTCGTGGATTAAATGTATATAACATAATTTTAAGCCTGGAACGGGCTAATATACAGTAGTATTGAAACGGTCTGGGCGTGGATTAAATGTATATAACATAATTTTAAGCCTGTAACGGGCTAATATACAGTAGTATTGAAACGGTCTGGGCGTGGATTAAATGTATATAACATAATTTTAGGCCTGTAACGGGCTAATATACAGTAGTATTGAAACGGTCTGGGCGTGGATTAAATGTATATAACATAATTTTAGGCCTGTAACGGGCTAATATACAGTAGTATTGAAACGGTCTGGGCGTGGATTAAATGTATATAACATAATTTTAAGCCTGGAACGGGCTAATATACAGTAGTATTGAAACGGTCTGGGCGTGGATTAAATGTAGATAACATAATTTTAGGCCTGCAACGGGCTAATATACAGTAGTATTGAAACGGTCTGGGCGTGGATTAAATGTAGATAACATAATTTTAAGCCTGTAACGGGCTAATATACAGTAGTATTGAAACGGTCTGGGCGTGGATTAAAGTATATAACATAATTTTAAGCCTGTAACGGGCTAATATACAGTAGTATTGAAACGGTCTGGGCGTGGATTAAATGTATATAACATAATTTTAGGCCTGTAACGGGCTAATATACAGTAGTATTGAAACGGTCTGGGCGTGGATTAAATGTATATAACATAATTTTAGGCCTGTAACGGGCTAATATACAGTAGTATTGAAACGGTCTGGGCGTGGATTAAATGTATATAACATAATTTTAAGCCTGGAACGGGCTAATATACAGTAGTATTGAAACGGTCTGGGCGTGGATTAAATGTATATAACATAATTTTAAGCCTGGAACGGGCTAATATACAGTAGTATTGCAACGGTCTGGGCGTGGATTAAATGTATATAACATAATTTTAAGCCTGTAACGGGCTAATATACAGTAGTATTGAAACGGTCTGGGCGTGGATTAAATGTATATAACATAATTTTAGGCCTGTAACGGGCTAATATACAGTAGTATTGAAACGGTCTGGGCGTGGATTAAATGTATATAACATAATTTTAAGCCTGGAACGGGCTAATATACAGTAGTATTGAAACGGTCTGGGCGTGGATTAAATGTATATAACATAATTTTAAGCCTGTAACGGGCTAATATACAGTAGTATTGAAACGGTCTGGGCGTGGATTAAATGTATATAACATAATTTTAGGCCTGTAACGGGCTAATATACAGTAGTATTGAAACGGTCTGGGCGTGGATTAAATGTATATAACATAATTTTAGGCCTGTAACGGGCTAATATACAGTAGTATTGAAACGGTCTGGGCGTGGATTAAATGTATATAACATAATTTTAAGCCTGTAACGGGCTAATATACAGTAGTATTGAAACGGTCTGGGCGTGGATTAAATGTATATAACATAATTTTAAGCCTGGAACGGGCTAATATACAGTAGTATTGAAACGGTCTTGTCGTGGATTAAATGTATATAACATAATTTTAAGCCTGGAACGGGCTAATATACAGTAGTATTGAAACGGTCTGGGCGTGGATTAAATGTATATAACATAATTTTAGGCCTGTAACGGGCTAATATACAGTAGTATTGAAACGGTCTGGGAGTGGATTAAATGTATATAACATAATTTTAGGCCTGTAACGGGCTAATATACAGTAGTATTGAAACGGTCTGGGCGTGGATTAAATGTATATAACATAATTTTAGGCCTGTAACGGGCTAATATACAGTAGTATTGAAACGGTCTGGGCGTGGATTAAATGTATATAACATAATTTTAAGCCTGGAACGGGCTAATATACAGTAGTATTGCAACGGTCTGGGCGTGGATTAAATGTATATAACATAATTTTAAGCCTGTAACGGGCTAATATACAGTAGTATTGAAACGGTCTGGGCGTGGATTAAATGTATATAACATAATTTTAGGCCTGTAACGGGCTAATATACAGTAGTATTGAAACGGTCTGGGCGTGGATTAAATGTATATAACATAATTTTAAGCCTGGAACGGGCTAATATACAGTAGTATTGAAACGGTCTGGGCGTGGATTAAATGTATATAACATAATTTTAAGCCTGTAACGGGCTAATATACAGTAGTATTGAAACGGTCTGGGCGTGGATTAAATGTATATAACATAATTTTAGGCCTGTAACGGGCTAATATACAGTAGTATTGAAACGGTCTGGGCGTGGATTAAATGTATATAACATAATTTTAGGCCTGTAACGGGCTAATATACAGTAGTATTGAAACGGTCTGGGCGTGGATTAAATGTATATAACATAATTTTAAGCCTGTAACGGGCTAATATACAGTAGTATTGAAACGGTCTGGGCGTGGATTAAATGTATATAACATAATTTTAGGCCTGTAACGGGCTAATATACAGTAGTATTGAAACGGTCTGGGCGTGGATTAAAGTATATAACATAATTTTAAGCCTGTAACGGGCTAATATACAGTAGTATTGAAACGGTCTAATTAATGACCTATGTTCCCTTTTCTTCTTCGTTGTCCATAGTTCAAATAAAATAGTAAATTGTTTTGTAATTTTCTTTCTGTTACACTTTCCTTGTATTTTGATCATTTTTGTATCTCATTGAGCTAAGAATGTGTGAAAAAAAAAAGATTGAACACTTGATGAAATATAATAAATGAGGAGTAATTTGGTCGAGTGGAAACGGACAATTTTCCTCCTTTTGTATAGTCTCTCCGACTTCGTTCCTGACGGTATTGATGCTACTAGAGGATTAAAGCCAATTGAATTGGAATGATCTATTGTACTAAATTTGGTATATTTTTGGAATGGTGTTGTACTTTTAGACCCCAATATGTTATTACAAATGTAATGGTGGAATGTTATTATAAACAAATAGACCTATGCCAATACATGCATTTTTTTTGTTATCGAAAGACGATGGTATGTTGCCAAAATAAGCGGGCAAAGATAAACGTTCATTCTTACAAAGTTTAAATAAACCAATTTGAGTCTCGTGATCTATGAAATACCCCCCCCCCCCCTCGCCTTAGCCTCATGGACGGCTGCTGACACAATAATAAAGATCCTGTGACAATTTTCTTTCCTGTGTAGCTACAGAGGTCCCATTACTAAGCCTGATTTTGTAATCTTGATAAGTTTCTAACCGAAGGATCACTGAAGCAATATTCTGTTTTAACGCATGTTATGCAAAATCGACAACCAAGAAATATAGATTACAAAAAAAATTTTTAAAAGGAAAAAAGATATTAACTTTAAAAACTGTTCCATTTTTCAGTTCTTTCTTTGTCATAAATCATGAGTAAAATTAAAACTCGCAATATTAAATAGTTTATGCGACTGAATTGTGCCATTTGTGTTGCAATAATTTGTTTAAATCGTCGTCTTATCACAAATTCTTTTTAACTTTTGCTATGAAAGAACTATCAAAACTTACTCGTGCATTTACTACCTTACACCAGTTGATTTGATTGTTTTGTGCTATAAGAGAGTTACATCTTTTCTATCAACATTTCCAATAACTATCCCCACGTGTACAAGGAAACTAAACAAATAAAACTAAGTAATTGTGACAAATGGGTAATAAAATTACAATAAAACTAAGTATGAAAGCCATGATAATGCCTTAATCTTACTAATGACAAGGCAGCTGGAATTTAACATTCATTACAGATTTTGTATGGTGTTAAAAGTGGAGATTTTTACTAGTTTTTAGAACTGTTTATAAATATAACTAAATATTTTATAGTTTTTTCCGGCTGATGTCTTTCATGCACATTATGAACCGTTTACCCTCTGCCCACTCCACTCCGATTCATAAAGAAGGAATTATTGTTCTAATTATACCCCCCCCCAAACTTTGGGGGTATATAGGAATCACCCTGTCTGTCTGTCTGTCTGTCTGTCTGTCTGTCGTCTGTCCGTCTGTCTGTCCGTCTGTCCACATCCCTTGTAAGCGCTTCTCCTCCTAAACCGCTTGACAGATTTTGATGAAACTTTACATGAAGGAAGTACATATGTAGATGTGCATGAAGAATTTTCGTCGCTGTCGGATATTATTCAGGGGAGATATAGGACTTAGACTTTTTAAATATAGTATTCAGCGCGAGACCTCGTAAGCGCAACTCCTCCTAAACCGTTTGACAGATTTTGATGAAACTTTACATGAAGGAAGTACATCATATGTAGATGTGCATGAAGAATTTTCGTCGCTGTCGGATATTATTCAAGGGAGATAATTGGACTTGAAGCGAAGCGGGGGGTATCCCTTTGTGAGCGTGCTCACAGTCCACACTTGTTTTATAAATGTATAAAATTATAAATTTTTATAAATTTACATAATATATTTGATATCGAATTTAACTTAACACAGCCAAAAGTATAGTTCATATTTACATTAATCAAATAGCATCAAATGCTATTCTTGTTATGATTAAATTGAAACAAGCGTGTCTGGTTTAGCAAATTTTTGAAAATTTGTATCTTTGATGACACCTATTTATAACTGTCACTTTAATAGTAATTTATCGTTTTCAAACTGCATTCGCATATCTTACATAAAATTGTGAACTTCACTTTCCATAAGTAAACATGTAACTCGAAGAGAACAAAAAATTCAAGCGGATTGTCGAAGTCTACGATTTTATAGACTTTGAATTGTTTGCTATTACAGAGTAATATATTTCATATATTATCCACACGTGGAAAAAAATGAAGCAACATGTGTTGTATCAAATTTCGGCATTTTACTGCTCAGCACACCAAAACGATAAATGTTATGTATAAGGTATACAAACTGACCTTGTGTTATTTCAACAAACACAAAAAAAAAAACAAACAAGCACAAAAGAGAAAGGCCAACTTTTTTGTTTAAAATCAGAACTATGAAATGATAAAATCAAATTATTATGGACATGTCATTTTATGTCACAGTGTGTTTATTTTTTTGTTTTTGTGTTGTGTGTCTGTTTTGGTACACTGTATTTGTCCTCTTTTGTTTAAGCTTTGTATTGTCTTATTCTTATCTACTTTTTATTTTCGACGCATTAAAACCGTACCCACTTTATGTGTCACAAATGACCATTGACTTTGTCGTACCATTTGCCCTCCTTTTTAATGGACAATGAATATCCCCGGATATAGATATTTACAGCATTTAACCTGTGCCACGCATGTAGCAGAAATTGCATACCTGGACACACTGCCGCTTTTTAGTGGGGTTCGTGTCACTCTATTTTTTTGTTTTTGTGTTGTGTGTCTGTTTTGGTACACTGTATTTGTCCTCTTTTGTTTAAGCTTTGTATTGTCTTATTCTCTATTGAATACTCTTCCGTATCTTGTCCTAGAAATTGTTGTTCTTATAATGGACAAGTGCGATAGCGTAGATAATAAAGATTCCACAAAAACACGAATAACCGAGCAGGGAATTTTGTTCGATATTAAGAAATAATATTGGTTTCAAATGAAATGTTATATCTTAAAGTTGTTCACATGCATTCATGCCAAATATATTATATGGTAATATGGAGGTGTCATACAATAAAAACAAGACAAGATTTAAATATTATTTCCTTCACATACAAAGCAAAGTTTTAATTTTTACCGTTGTACCCCATTAATTACAGAAAATTTACTGCCTAAAGTCGTTAATGGTGGCTTCCCTGGAGTAAAGAAAGTGTTTCTGTCCAAGAAAAAGTTTCGCGGTTGCAAAATTATGGATCTATTAAAGGAATCGATGTCATAATCTTAAAGACTAAATGTCCGTGAGTACGTAGAACACCTACAATCATGTTGTCAGTGCAAATTCTCAAAGCGAACTCAACAACAAAGGTAGGGGGGTAGGAATTGTTTACTTTTGCGTTAGACTCCTTCGCTCACTTCGTTCGAGACAATACTTTTTTTCGTTTTCTTGCCATATTTCGACCCAAATGATATGGGGTCAAATTCCTGTGCTCGGACGTTGGCAATATTGTGTGATTAACGTGTGAAATTGTGATGGAGGTCAGAGAGAGTATCAGTCAAAAGATTGCACAGATACTCAGGCGTCTCCCCATTAACCATCTTATACATAATTATAAGTTTGTGCCGTCTTCTTCCCTCAGGAAGCCTGTTCCAATCCGTTTCGTTGTAAAGTTTTTCAAGCAATGTTAGCTTTGTCCCTCCCGTTACTATACGCATTGCTTCAATCTGAACACGTTCGAGTTTATCTATTAAGATCTGTATGTGTTTGTCCCATATAACGTCACCGTATTCTAAGATAGGTCTGATAAATGAAAAATATATTTTCTTCTAGGTGTAAAACTATCTAAGACAAGTCGGACCCGACAGAGTAAGCTTGAGAAATATATACCTAAGTGTTTGTGGCTAGATACTTCAGGCAAAATAACATTCGGTCATTTGCAATGGAGGAAGTTTTCTTTTGGGTGGTCTTACGCGAGATAATCATCGTCTCGGTTTTAAGGGGATTAAATTTAACTGCCACTGAACAGACCATTGATGCATTTTATCAATGTCGCTGTTCAGTGATTCCGCTGCTCTTAGTTGGTTATAAACAATAACGTAGAGACTATTATCGCTATTTTGTGAATTTTCCTTTGATTTGTGTGCGGTATTATTCCATCTCACTCTACTAGCGTGAGATGGGCCCATCTCAGCTCGCTGTCAAGACGTCGTTAAGTAAACACTGTGACGTCACAATGTTACAAAACAGCGATAAACAGATTATTTACGTTTTATGAAACTCGATGCATTTTCTCATCATCTCATCTCAGGGCTGTGGCCCTTCGATGAGATATTGACGAGAAAACGCACCTCGTTCAAAAAAAAACGTAAATAAACTATAAGTATCATCAGCAACCAATTTGATACAACCATCGATATCAGCTACAATATCATTTATATATATTATAAAAAATAAAGGGCCAAGAATAGAACCTTGGGGAACACCGGCTTTAACTGGTTTCTACTCAAAAAAACAGCCATTTAATGCAACTCGCTGTGATCTTCCGTATAAGTTATTCTGCCTTGGAAGTCGCAGATAGCATTACCAGTGAAAATACCATTTTCAAATTTTATTTCGAAGTTCATGAAAACATGTTGAAGTGGTATATTGAACATCAAGTGGTAAAAGACTACAAGAAAAATACAAAGGTCTTAAGTAACTCAACAGATATTTGCAAAAAATGACATATACACGTACAAAAAGACATATAAAAGATAACCTATATCAAAAACTATACCTCAAAATTCCAATTTTAAAGTCTAGCACTATAACTTGACCAAAATTAAGCAACTATATGAAATATGCTGAAAAGCTTAAAAAGCTGTATGTGTGTAAACTTTCTCTTGTATAAGTATCAATAGAGCTCGTATACTAAACACCTCAATGAGAATATATTGGCATGAAAAGGTTAATAAATGTATCTGCTTGTACAAATTGGAAAATATGGATGCATGTAAACAAAGTGTGTAATTACTTTAAATGTCATAAGCACACAAGCAAGCCATTGGTTTTCGGGTAATACTAAATATTTAAACCCTATTTTATCGCGAATAGGGTAGCAAATTCAAATACAGTGTACATAAACTTACATTGTGAGCTGACATGGTTAGGTACAACTTTACTTTACAAATATCAGGGGACTTCTACATACAGGGAAACGAAACGGGTAAAACAAAGGTATGAATGTGCTAAAACCTAGAGTACAAAACTTGATTGTTTGTTTGTTTGTTTGATGGTGTTTAACGCCACTTTCAGCAATTTTTCAGCTATATCATGGCGTCCAGTTTTTATTGGGGGAGGAAGCCGGAGTACCCGGAGAAAACCCCCGACCTGCGGTAGGAAAACTGGCAATCCTTGTCAATTAAGATTGGAGTCGATTACACACTGCCTGCAGTGAGAATCGAACCCGCAATCTCAGTGTTGACAGACCACGTGATCAACAGTAGACGAACTACCTTGACCACTCGGCCACCGAGGCCCCAAAACTTGATTGTTACACTGGGGACAGTACACTCCCCGTCTGATATCTTTTCAGATATCACAAAACCAATTAATGTTAATGTTACAATGCCAAATATCAACTAATTTAAGTACTCCGAAAAATCATATAAGTATACAGAAAAGGTGTAAGATTCAAGTACATGATATATTAATAAAAAAAGTGTCAGATACCATTTCAAAATAACATGATAGTCAAACAATAACTAGTAATACAAATATATTAGTCCACCAGTAATACCAGCTCGTTTATTGGACGAATGTACTGTGTTATCTTTCCATCCTTGCACACACGAAAACTGACTTTTCGCACTAAGTCGTCGTCACTGCGAAAAACATCAGAGATGATGCCTAACGGCCATTCTCCTCTATGAGTGGATTTCTCGCGAAGGAAAACCACGTCTCCAATTTTCATATTGTCATTCACATTTTGCCATTTCTGTCTATTTTGAAGAGAATGTAAATAGTCATTTCTCCAACGTTTCCAAAAGATGTCGGACATTACCTGAACGTGTTTCCACTGAGCGCGGTACATGTCTTTTAAGTCATAGGACTCTGCAATTACAGGTAGGTATTCTTCTTTTCCCGTGAGAAGCATTGACGGACTCAAAATCAAAGGATTTTCGGGGTCTGTTGAAATTAGAGCAATCGGTCTAGAGTTAATTATAGCGACAACTTCTGCCATAAAGGTGACAAGACATTCGTGAGTCAGAGTTTTCATATTTGATGCTAAAATGATTCCATCCAAGATTCGCCTAGTTAACCCAATCATCCTCTCCCACACTCCTCCCATGTGGGAAGAGTGTGGAGGATTGAATTTCCACACTGAACCGGAGTCACAAAGAAACGTTTTTACTGCTTTATCCTCCACATTGATTGCCTCAACATTTAAATCATCTGTGGCTCCTTTGAAATTTGTTCCACAATCTGAGCGATACACTTTTACTGGACCTCGTAAAGACTGAAAGCGTCTGAGTGCATTAATAAAAGACGAACTGCTAAGTGTTTCAATCACTTCAATATGTATAGCTCTAGTAGTCATACAAGTGAATAAAAGGGCCCAGCGTTTACTATTTGAAGAGCCTCCTCTGGTTTTACGGGTGAGAACGTGCCATGGCCCAAAAGTATCTACACCTACATAAGTGAAAGGTGGCCCAGGTGTCAATCGGTCAGTGGGCAAATCTGCCATTTTTTGCGTTTGTAATTTTCCACGTAACTTCCTGCAAGTTACACATTTATGAATAAACGATGAAACAGAACGTTTTGCTCCTATCAACCAGTAGCCAGAACGTCTCAACACTCCCTCGGTTAATAGTCGACCTTGGTGATTTACTGAAGCATGAAAGTGATCGATTAACAATTTAGCGATATGTGTATTTCGAGGAATGATAATTGGGTTTATCTCACCTTTAGGAAGAAATCCTTTACTCAATCGTCCACCAACTCTCAGCAGTCCAGACGAGTCCAGGTAAGGTGAAAGGCCAACAAAGGAAGACTTTTTCGATAGTCTTTGACCCACATTCAAACACTCAATCTCTTGGGCAAAGGCCTCCTTCTGAAATTCCTTTAAAATTAATAGTTCAGCTAGTGCGTAAGTTTCTACAGACTTGTGGTCTTGACAAACATGCCATCCACTACACTTTGTATCGTTTGCGACATTACTCCGATGAAATGTTTTGGCCATATGCTGAAGAAATGCCACAGCTTTCACAAGTTTTTTCCAGTTTGAAAACTTTTCGAACCGTGACACCATTATAGGTAACACACTTGTATTCATAGTCTTGACTTCAATACGAATTTCCTTGTCGAGCTCAGGGTTAACTAACGGAAACCCTTTATTATCAGAAGAATGCGTTCCGGATGTTCTAGTCAGCCATTCAGGACCACGAAGCCATGCACTTTCTTTCAAATCGATACTACTTGTAAACCTAGTGCTACAATCGGCAGGATTTAGATGTGTTGGTACGTAATTCCATTGGTCAGATGATGCGACTTTCAGTATACGTGAGACACGGTTGGATACATATGTATGAAAACGTCTTGTCATATTGTTCAAGTATCCAAGAACAACCTTCCTAACTCCGATGCCAAGACTGCTGCGCACAGTTCAAGTCTAGGAATTGTGTTCCCACTCTGAGGTGACAACTTCGCTTTTCCTAGAAGAAAACCTACATGGCATCTTCCTACATGATGTAAAGTACGCAAATATGCTGAGGCAGCAATTGCCTGTTCAGATGCATCTGCAAATATGTGTGTTTCTAATGAATCAACTTCACTAACGGAGATGTCAAAGTACAAGCGCGGAATTAACAGATTCGTAAGTGATAAGATAGATGCCCTCCAATTATTCCACATAATTTTGAATCTTGGTTCCAATAGATCATCCCAATTAGTTCCTGAAGGACAAACTTCTCGTAGCAAAATCTTTCCACTGATTGTAATTGGAGACAGAAAACCAATAGGATCGAAAATGCTATTCAACGAAGACAATGTCCAGTGTCCATTTACATCTTTCTTGAATTCGGAATTCATGAGATCCAAGAACTTATTATCCTCAACTGATAGTCCTATCTTATCATCATTCTTTGTGACTTGAAACACTAAGTCATAACGTAACTCATCGTCTGCTTGTTCATCAGTACATTGTTTTTTGACAAATAATGTGTTAGGACATGGCTCAAATATAGTTCCTCTGCCATTGTTCAAGACAGTTGTTTTATTCGTTACAACGGAAATCGGACGATGTACTTTACCAAGACATACTTCGCCTATGATTACCCATCCAAAAATAAGCTTTTGAGCAAAAGGTAATCCTTTTGGTCCAACTAGCTGTTTGTGAACGTGATGTACTTCCGGAATATCTCTACCTATCAACAATTGTACATTTACCTGCGAGTCAATATCCGGAATCTCATTTACAATGCTGCTTAGATGCTTATACATCTTTGCTATATCGGGTGTCGGAATTTCTGACCGATCCTTTGGTATTGCACTACACTCAATAACAGATTTGATTTCTAAGCAATCGTCGGAACACGACTCGACAATTAAAGTGTCAATGAATCGACCTTTCATCCGTGTAGACCCTGTACATGATGACATAGTGTATTTAATGATATCAGAGTTAACGCCAAGTTTATTGAACAGTTCTGATTTGGCAAGAGTTTTGTTACTCTGGTCATCTAAGATAGCGTATACATGAGTAGCCTTTTCCGGGAAACCCTTCGGAAATACTCGTACTTTTACAACCTTACCACATGACCTGCCACTGAACTGTGGTACCGATGTACACTTAACTAATACATTGAATTCATCTTGGTCATTTTCAGTCTTATTCTGTGCTTTCTCCCCGCCATCGGCTGTATGGGGATTAGAATGCATCAAAGTTATATGAGTGTTACTACCACATGTGTCACATTTCACCGTTTCATCGCAGTTTCTGTAAATATGCTTCGTCGAAGAGCAACACTTAAAGCATATTTTATGATCCTTCAAAAGTTGTCTACGTTTATCTAATTTCATAGCACGGAATGCACGGCATGAAGTCAATGAGTGATTAGCATTGTGTACTGGACAACGATTTGAGTTCATAGATGTCTCTTTAGCTTTTGCAGTTTTAACTTCAGTTACCTCGGTTTTTCTGTTGTAAACAGTATTGGATGCTTGATTGCGCTTCACATCATGTGGTTTTCGAACCGATGTTGATTCAGTATTCTGATACATAAATGCAGGATCGTTCTTAACAGTACTTATGTCTCTAATGAAATCTACAAAAACGCTGAAAGGTGGAAACGGTACATTATTAGCCATTTTATATCTAGAGGCATGATTTGTCCATTTCTCCTGAACATTGTACGGCAGTTTTTCAATAATTGGTAAGACACCTGACGACGAATCGTAATATGACAACAAGGTTGAATATTGCACGTTCTCCTTTGAAGATTCAATTTGTGTAAGTATGTCTAGAAAATCAAAATACCTAGTACTATCCTTGTTGGTTAGTTTTGGGAATTTACTGAGTTTTTATTTTATTGCATTTTCGACCAATTCTGGTTTTCCAAATCGCTCTTCCAGACGTGACCATATCCTCTCCAAACCTTTTTGTGGATTGTTCACATTAGATGCACGAATAGTTTGGGAGAATCTAGAGGATTCCGGGCCAAGCCATTTTATTAATAGGTCCATTTCCTCGAAAGCGGTTACTTCAAGTTCGGTAGTAATACTAGCAAAGCTTGCTTTCCACGACGCATATGATTCGGGTTTATCGTCGAATTGCTGGAAGCGAGACAGTAGCAAGTCTTTTTTCAACAAGAATTTTGTAAAATCAGAAACAACAGACCGATTTTGATTTTCAGGTACAACATTTGAATTGACACGAGGTTGAAAGTCTGATGCGTACGGATTCAATGGTAGTGTAGTCGTATAAGGAATTGGTACAACGTTTCTGATGTCGTAATCCGGTTTGGATAAGTTTAAGGGAGTTGGCTTTGTAGTAATTGCAGGTCTAGGATTTGGTGTATTCAAACTGAAATTATCTTGTTGCCTAGCTTGTTCCTCCTTAGATTCTTGAATAACATCCTTTTCAACCTTAATTCTCAATTGATCAACGACATATTGCTCTGTCAAATTCTGCTTGATACTAATAAGTGATTCTTTTTCTACATGAATCATACCCTCTCTATTACTGTAGAGGCTTTGTCTATCCTCCTGTTCTACGGCTTGCAGTTCTACTTCTGCTATTGCCATTTCAGATTTTTGATTTATTAGAGAAAGTTCTGCTTCAATTTTTGCCTTTTGTTCTAATAGGTTTGCTTGTTGCTCAAGATAGTGAAGTTTTGTACGCTGAACTTCAGCATTCAAGCGTTTTTTGGCCAACTTTGAACTTGTTACAGACCTCTTACTACTAGACGCTGTAGATTCAGCTGAATTTCCGGAAGCTCTTGACAAAGTTTCTGCTGCATCAAGCTTTAACTGCTTTATCTGTTCTAGGAAATTGTCAATTATGACAACACATTTTTTTAATTCAACCTCGAATACATGTAAAGTCTGTACACTTTCATCTGTGCCAGTACGATTTAGGAAATCTACATATTCTTCTGATTTTTTAATGTAAGTGTTTCTATATGACACAATTGATTTTTTGGTTTCTCTCAATGATTTTAAATCTTTTGAGTACTCAGAAAATTCAGTAAAAATGTTTTCTAATGGTTCCAAAACTTTGTTTATAGAGGTAATATGTTTCTTCTGATTTGATTCATAAAGTTCCTTACCCTTTTCGGTTAGGTTTCTTCGACGTGGTGGATCACCAGCACTCATGACTTTACTACTAATATGAACACAACAAGTGTCTTCTAACTCGATGTCTCCAGGGACAATTCTTTTACTATTCTGCCTTGGAAGTCGCAGATAGCATTACCAGTCAAAATACCATTTTCAAATTTTATTTCGAAGTTCATGAAAACATGTTGAAGTGGTATATTGAACATCAAGTGGTAAAAGACTACAAGAAAAATACAAAGGTCTTAAGTAACTCAACAGATATTTGCAAAAAATGACATATACACGTACAAAAAGACATATAAAAGATAACCTATATCAAAAACTATACCTCAAAATTCCAATTTTAAAGTCTAGCACTATAACTTGACCAAAATTAAGCAACTATATGAAATATGCTGAAAAGCTTAAAAAGCTGTATGTGTGTAAACTTTCTCTTGTATAAGTATCAATAGAGCTCGTATACTAAACACCTCAATGAGAATATATTGGCATGAAAAGGTTAATAAATGTATCTGTTTGTACAAATTGGAAAATATGGATGCATGTAAACAAAGTGTGTAATTACTTTAAATGTCATAAGCACACAAGCAAGCCATTGGTTTTCGGGTAATACTAAATATTTAAACCCTATTTTATCGCGAATAGGGTAGCAAATTCAAATACAGTGTACATAAACTTACATTGTGAGCTGACATGGTTAGGTACAACTTTACTTTACAAATATCAGGGGACTTCTACATACAGGGAAACGAAACGGGTAAAACAAAGGTATGAATGTGTTAAAACCTAGAGTACAAAACTTGATTGTTACACTGGGGACAGTACATAAGTAACTGTTGAACCATTTTAGAAGATGCCCTGCTTCACCATATCCATTCAGTTCATGTACGAGACCTCGATGTCAAACTCTGTCGAAGGCTATGGAGACGTCATAGGAAACAACTCTTATTTCTTTGACGTCATCCAGGGCCCTGCAAAGCGAGTTTGATATGTCAAGTACTGATTAATAGTACATGTAGTCTCCACGCGTAAACCCAGACTGATGTGGAGTTACAATTTTATTATCTAATACAAAGTTACATAACTGTTAGTAAATAACACGCTCTATGCACTTTGAGAGTATACTGAGCAAGGATATTGGTCTACAATGTTTTACTTCCCTAGCATTTCAATTCTTGAAGACCGGAGTAACTCCAGGTAATGGGTTTGCCATTTTCCATGCGGTTGGAAAAAATGATTTAGAAAGACAAATTAAATAACTTAGAAAGTGGATATTTTAACTCAGAGCACGCTTCTTTTAATCTCGAATTTAGGAAATCTGAACCAGATGCTTTGTTTACGTTTAGAGTGCTAAGAACATCCTCAATCTCGGATTCGGTAATGACAATGTCGCTCAGTCTGATATCGAATTCAGTTTGTTCTGGCAGAGATGAGGCTGAGTCGTCAAGCTCAGTCTGCTGAACAAAATAGCCGTTGAGCTCTTTGGCTTTAGCAGTTTCGTATGTAATAAGATTGTCGTGTATTAACAAGGGTGGTATCCAGTGTTCGGAATGTTTCATACCAGAAATATGACTGCATATTTGCCATCAAATTCTAGTAGATGGATGATTATTTCTGTAAGTTTTGCCTGATACCTTTGTTTAGCTTTCAACAGATTGACGTTCAGATGACACTTGTACACATATTTTATTTATTTATTTATTTATTTATTTATTTATTTATTTATTTATTTATTTATTTATTTATTTATTTATTTATTTATTTATTTATTTATTTATTTATTTATTCTATATTTTTTTTTACATCTGGAATTTGCAGCTATACCAGGGCGTCCAGTTTTTATTAGAGAAGAAGCTGGAGTACCTAGCGCAAAACCCTTACCTTTGTCAGCCACACATTCTTGTATATTGAGGTTGGAATCAAGCACCCATTGACTTAAGTGTTAACACGACGTTTATTTGAATGATATTAAATGGTCATTTGTTGGCTAAACCATGGCGTCAAGTTTTACAAGGGAGGAAGGCGAAGTACCCCTTGAAACTCCGTATCGTCGGCAGGAAAATTAGCAATTTTGTAGTCGAGCATACCCTGCCCCTAGTACGACCCGAAGTCATAACCGTAACTATTCGGACAACCAGTCACCGACACGCAATTTCTCCGTTGAAGATGGTTATCTACATTTACCATACAAATCAGGTTGTAGTTTCGTCGCGGTTTTGTGTAAGAAGAAACAAAACTACAAAAACAGGTTACCAATATACCAATATACACATACAAAAAAGCGGTTACATCCATTCCAATAAGATCCTTACTATCTTGTTACTTATACACTTCTAGTAATAAAAAATAATCTGAGTTCAAATGTAGGTGTATCTGATAGTTTTCTTAAGATTGAAAAGACTGTATAGTGGCAATCAGTTTATTAATTAACTAATTTTAACGGTAATCATAACATTAATTAAAAACGACTACCATGGGCCATTTTGTGGTAACACCTCGTAACATTTATGCTATTCATTAAGATGTAAGGTTAACATAAATTTATATCAATAGCACCTTTGATAGGACCGCACAAAACCTTTTGATATCCTTAAGCAATTTAAACAAATAACGGTAGATTATTAAAAAAAAGTAATCAGACATATAACTTCCATGGTTGTCATTTTAATAGCAACAACATTTGTGTGTTTAAAGTCTGGTTGCATGAAATCTGTTCATTTTTTTAATCACTTTTATAAATGCATTTGTATACGACCGTAAAAAAATTACTACATAAGGAAACCAAAGACTGTTGCACTTCTCAGATGATGTTGATGTTTACTAATATTGTCTTCTGTTCTTAAAAAAACATGCACTTAAACAAAGTAACATTTATGATATTTTTTTTACATCCAAGTACTTGGTATTAGACCCTCCTCCCCTACCTGGATCAATAAATAGAGTTCATTGTGGGTTGTAATGTTATATTACGGAGATCATGGATATGGTCATTATCTTGTCCTCAAAACATGGCAGTATAAAAAATAGTCTAAATTTTCTCTTTTGTTTCTGCTTTTGCTTTAAACTGCAATTGCCTGAGAGTTGGATATTTTGAAAGGTATGGCATTACTGTATTTTTCAGGTCAATTTCTTCACAGTCAATGCACTTCCTAAAGTTATAATGTGACAAAAACATTCAAATGAAGTAAAAAAAAAATCTTAAACTTTAATATTGTATTTCTGTAAAATCTATGTGGACATCTATACTTTTTTCTCCATTTTTATTTTTTAAATTATTTTCATTTTTATTAAATTTAGCCTTCTGTGTGTTATGCGCCATATATGATGTTTCAAGCGAAAGATTTTTAAAATAAAAATTTAGATGTCTCGCCCGTTAGGTTAGAATTGCACAGAGCCATCCAATAGGATAATGACCTCGGAAGCGCCATCCCTGCCTTAGATTTAAAGACGAGCCAATACAAATGGCAAAGTTTTTTCGTACGTACATAACTCTTTATACTTGTACAGTGGCAGTCAAAACTATCTACTACACCCATGCGATGCAGTTGGTCCTTATCCCTTTATACTTTGTTCTTGAATATAGTAAAAATGCTGCTTGCTATGGGTAAATCAATCAATCAATATTTACCATTATTTTTATGCAGAACGTCATTTTAATGAAATTTATAAAAGAATATATTCACTAACACCAATATGTATATATAATTTTAAGCATCTTCATTTATAATTAACTACATCAGTGAACAGAAACTGATTCAATCTAAAATATAATTCATTATAATTTCTTTTGTAATTTATTGAAAATTTGTTCATAACTGTACTGGGATAATAATCGCTATTGCACACAGTATTGTCTTTGATTATATACTTTTATCGCAGTTAAGAATACTTCTGGTCACGTTTAAGTAAGTACCGTGTATGACCGCCTCGAGCTGCCAACATTGCTCTGCCACTCTTTGGCATAGAGGTAATCAATTTTCTTGCGTTATTACGTGGAAGTTCGCCTTTCCTTGACGTAACTGATCTAGGGTCAGAGTGGGAGGTTGACGCCTCGCGCACACGTTTATCCAGCTGGTCCTATAATTTATTGAAAATTTGTTCATAACTGTACTGGGCTAATAAAAATCGCTATTGCACACAGTATTGTCTTTGATTATATACTTTTATCGCAGTTAAGAATACTTCTGGTCACGTTTAAGTAAGTACCGTGTATGACCGCCTCGAGCTGCCAACATTGCTCTGCATCTCTTTGGCATAGAGGCAATCAATTTTCTTGCGTTTTTACGTGGAAGTTCGCCTTTCCATGACGTAACTGATCGAGGGTCTGAGTGGGAGGTTGACGCCTCGCGCACACGTTATCCAGCTGGTCCTATAAGAGTTTAATCCGGTGATTTGGAAGGCAATGGTAGCACATTAATGTTGTTCTAATCGCGCTGTGTGAGGTATGGCATTGTCCTGTTGGAACACCTCCCTCTGTCGGTATTAGGTGAAGTTGGAGAAGTTCGTCTCTGTACCTTTGAGCGGTTAAATTGCATTGACATGTAGTAGCTACATGTAGCTCTTTTTTATGTTAATTTAAAGTGCTAAAATGATTTAATTACACATTGTAAAAAACGTCATCTGAACGGCGGAGAAAGGAAAAAGTAGTTATTAAACAAACAAGCAGTTCAGTTTAATAGCGGAAGATATGTATAAATCCTAAGAGAGTTTTTGCTCCATAACATGGTAATGTGACCTCTTTGTAGCTCCTTCCATAAAAAAGGAGCTACATTATTGTAAATTAAATTAAACATATTTTATTGTCAAACACAGACAAAAGGATCTGACACAAGTTATACAACTTAGGACGTCTTCTCCTTACATAACATACAATACATTTCAAGACAATAATATACATTTACACATATTATATAAGTATACATGTACATACGTGTACCTAGGTGAACATATAATGAGTGTACTGGTAAACTCAAATAATTTATAATATTAAGGATGAACAGAATGAATAGGTTGTCACAAAACAAAACAAAACAGGCAGAAGGAAAAAACGAAAAGCATAGAAAACAAACATCGAACGAAAATGAGTACAAAAGGTAAAATAAATGCATAAATACACAAATAAAGTAAAAAAAAAAAAAAAAGAAAAAGATCTGGTCGTACTTATAGTAATGTGAGTACTGAAAAATTTAGTCACGAAGAAATCGTCCTGTATCTCTTATGTAAATTTGAACATAGTTAAAAATTAAACAGTTAATTTTGTCATTATTGTAGCTATGACATGTACCAGTTCTATTTGACTATCATCAAAAATTACCGCCCATATCTTGACGCTACCTCCACCGAAGCTATCAACTTCCTGAACACATGAGAAACGTTCATTCATGCTCCGGTATACAAGGATTCTCCCATCACGTTTCTGTAGCAGAAAACGCGAAACTCGCTGAAACCCTTTCTACGTCTGTTGTGGAATGTCCAGTCCCCCGATCTGTTGCACCATTGCACACTTCAATGCAATAATGTTGAAGAAGGTTGAGGACTGCGTGCGAGCTTATTCTTCTCAATCCAAGTATTTCGACTGCAGTGGCTGTTCGATTCCGTAGATAAAGACTCAGATGTAGCAATCATGACGAATTATGCGAGGTTGCTCACTTCTTTGGCCATCATGGAATGAGCAAGTCTGCTGGAATCTGTTTCACAGCCGAGAAATTGTGCTCTGGTTTAAGTTTTCAGTTCGTGCAATTTCACTTTGGGATACACCGGTATGGAGACGATATTTCGAGTAACATGGGAAAAAACGTTTGCTAAATTTCAAGGCGATAGAATTGATGTGAACTTTTAGAGAGTCAAATGCCAAATTAAAATTAACAGGCCTTTAAAGGTAAAAATTACGTGTAAAAAATCAATGATTAAATACAAAATTTCAATACAGATGGTAAAATATATAATTTGCATTTTGAAAAAGGGCTATTCGTTTCTTTTTTAACAGTATTTTAACAGATCTTTAAATATATACAACTTTATGTATTTCTATACTTTAAATAATTTCCTGTAAAATATTAAACAAATCTTTTACGTGAAATAATTATTTATCTCAAAATCAACTCATTATTTTATTTACGTAGCAAAATCCGCAGACGCCATGCGATACGGAATTTGTCATGTTGTATCATATGTGGGTTTAAAGTTTCGAGTGAAAAAGACTAAAGAAAACTAAAAACTGAGCAATGCTCACAATTTGATACCCCGTTTCCATTTATGTCAATGGCTAAGTCCGTGTTTTTCTATGGGAACCCCCAAATATCACTCCTATCAAAATGTTAAATATCAGATGCACAATGGCACTCTGTGACAAAGACTAAGTGTAGGAGGAGTTGCGCATAAGAGAAAATGTAACAGACGGACGAAAAGACGGACGGACACCCCCATTACTATATACCACCCGCTAATGCGAGGGGAATAAAACAATGTATGATACGGTTGAAAACGAGATGGTACAGACTGCCGAAAAATCTGTCTATGGTAAAATTGTTCCCATGTTAAACCTATCAGACTAAACAAGAACGTCGACCCTCAGTACCCAAATCTCACCAATGACTATAAGCCATATTTGAATTCCTATTTTGTACCGGATGAATCAATTGTGAAAAGGTCGATCAGGTAAACTCGGTGGCTTATTTCCGTGACGTGACTTTCATCTCTAGTCATCAGGCATTTTTTCAAATCATGCAACTACATGTTGAACTCCGATCTAAAAAAAACAAATAATAGCAGCAATTGAAAATATAAAGCGAAAGTGGGGTACTTGATCATTCATTTGAGCAGGGATTTTTGGTCTGTTTTTGAGTTCTATTTACTTGATCATTCATTTGAGCAGGGATTTTTGGTCTGTTTTTGAGTTCTATTTACTTGATCATTCATTTGAGCAGGGATTATTGGTCTGTTTTTGAGTTCTATTTACTTGATCATTCATTTGAGCAGGGATTGCGGGTTTGCATTTTGAATAAATCCAACGTATAACACATACAAATCAAAATCGGTGGGTGGGGGTTGCAATTTTAATTAGGGAAAATGTTAATATCGAATATTTATTAAAATAGTTTCATTATTCACAATGATTATTAATAAGATATTCGTAACAAAATATAATAGACTAAGTGATTTTCGTTGGACATAATAAGTTTCAACTGGTATAGTTGTTAACTAAGGTGGGGAGGGTCAAGATCTTTTCTGTTAATGTGTTCTTGGACATTTTTACAAGTGTGTTAACTGGTTTTTTTAAAGGTAACTGTGAACTGTTTTTCAACCATTAGCTGTTATCACATTGACATTGTTGTTAACTGTTAAAATGAAAATAAAAACCCTGTTTGCTGTTAATAGTATTGCCCTTCGATGAGATTTTGCTGTTATCTGTTTTTACGATTTTTTAACTCACTGTTTTCTGTTTTCTCATGCTGTTATCTGTTATTATTATTTTAAATTATCTGTTTGGGAAAAATAAAAAAGTGTTAATCTGTTAATGGACCCCCTTCTAGCCTCTTCTTAACTAGTAAACAAGAGAAATCCAAACAAAAGTATGACCTTCCTTCAGTACAACATGAATTTATTTCTGAATATGTTTTACCGTAGTATAACCTGCTGTGGCCCTTAATAGTCACATCCTACCAAATGTGTCCAAGAACAAACACTCATAGAAGACTACGCTCTAAATACTAGTTAATTTGTATTCAACTTAGGATATTTGTTAGTCAAAATTCAAAGGCCACGAAAACGGCTTGAATATTATTTATCTAAACGTTAATCTCAACTTTTGATGCACGTAATCCAGTCCATTCAAACAGTTTTTAAGGAATTATGTTTCAATATCAAATTACGCGCTTTTTTGTTTCGGTCATAACACATAATTTTGTTTTACTTTGGAGCTTCACGAGCCTGCTTAAAATTTATGTCGATGCATGGAATCCAACTGATTGACTAGAATAATAGACTGAATTAGTTTGTAGGTGTTTTTACTGTAGAAATTAAAGAAATTAATTGTTCTTTTTCTCTGCTATGTGACCTTTGGTTGTATATATGTGGTACGAAATCTCCAGGTAAGTGGTGCGAAGTCTCCTGGTACGACTTCTCCATAAATAAATAATAGCTTAGATTACAGGAGCTTAAGTAGACTTCTGAACCAGTCCTCCACTAGGACTCTGCCCTGGACCCCACAACGAATCATTGCGACCCTCAGATAACATCCTCTATCGGTCCTGCTGAACGCGCTGAGAAGTTATGCAAATTAAAACTGAAAATGTGTCATCAATTTCATTTGAAAGAACTGGACCCAGGTATATGCTGACCCTAAAAAATGTCAACGATTACAATTTTTTTCTTTCCTCCCAAAACACGTTATTACATTCAATATTATTCGATATAAACAATTTTCGCCTGATAATAGTTGTGTCATACACTATACCCCAATGTTCAACATTTTAAAATGCCATCCAACTATCAAAGAGGAATAACTCAGAAACCTTATAGGATCGGAAGAGTTTTGCCCCTTTCTTCCATTACTTGTAATAGTAATTTTAATTTGTTGATATAAACACTGATCCCTAATTTATTACAAACATATACATACTTTTAATTAAATATAAATTATATTTTATATTTTGTTTACTTTCTAATTGGTTTTTATTATTGATCTGCATATTTAAATTAATTATAAATAAACGGACTGTGCGTGGATAAACGGCCTATCCGGTGATCGGTCCAATCGGTGATCTCCTGCCAGCTGCCTATCCAAAACGGAGTTTCTCATTGTAGAGGTCATTATCCATTTGGGATGGCCTGTGCAAAAGTAACCTAACGGCCGAGACATCAAAATTTTTTATTAAAAAAATCTTTCTTTCACTTAAAATTTCATATATGGGGCATTACACATATTATGCTAAATTACATAAAAATGGAGACAAAAGTATACGTGACCACGGACTTTTTTCCGGAATTTTACCTTAAAGTTTAAGAATGGTTTTTCTACTTTCATTTCAATGTTGTGGTCACATTGTACCACATTACACACTTTAGGAAGTGCTTCCACTGTAAAGACATTGACTGGAAAAAAATATATTCTTGTTCTACAGTAATGCCATACCTTTCAAAATATCCAACTCTTAAGCAATAGCAGTTATAAGCAAAAGCAGAAACAAAAGAGAAAATTGGGACTATTTTTTCATCCTGCCATGTTTTGACATGCACCGGAAATTCATTCATTGAATAGGATAATGACCCCTTTAAGCAAAGCCAACAGTTCGGGATTTCCACCAAAATTTTTTTTTATGTTATTTAATGATTCTGTAAATAAAATAAGCATGCAGTTTGAATATATTGCTACCCAAATAAAAATTATGACAGTTTCCAAAGATGTGGTGAATCCTTGTTTTAGCAATTTTTAACTGATAAGGACAGTTAGGGTATAATTTTTTTTCTCCTGTTCAACAATTTTGGCACAACAGTCAAAAGATCACCTTTTCATGACAGTACAGGTGTAATAGATACCAAATAAGCAGAAACAAATCTGATAAAAGCAACTTTTTATCAAGTGAGAGTTCATTTGAATATAAGGGGGGTTGAAAACAGTCGATTCTGTTGCTATGACAGTATGATATAAAAATTAACATTTTTCCTTAGAAAAGAAAAAAATCTAAATAAAAAAGATTTTCTTAGCTGTAATGAGCATATAAATGAACTTATTAAGTAGAAATACACCACAATGGAATTCAGGTTGAGAAGCAGAGGTCTCTTTTCTGTAGCTTAAACTTTAATTAAACTATGCACAAAGTAGAAATATGACTAGTTTTAAGAAAACTGACATATAATTTTTATACAAAAAGACTCAATGGCATCTTTTCAGTCCTTTTTGCATGCCAAGTCACTGAAAAAGTAGAAAACATAGCAACTGACTAGACTGATTGGTTCAAAGTACCCAAAAGCATACTAGATTCACAGACTTTACATTAAAACGGCACATTGCAAATGATGCCTACCCATGCCAAATAATTACCAAGAGGCCAGAGGAATGAATAAACACTACATATTGATTAAAATACTGCTGTATAACCTTCTTTTAAGAAACAAAATGAATACATTTAATCTTGAGTTACAATCTTCAAGGTATGATACATGTTTTTGTCTAGCAATAAGTGTTGGCAAATGAAATAGGATCATTGTTTACCTTTTTCTGATCAATTTTTGGTCTGAAAGGTATTATTTAATACCAATAATACATTTTTATTTCTTGTCACCTTGGGTTCTACCTTGCTGTACTCTATAGTTAATAGTGTGCTTTTTGCAAAAATAATCACTTTTCATGATACCATAGGCCAAAACGTCAAATTTCTCTGCAGATAATGAAACAGACTATAACTATAAAACCTGAAGATATATTTTGCAGAAAAGATATTTTCCTATAATTAGTTCTGGTACCCTTTCATAAAAAGTACCTGACAAGTGGGATTTGTGTATTTGACCAATTTGTAAATTTTGCTCTTACAGAGGTCATTATCCATTTGGGATGGCCTGTGCAAAAGTAACCTAACGGCCGAGACATCAAAATTTTTTATTAAAAAAATATTTCTTTCACTTAAAATTTCATATATGGGGCATTACACATATTATGCTAAATTACATAAAAATGGAGACAAAAGTATACGTGACCACGGACTTTTTTCCGGAATTTTACCTTAAAGTTTAAGAATGGTTTTTCTACTTTCATTTCAATGTTGTGGTCACATTGTACCACATTACACACTTTAGGAAGTGCTTCCACTGTAAAGACATTGACTGGAAAAAAATATATTCTTGTTCTACAGTAATGCCATACCTTTCAAAATATCCAACTCTTAAGCAATAGCAGTTATAAGCAAAAGCAGAAACAAAAGAGAAAATTGGGACTATTTTTTCATCCTGCCCGGAAATTCATTCATTGAATAGGATAATGACCCCTGTATCGCGGTATTTATATAGAAAATCATCTATGGAGTGCAACTCCGGTCAAAAATAGTCATGACTTAAACATCTTCCAAAAATGTCCAACAAACGAATAGAACTTCAAAACATCACAACTCTTTGAAAAAACAATTAAAAACGGTAGAAAATCAGCTATTTACAGTTTTTCTTGAAGAAATCGTCTATTTCTGACTACAATGAGGACACCTGAACACACTGTCTCTTCTCAATATTTTTACTGGTGAACAAAAGGTTAAGCGAGTCCAATGGTCACAAAAGTCATTTAACGAAAGCTGAGCCTGCTAAATGTAGGAGATCATCGGGTTGCCATTTTTCACATACACAGCATGTTTCTTCATCGTCAGTATACTCAATCTCACTGTCAGTTGTTTCCTCTGATAATGTAAGCGGACCACCTTTCTGTGCTGTTCCTGATGTACTAGGAATAGGACCTGTTTGTTTGGAAGCAGACATTGCTTGAGGTTTGTTTACACTTTCTTTCTTTTTCTTTGCAGGTAGTGATTCAGCTGACTTGGTTTTTTTACAGGGTGTTGGACCAGTTTTTTTGTTGAGGATGTCGAAGATTCAATTTTTTTGTTTTGATGAGCTTCCAGCAATGTAGGGTGGTACAAACTTTCGTTTAGGTTTTTTTTACAAAGGCATTCTTGATGGTTCTACTATCAAAAAAGGACAAAGATCTACTTGTGTTGTTTTCATTGGTTTCTTTTTCATTGTTGACAGCTTCTGTGTTATTTTGTAAAATCTTACTTTGATCTACATGTATATCATTACTTGAAGTGTTGTCATTGGAATCTTCTACAATTAATGCATCAGTGACGTTCTCAACTTTCTCTGAAACAGTGTTGTTTATAAGGATGTTGGCAGGATAAATAGCTGAAGGAGTGGTTTCATCAGGTAATATAGCCGTGTTATTGAAAGGATAAATGCCTGTCTTGCGGAAAGATGATACTAAATTTTCAGGTGACATAGCTTTTAGGTATGGCTTTGAAGTGAGTTTAGCAACATCAAATTTTGCAACGCTTATTCCAGGGTTTTGCTGCAAATATGATGCACATTCTCTGTAATACATATTCTTCAAGGGTCCAAAAATTCCAACATCTAAAGGCTGAATTAAATGACTAGTATGGGGTGGAAGAACAAACAATACAACATTATGTTTTTTTGCCCAATCAGCTAGAGTTAAGCTTATGTGAGATCGATGTCCATCATACAATATCAATGTAGGTTCTTGGTCATTCTTGTCAGTAATGCTAGCATGCCGGGAAAAGTGTGTGGTAATGTAGTTGTGAAAAATACTAGTATTTGATTCAACTCTCAATGTGAGCAGTGCTCAACTGCTATTTTAATTGACAAGGATTGCCAGTTTTCCTACCAAGGGTCAGGGGTTAATCCAAGTACACTAGCTTTCTCCTGCAATATAAACTGGATAGCTGAAAACTTGATAAAATCGGAGTTGAACACCGCTCAAACAAACATAAATTGTTTGGTGGCTCAAAGATAAGCCAGAAACAGTGATTTCATGCAGTATTAGGTGTTATTGTTAGTCAAATACATGTAAATATGTTTTATGGATTTGCTTTTTTGTTATCCATGAACAGCAGTGATATATAAAGATATATACCCACTAAATAAATTCCATTTATATTTTTTTCCATATTTCTTATTTTGCCTCAAGTTCACAGTGTAACTTTACTCACGAGATATGTACAGAGTAGTCCGGTGTGTAGATCATGAGCCTCAAATATCAAGCTTTAAAATATAAGCCACACCTCACAAAAAACAGCAATAATGTGGTAGTGCTAGATTTTTGTTTTTTATAGGAATATGTGTTTGATAATGTTTTATTATTGTTTTTTAGCATTTACTAATAGTGGACAATATTTGTTTACTGTAACTGTGATTTATTTACTATTTCTTATTTACTGAATTTATACTATCAATTACTTATTGATTTTTGCATAGTAAGTTGTTGTCTTCTTACGGTAGTTGTTCAGGTGTACTTCTCAGGTTCATGTGTCAGTGATTTTCAGGCGGGAAAATTATTAGATCTCTCTTTGTCTTTGGGACTGATAGAAGCCATTTTTTGATGTCTTGGTTTTCTTTCATGGTTTTGGAGAAAATTTGACTTGAAATTGAATTTACTCTATTTTTCAGGTTTGTTTCTTATTTACTAATTTTCCTAACATTTCAAACTTTTCCTTAAATAACTGAGTTTTGTTAAATATAGGGGAGATATACTCTATTTTTAGCATCCTTTTTATATAATATGGGTAAAACGCATATTTATGACAAATATTGTCCTAGTAAATGCTAAAAAACAATAATAAAACATTATCAAACACATATTCCTATAAAATACAAAAATATAGCACTACCACAATAAGTTCACCCTTCACTTACAATCCAAAGAAAGTCAAACGTTTTGAAGTATACAAATCGCGATTTTGTTTATGGCACTTGTGACAAAAATATCTCTAATTGAAACCACTTAAAAGAGATCTAGACTCGAAATAAGCTCGTTGAAAAGGTATTTTCATTCAAATTCATTGGATATTATTCTTCTTTTCATCTGTGCGAACTTTATTAGGGCCAATTTAGTTTTCTCATCATCAACTCACAAATAATTGGAAGATGTGATAATTTAGACAAATAAAATTGTAGCATACATTGCCATACACAAATTTATTCAATAAAGTATAAAATAAATTTATGACCTTTTACTAATAGTAAAATCTGTACATTGTTCACAAAAGTGCAGATCAGACATCTGTAGTGCTACAATTGTATAATTAGTGACGAGAAATCTAGAGAACATTCGTCGGAATTGAAAAAAAAAGTTTCGAAAATTTCCACACTTTACAAAAACAGCAAGAACTCAATTTCTTGGTGAAAAAAAATGAGTTTTTCACCTATGAACTTGCAATCCACCGAAAAACAAGATTTTGAACAGCAAATTTAAAACGATTGAAAATTCAGTCCTCAAAATTAGCACCGTACTAATGGACCACAACTGATATTAAATATTCCGGTGATGCGGTAACTTTCTTAAAGTTTAAGAACAATTGTCTGGTAAATTTTCTTGTTGAGTAATGATTTTTCAAGCATAACAAAGTGAAAACAGCTGATTAATGATCAGTTAAACTTTCTCTGTACCACTGCACTTGGTTTAGAACAGTAAAATTAAAAATAGGAAAAAATAGAAAATTTGACAAATTGTTCTTCGTTTCTCTCGTCTATGCTGACCACTGCCGTCGAACTTTGGCAGATTGTCCAGTACAACCATCAGTTTCAATGTTTGTATTCCCAACTTTAAATATGCAAAAGTTCTATAAGCAAGTGACTATATAGATTGATAATAAGAGCTATTTCTTAAAAGAACACAATTTTTCCTTTTAATTATATTAATACACTCAATTAAAACATAAAATTGTGTGAAAATTATCAAGGTGCATTAGTACCGGCCTTTCAGTTACTTGTGTAAACAGGGCCAGGGCCACTAAAAGTAAAAATGGTGGTTATCTGCGTGATACAAGCTAAATGGCAGGAAATTCTTGCTGACTAGTAGATTGGTTCGACTAATAATTACTTTTTTTTTTTGAGTGTGGCTCTTTAAATTCAGTTAAATGCGGAGGTCGAGAGCGAGACTAAAAACAAAAACTGGAAATTACAACGCAAATGCGCAGTCTGTTTAAATTCAGTTGGAATAATAATGGTTTCGTGGTACAAAGAGGGGGCAAGATCTTTTTCGGTTAACGTGTTTGTGGCATTTTTACAGGTGTGTTAACTGTTTTTTTAAATAAAGCAACTGTTAACTGTTTTTCAACCATTAGCTGTTATCTGTTTTATTACAAATATACATTGTTGTTAACTGGTATAATGAAAATAAAAATCCTGTTTGCTGTTAATAGTATTGCCCTTCGATGAGATTCTGTTGTTATTTGTTTTTCCGATTTTTGAACTCGTTTTCTGTTTTCTCATGTAAAATCAATTGTCTTTATTTTAAAATTTACTGTTGTCTGTTTTGGGAAAAAAAACTGTTAATCTGTTAATGGACCCCATCTACAAATTGTGCAATCATAATGTAAGAAATTAACACTTACCAATTAACAAGGTTGGGTTTGTTTTTATGATCCAGGATATATGCAGACAATCATACATGCACAAGTGGTTGCAACAAATATCAGTTCAAGTATGTCGTTTCCAATTTTTCTTATAACAGTAAAAATGAAATACTTTAATAAGAGAATAAGTGTCAATACATAACTTGCATGTTTTAATTTTTTGCGTGTATTCGGGATAAATAATCAAAAGCTAAACAGCGGAAACCAGTCGTTGTATTTTTCTGTAGTGTTTTGCCAATTCATGTTTGTATCAACAATGCTATAGCTTGTGTGTGCGTAAATACAAAAAAATCGATCTTTTGATCTTAAATGCTTAAACAAATACAAAAAATTATTGCTAATTAAAAAAAACAACAAGACTATTAATAAGTTTAATCAACGATAACTCCTTATGGAATGATTTTGTTAAACAACAATATCATTAAATGATCACTGTTAACAAATTCTGTAACAGTAATGTCATTAAATATTAAAAAAATATATTTTAAATTTTATTTAAGCAATATATTACTTTACATTTTGACATGGGCCGATTTTGTATAGGCAAATTTTGTTATTGGCCGATTTGTCCAGACACCTAGACAAAACTGAACCAATCACAAATTTTAACGTAAGGCTAGCTAACTACCTGAATATTGAATCTACACTCACTATCTACTACCACATCAGGCATAATAGATACAAGAAAACTCTATACAGAGATGATAAATCTTGGGAAATTTAAAAAAAAAACAGCGCAACTATGTAACCAAGATAAAAAGACAGTCAGTAAAAAATTATTTTTTACAAAGGTGTTTAGGCAGACCTAAGAGCAAAGATTTCTGCCATACTATTAAGCCATTCCTCACAAACAAGGGCTGTCATTTCCATACACACATTATACTAAATGAAAATTATGATCTGTTATCAGACCAAGCTGAAGTAGCTGATGTATTTAATGATTTTTTTCATTACTGTAGCAAAGGATATTGGTTCAAACCCTGTAGATGTAGATGAAAATTATCCAAGCATTGTAAAAATGAAAGAAATATGTGAAGGTAAAAATGTGGAAAATTTTTGTTTTAAACCAATAGTAGAGACTTTTGTAGAAAAGCAGATATGTAAATTGGGTATAAAGAAAGCCAATTTCCAAATTTTTTTAAAGGGCAAGTTAATGATTTTTTTTGAAAACTTTTACAATGTTTATTTGTCTGCTTTTAGAGAAGGCTATAGTTGCCAAGATACATTATTAAGAGTTTGAAAGATTGGAGACATGAATTGGATAATAATAAGTTTATTGCTGCCATTTTGATTGATTTATCAAAAGCTTTTGATTGTTTGCCCCATAATCATTTGTTGTTAAAAATTAAATCATATGGTGTTTCTGACAGTGCACTCAAACTTTTTGATAGCTACTTATGTAATAGAAAACAATGTGTTAAAATTGGATCAACCTATAGTTCTTTTTTGTCTTTGTATTAAGGTGTCCCGCAGGGATCAATTTTGGGCCCTCTGCTTTTTAATATGTTTATTAACGATATTTTTAACCAAATTGAAAAGAGTTCTTTGTACAACTATGCAGACGATAACACCTTGTCATACTCTGACGATAATGTTGAAAATCTTGTTAAAACACTTGAAACTGAAAGCAAAATACTTATAAACTGGTTTTGTAACAATCAAATGCAGGCTAATCCAGATAAGTTCGAAGCTATATCCATTGGAAAGAAGACCTTTGATAAAGATATATCTTGATTTGGATGGTAATATTATTAAATGTGATGAAGAAGTAAAACTGCTGGGAGTTACTGTTGATTTCTGTCTAAATTTCAAATCTCATGTTTAAAAAAAAACATCTCAGCAGCTTAATGTAGTGACATGGAACTCATCTGAATAGACTAGGCAGATTGACCATATACTACTCTTTTATTTTATCTAACTTTAATTACTGTCCACTAGTATGGCATTTTTGTGGTGAATCAAGCACTAAGAACATTGAATATATACAAGAAAGAGCTCTACGTTTTATTTATAATGATGTAACATCAACATATGAACAATTATTATCTAGATCCAACTTGCCACAATTGAAAATCAGGCGCTTAAGATCACTAGCCATACAAACCTATTAAATCATAAATGGAAATTCACCAGCATATTTAAAGGATCTAATAACACCTAAAGCAAATTTTTATTCTTTCAGATATACAAATACAGTGGAACAACCTAGGGTAAGAACCAGCAGATATGGCCTACTTTCAATTCGGTATGCTGCTCCAAAACTATGGAATAATCTACCACAGGAATTTAGGGAGGGAATGTCTTTGGAACATTTTAAGGGTCTCATTGGCAAGTGGGAAGGGGACGTATGTAAATGCAGTTTTTGCAAATAGCAAAATAGTACTAGGTCATAACTGGTGGGTCATCCATATATTATAATGTTTTTTATGTTTCTGTCTTGTTTTATTGTTTGCATGAAATCTGTTCTTTTATTAGCTTTATGTGTCTTAATATTATGTCTATGTATGTGTGTCTGCCTAAATAGGGTGCTATATATGCATATGCATATTTGCATGTGCTTATTTATAAATGTACTGTTTTGCTGTGTATGTCCTCTGCATGTGCTTCAATGTAGTGCTGTCTTTTATTAATTTTGTGTTCATTATGTCATTATTATATATGTGTGTAATGTTCATAATGTAATGTCGGTTTTAAAAGCTCATTAGAGCTTGTGTTATTTGTTTGTAACTGTACCGACTTATAAATAAATATTACTTGACTTGACTAGACCGCCGTTCGTAGCCACTCGAGAAAAGCCGAGCGATCACGAATCGGTTACGACGAAAAAAAGGGAAAAAATATGCCAAATTATGGGATTCAAACGGTTTTAAAGGGAAAGCGGCATTGATTTGTGTATGTTTATCATAAAATGTGTATCATAAAACTTAAACGGAGAACTATATTGGTGAATATGATGCATCTAGGAACTAACCCCAATGCATTCTTGGATACTGCCTCTGATCTGTATTTTATTAACAAATGTATCCGGTTAGGAGAAAAATTTTAATTCTTTTCCTGCTTACTGACAAGGTTCACATCAACTATCTTACCACGTATGATGCATCTATAGATGCTTAGCACAGTGCATGCTTCAATTGCTGCCTCTGACCTATATTTTGCGGTTGCCTGATTTGGCTATCTAAACATTGTGTACTTATAATGAAGTGATGCAAATAATAACAACACATATTACCATTTACCGTTAAAAAACAGTACGTATTTTTGTCCACAAAGAAAAATACCATGGCCGTAGCATTCATTGAGGCAAGTGAGGCAGTTGCATCGCTAAAAATTTGACCAAGTATGGTTTTGATTTTCGGGAATATTTTGTTCAGAATAAAATATAAAATTGAGAAATCATGTCTTTTACTTTCTACAAAACTGTATATCCTATAACTAATACGGACGTAAGTACCTTTAAAACAAACAACGGTCTTAATATGGAATTACCGATTTGTTACTATTTACCAATTTTCACTGTCAAGTATCAGCAGTCGTTCCAATATAATAAAAGTCATGATGTCGAACGTAAACAAATAAAAAGCATGCAGCATGGATCTTTGGTTAAAAACTGGAAGCTGTAGAAAAAGAAGTCCAAGTGAATATATCAAGGGATTAAATAATATTTTAAGTGAAATTGTGTAGAATTTTAATATGAATTAGGTTGCAACCTATGACCTTGAGCGGCCCCAGACCCCCTGCCGATTAGGTTTTGCCTCACTAAAAATTGGACCTCAGCTACGGCCATGAAATACAGCTTAGAGACGGCTAGCTTTTTAAGAAAGCTAGTACTTGTTATCGTACTAAACTTAATCGGCTCACCCCAGTTATTTCCCAACCCTTGAGCTGAAATGGCCGAGACACGTTCCGATTCGATTTAAACCAGTTGAGATAGGTAACTAGCTAAGTAAAAGTATCCACTAAATATATTTTAAAGGGAAAAATATTTGAAGTTGTGTTTAGTTATTTTCGATTATGAAATTTAAGTTCTTGCAGCACAGAAACCGTTTTTGTTGCACACTTTCCTGGTACAACGGAGATTTATTCAATTTTGTTTAGAAAGTGGAGTTATATTGAATACTTCTAGTTGGCGAACAATTTTAAGACTTCATAGTATAGAGGAAAATCTATTTATAGAATGGGGGATACTCCTACCATTGAGCGAGCTATCGCGCGATATACGACCCGAAAACAGGGTGTACTCAAATCAATTTTTGACCCAAAAGTTTATATTTAACCGATGATAACCATGAAAGCCCATTGGGGTCTCCATGAGAAAAAAACCAAGTGTAGGTTAAAAAATAAAAATAAACAACAACCAGCTTAAGACTCCCAAAGGCATTGTCAATGTTAATCTGGTTTACCAAATACATTCTGTAGCTTAACTACAATATATATGTTAAAGGTATTATTATAAGTTTCTTTCATTAGTTCGAAAAGAAAATCTTTAACTTTGGATTTAAATGCAAGAACTTTTGATTTTTTTAATATCCACAGAAAGGACATTCCAGTCTTTGATGGCATTATAGTACAACGTGCGAAATCCCTTTTACAGCTGGTACATAAAAATTGTATTAACTAAATCTAGTGTTAAAAGTATTCATATCTTTTCTTTTTACAAAACGTTTTTTTTCTATAATGAGTTAATGCATTTGTTATATATTTTATGAGTATGGTTGAGTCTCATCGGTCTAACTCTGACATTTACAAATCTGATATTATTAAACCTCACTTAAAACACTTACTGATTGGCTCAAAATAATATCACGTGACGTTTATAAATGAGATGTCTTGCTAGACAACGCCGATAATTTTCTTGCAGAGGGGACAAACTCGAAGCCGAACAGGAAACGTGGAGACAATACTATTCCTCAAACGGAACTATCCCAATTAATAAAACTATTAAACTCTCGTAATCGATGATTGGAAACAGTTATGTATTATTTAAATTTGCAATAATGTATGACAACAAAGTTTTGAAAACACATAATTATGGGAAATAACGGCATTAAAAGCATGTTTGGTCTATAAAGTTGGTCCATGTTGATTCGCCGGTTTAATAAAACAATTGTGGCCTTCTTAATCGGTGGACATCCAGAATCGTCAACTTGCTTAGGTTGTCTTCCCTCTGGATAAAGCCACCTCTTCATAAGATGTCCACCTCTTAAGAAGGCCATTATTGTATATTGTTAAATACTGGATAATCATATAGACACCTTTAATAAATCTTATAGTAGATTGTTTTGCATCACTTGTAATTTGTCTTGTAGAAATTTGTTGACACCACTAAACCAAGACGAACAAGCAAAGTCAAGGTAGCATTAATTTAGTGTCATACTAAGTGTATTTCTTGAGTTTTCATATAAACATTTAGCATTTCTATATAAAAATTTCAATCTTGCGTTTCCATTTCGTTTGCTTTTCGCAAAATACTATTTACTAATGCCATTAGATAAGAATTGATCAATTTGCAATCCTAAATATTTAACACTTTTCGTGATACAATATTATGATTACTGCAAGTAATAATAACCTCTTTACTTTTTTAGTTTTCTTAAGTACCAAAAAGAATGCATTTCGTTCCCAATGGAGGCTTAATTTATTATCAACTAGCTATTTATTAAAGATTGTAGGGAGAAAGAACTAGTAGCTTCGCCTCGTTCAATATTATATTCTACCCTGCTGCATAAAACCTCATATTGATCTTGTTCAAGTGCAGTAATTGTATATTATTAGTCATAAGTCATAAATTTTATTAGCAATTACTCCTTGAAGGGTCAAAAGCTACAATAACAAAACAAACAAACAAAAAAAAGAAACAAAGAAACACATTAAGAATCATTTCGGCCCCTGTCTTCAGCGAAAAAGACTGTTTCAAAAAGGAGCCTAGCTATACAAGTTCCTTAGATTCTGGATTCAATATTATTGATATTTATTCTGTAATCGTCATATTGTTAAATTTCAATGTACCAAATTTCTTAATTGAATGAAAGAATCGGACGAACTAGTGAATTAAATAAATGACAAGATAAACTAGCTGGTAACTGCTTTATGTTAGCTGTTAAACATTTTAATGAGTATAAAATTTTAAGCGCTTTTTGTGTCACATTTTTAGCAGATAAGATCAAACTCCTATTCTCTGTAACATAGTTACCTAAAAATCTGAAATCACGGACCGTCTCATTGTTAAAAGTTTGTAATAAAAAGATACATTTTCCTTATTTTTTTATAAAATAAGGACATAGAACAATGGTTTTGGTTTTCTGACATTCACAGTAAGCTGCTAATTATCACAGTAATTAGACAAATTTCCAAGACATTTGAAGACCTTATTCAGTCTCAGATAGAATGAGAAGGTCATCTGCAAAAAGCAAACTACCAATTTGTCGAAGATTCTAATACTAATAGAAAATTTTTATTTCTCATAAATATCTCTGTTATATCATTTAAAAATATGCTGAACAAGGTGGGTTTCAAAGAGTCTCCCTGTCTAACCCCTCTGTCTAAATTAAAATAAATCTGAGTGACGTCCATCAACTTTTAGTGCGGACATGCTATTATTGCACATATTTTTAATAATATATCACTTTTGTTCCCACACCATATGTATTTAATTTATTTAATAGAGTCTTTAGCCAAAGGGATTCGAATGCTTTACGCAAGTCGACAAAACAAATAAAAATTTGTTTCTTTTAAAAAAACAATCAAAGTTTTACAAATAAATCCACTATCAGTGGTTCTGCAATTTGGGCGAAAACCAAATTGTAATTCTGAGAATTCATCTTCCATGTACATGTTCTTTATATTTCTATTGTTTAGAACTGCACTGAAAACTTTTGAAAGAGAATTTAATAAATACCTCAGAAGTTATTTGGGTCATTTTTGTCACTCGAAAATTGGGATTATAAATGCTTTGTTCCAGTTTATTGGATTTGCGCAAAATGTAAGAAACAATACATGTATATTGGACAAACTAAAAATGAATAACGGAATAAGATGACTTTACGTCGTCAACATAAAAACTATGAAAGTGAACAAAACATTTACACGAATGTTAAAGCGGAAAATTTCACATTTTCCCAATATATTAATTTTTGATGACAAAACCTGAACAAGAAATACATTTTATACGTTACTTAAAGCCACACTTAAATGGATAGATTTTCATTGCCAAATAACTGTTATATTTAAAAACAACTCATTTATAATATATGAGTATAATATGACGTGCCTAAAACACTGGGACCACATCAGTATATACTTAAGAATTGATTGCATTTTTTTGAAGTTTCATAGATCAATGAAACTTCAAAAGAATGCATTCAGTTCTTATATTTACATTTTATTTCATAAAAAATTCCAAGGTCCTATTTAAATCGTGCACAATATATTTTTGTTGATTTACTACGCGTTGTTTGTTTACTGTGGACGTCGTCATGGGAAGCGCGTGCTCATCATGGCCACCGGTTTCATTGAGAAATGTCAAACGTCATCTGTAACGGTTTGAACCAAAAGAAATTCAGGATATCGATGAAAGACTAATAGGTTCTTTCATACGTTTTTGGGAAAGACCGGTTGATCTTTCACGAGTGTTAGAAATTTTATGTCTTTTCGCGAGTGGAGCGCAGCGGAACGAGCCAAAAGACATAAAAATTTCTATCACAAGTGAAAGTTCACACGGGCTTTCCCAAAAACGCATGAAAGTACCTATTTCTTCCGTAAACCAACAACTTTCACATTGCTATATCCTATAGACTCTCCATTGTTTTATACTCCATTGTCTCTGACATCCAATCAGAACGCCGGAAACAAGAACGTCATAGAAGAACGTTGTTATGCTTCAATGACAACGTTCTTGTTTCTGGCGTTTTGATTGGATGACGCAGCAAGTACAGATGTATGCGCGTGAGCTCATCTGTACTGGGTCATCTTTACCAGAAATCGTCGATTTACGGAAGAAATACGTAATGTAAATATTCATAATTAACGTCAACGATCGAAACTCTTTACGACAACGTCATAGTAAGATTTTTCACATATTTTAAAGATGTCACAATCAACTTTGTATCCTTACTAGCCGACAAGTCCTGTAACTCCTTAGACCGGTTCCCATTTCATAAAATCTCGTCTCGTAGGTGTTTTATACATGGTTTTGTAAATAAATTACTGTAGTTGAAGGTTGTGTTGTTCCCAAATCCGAGACGCCGACATCTGATAGAAAAATTCGCGGAGCTGGTCGAATTTTTTTCAAAAGTTAAGAACCTTGTGTTGTATAAGAGTATAGGGGGTAATTTTTTTTCTGAAACAAGTGCTTGTGTTCACATTTTATGGAGGAAACAATTGTATATTGTCGCCCGAAGTGCTGTAGGAAGCAGTAAAAATACGATATACAGATTTTTTTTATGCTTTTTTTTATTGATATTAATGCCGACATATAATCATACCGCCTTTGATCGAGCAGTTTGTTGTGATAATTGTGATTGTGATATTTGGTACCATTCAACATGCTTGGAATACAGTTCAAATAACCTAGAACTATTACAACGCAGCAATGTATCGTGGATATGCTGTAAATGTGAGAGTCAAAGCATTGACAATTTTACTTTTCATTCATTTGAATTTGAATTATCGAACTCATTTAGTATACTATCCACCAGCTGTACATCTTCAATACCATCTGTAGACTCATCCTTTAGCCCAACCACATACAGCAGCCCAAAACCTCACATTGCAAAAATGAGACAACGATTTTACACTTTATCGTCAACATCATCTATTCAAAGTAACAACAATAATTATCGACCGAAAGGGAATAACATACGAATATTTGTTATGAACTGTCAAAGCATTAAAAACAAGCGTTACGAGCTACAAGCCACTACTGAATATATGAAACCTGATGTCATTATTGGTAATGAATCATGGGTAGCTCCTGAACACACAAACAGTGAAATTCCCTGAAGGATATAAAGGAATGGTATGCAGGAAGGATCGAAACAAAAACGGAGGTGGAGTCTTCATCTCAGTAAAGGACGGCTACACAACTAGTGAGATAAAACAAGACAAGATTAAATGCGAAAAAGTATGGACAGAACTACAATCACAAAATGACAAATCGGTAATTTTTGGCTCTTTTTACCGTCCACCAAATACTGGATTAGACTACTTAAAGGAACTACGAAAAACTCAAGCAACAAAACTATCATCTTAGCAGGAGACTTTAACTTACCACATATAAACTGGGACAACAGCACAGTAAAACCAGGGGCAAGTCAGGCACAGCTACAACAAGAACTCCTCGAAATAGTCGAAGACTTTAATCTAGAACAGATGCAAACAAACCCAACTCGTCAGGAAAATGTATTGGACCTTTATTTTACAAACAATCCATCTCTTGTAAAGTCATGCGATACAATTCCAGGTATTTCAGATCATGACATCGATTCCAACCTAAAACCTATCTACAACAAACCAAAGCGTAGGAAAGTTTTCATCTACAAACGTGCAGATATTAATACAGTCAAAGAACAAATGTCCGAACTTAGTGACAAGATAACAACCAGTAAAAACATGTCAATAGAAAATCTCTGGAATAATTTTAAAGATGGCATCTTCAACATCATGAAGAAGAACATACCAAGCAAGCTAACTTCCAATAGACATAATCTACCATGGATAAACCATAAACTAAAAAAACTTATCAAAAAGAAACATAAACTTTACTCCAAGGCTAGGAAATCAAAGAAAAATGAAGACTGGGACCGTTATAGAGTACATAAAAGATGCCTACAAAAAACTTTAAGACAAGGACATTGGGAACATGTAAATACTATACTCGAGGATTCTCTGGACAGTAATAATCGTAAGCCCCTCTGAAAGTATATAAAGGCGAAAAAGCAAGACACCATCGGGGTTGCCCACATCAAAGACAAGGGACAACTTTACTCAGATAGCAAAACCAAGGCAGAACTATTAAACACCCAATTCAAGTCCGTATTTACTCAAGAAAGTGTCAATGAAGATCTCCCGAAAATAACTGGAAAAAAAGTATCCCAAAATCTCAATACTGGAAATTACCACCAATGGTGTAGAAAAACTTCTTGCAGGACTAAACATCAGTTAAGCTAGTGGACCAGACGGACTTCCTAATAAGATTCTAAAAACTTGAAGTAAAGAACTTGCACCAGCAATAACTCACATCTTCAATCAAAGCTTGGAATGCGGAACCCTACCCAGTGACTGGCGAAACGCAAATGTGTCTCCAATTTTCAAGAAGGGAAACAAGCAGGAAGCCAGCAATTACAGACCAGTGTCATTAACCAGCGTCTGCTGTAAACTGTTAGAGCATGTGATATGCAGACATATCCTAAAGCATCTTGAAACCTACAGTATACTTACCCACCTTCAACACGGACTTAGATCCGGTCATTCCTGCGAGATCCAACTAATTATTACCATACAGGATATCATGAAAAATTACGACTCTAAAATTCAAACAGATTTACTTATTGTGGACGTTAGCATTCGACACGTTCCACACAAGAAACTGTTACATAAATTAGATCACTATGGAATAAATGGAACATTACTAAACTGGTTATCTTCATTTCTAACTGAAAGAAAGCAACGGGTAGCCGTCGAAGGAGAATACTCTTCATCTGTTACAGTAGACTCCGGGGTGCCCCAAGGCACAGTCCCGGGGCCACTATTATTCTTGCTCCATATCAATGACCTACCGGAAATTGTTACATCACAAGTCAGATTGTTTGCAGACGATTGTCTTTTATATCGGAAAATTTACACCAGACAAGACCAAATCCAGCTACAAAAAGATTTAAACTCCCTAGAAGTATGGGCCAATACCTGGGGAATGAAATTTAATGCCATCAAATGCTACAAAATGTCGATACACAGGAGCGCTAATCCAAAAACAAATACATACTCACTCAACAACCACCTCTTAGAACATGTGATCGAAAACCCATACCTTGGACTCTTAATCAGTGAAAACCTGAAATGGTCATCGCATATTCATAAAATCTCAAACCGAGCAACGTCAACATTAGGCTTCCTCCGAAAAAATCTTAAACACTGCTCCATAACCCTAAAAGAAACTGCCTACATAACATTAGTAAGATCCGTTCTGGAATATAGTGCAACTGTCTGGGATCCCTATTTACAAAAAGACATTGACCGACTCGAATCCATCCAACGCAGAGCGGCCCGATTTGTATTCAACGATTATGGAAGAACATCTAGTGTAACTGACATGATGAACAAACTAAACTGGACACCGTTATCGGAACGTAGAAGAGAACAACGTCTCATCCTAATGTACAAAGTCGTCAATGACCTGATAGCTATCCCTGCTGATCCTAATATAACCAAGTGCAAAGGAAGAACACGATCAACAACGGCCAATAAACTCCAAATACTGAGCTGCAACACAGACATCTACAAGAACTCGTTTATACCGCGGACAATCAAAGACTGGAACCATCTAAGTGAAAAGTGTACAACTGCTTCTACTCTTGAATCCTTTAAGAGAGAACTCCGTGGGCAAGGAGCCTCTCTTAACCAGTACGACTAGAATTGCATCAACCCCCTGGGCACTATATTCAGTAGTGAAGAACAGCCCAGTACCTCTACAGATACAGATACAGGGTGTTAGGGTAGATTATCACATGAAGAAAAAACTATCACTCGAGACGAAGATTATCACATGAAGAACAAAATTTTTTCTTCATGTGATAATCTACCCTAACACCCGAGTTCAAAGGCAGTATGATTTTTATTAAACTGAATGCCTATTATCTTATGAAGAAATGTAAAAAAAACACATAAATACTGTACTGAATCATATTTTTAATGGAAAATGCTTGTTAATCTGCTAGTTGTTTTTTTTCAAATAATAATTGCCCATTTTCATGTATTTGTTGTGTCTTTAACATGCTTGAGCGGAAAGACACACGATCTGTAAATAAATTTCACCTGACGCGGCTGATCATTTTCCAGATTGGCAAATTTCTTTCTGTTATTTATTTTTTATATCACCCGTTGGGCATGTTGGGAGGTAGTCACGAGGAATTAATACACGTTGCTATAATGGGCGGCGCTTAAACTAGAATCAGTAGAAATTAACACATGGTTACAATCCAATAAAAAGACAGCATTTTTGCATGAAGTATAATAATAGTCTTGATCTTGTTTTACTATTTATATATAGTAAAAGAAGTGAACGATCCTTTACAACAAGAACATAGGTTTATAGGTTCTTATACATGCGTTTTGGGGAAAGCCTGCAGTGAGAATCGAACAGGCAATCTCAGTGTTGACAGACCACGAGATCAAAGGCAGACGAACTACCTTTAACCACTCGCGATCGGCCACCGAGGCCATTATTCTAGAATACTGATGTAAGGTTTGGGATAACTGTGTCAAATCTAATTCGGACAGAATAGAAAGGGTACAACACAAGGCGGGTAGAACTCTAACTGATTTAACTTTTTATTGTGTTTATCAGGAGATTGGATGGTGTCATCGAGTCATTAAAAAGTAGGAGAGAACGGAAAAACTTAGTCTCTTTTGTAAAATGGCTAACAGACAGTGTACTGAATATCTAATTGATTTACTGCCCCCACTTGTATCAGAAGCTTCAAATTATAACTTACGCAACAGAAATAATTTTAATATCCCTGTTTCTCGATTTTCCGTTTGCAACAATCCTTCTTACCAGCTACACTTAATTGATGGAAAAACCTTGAAACATCACAAAGGGAAAATTAAATATTTCAATCGACAGTCATGTCTCTTATTCATTATAAATTAGGCTACTAGCTGGTTGCTACATACTCGAATACGACACCACCGTAGTGCTCTTATACATGATTTTTTGTAGAAGAAATATCATGAATGATGAGTTGTGCGATTGTTAGAAGATACAGAGACTTCAAGAGATATTTTTATCAAAGAGTTGTCATGTTAAAAAATTTACGAAGCCTGGAAGCCCATATCAACTTACAAACCATTCTATTTTTGATAGCACAAAAAATTATGAAACTAACTGTTTGATTTTTTATTTTTAATATGTTCAAACTTATATCAGAGATGCAGGACTATTTCTTCGTGACTAATTTTTCAGTACTCACATTACTCACTGTACGACCAGATTTTCACTTTGTATTTATTTATTTATTTATTTATTTATTTATTTATTTATTTATTTATTTATTTATTTATTTATTTATTTATTTATTTATTTATTTATTTATTTATTTATTTATTTATTTTACCTTTTGTCTTCATATTCTTTGGTTGTTTATTTTTTCTTTGTTTTGTATTTCGTTTTCTTCCTTCTGTTTGTTTTGTTCAGTCAAACTCTATTCATTCTGTTCTTCTTTATATAGATTATGAATTGATTTAGTTTTACCAGTACTGTTTACCTTGGTACACGTCTATTAATGTATTTTAATATAATGTGTGTAAATATATATTATTGTCTTGTAATGTATTGTATGTATTATGTAAGGAGAAGAAGTTGTACGATCCTTTTGTCTGTTTTTTAATCAATAAAATAAGTTTAAAAATGAAAACAAAACAATAAAACATATATAGATGCTGTTAAAACTATTAACTATATAACAGAAGTAATACAACGGTTTGCACAATAAGACACGAACATTGATACAGCTTGATTCTAAGGATACCAAAACACCAGTGACTAGAAATCTAGTCCTTAAATAGCACAGTGACAAATCTTATCTACGGGGCTACAACATTCTACAGCTTATATAAATTAGTACAATCTAGTCCTTATCGATCTTGTTTAGACCTTTTATGAGAAATTCCCAGCCTCAGGGCTACATCATTTCAATGCACCAGCTATTCCTTTATATATAATTTAGAGGAAATATTGCATAAAAAAAGAAGACAAATTTAAAAAACTTTGTGAGCACTCTCACATGGAACGAGGTTATATTCTAACTAGACTAACTAAATTCCTAGGTGTCAAAATGTCAGTCAGGTGGGCCGCAAAGTACACTAAAGAAAACCATTTTGGTTGAGATTGATTCTGTTTTGTGTTTTTAGAGAAGTGTCGTGACAAACCTTTTTTTAGTTCAGTTCAAAAGAGCAAACCTTGTAGAATAATATTGGAATCATATTTTCCTGTAGATATGCATATTTACATAGTATGTCCTTATCAACTACAAGAAAGATAGAGTACCAGATGAGAAATAGGACACGTGATTGACATTTCTTGTCAGTTAATTATGAAGTCGAGTACACCTTGCCCTATGTGACGCTCGAGTGAATACAGCGGCTTGACATGCCACAGATGTACCTATAATGGCTGAACAGTCTTCACTTGAGAATATATCAACTAAAATCAGAACGAGGAACAGGAGTTAACACTAGACAAGACTAAAAATTCTAGCTCGACAGACGTCGGATCAATTTTAACGATTTTGTTTGTTCAATCTCATGACATGACTCCCAGATTTAGCGCTCTAATCCGCCGAAAGTTGATTTACATTTGTATATCATGAAGAAACAAATTACCTATATGGTCTTAAACTGTGGATAACGTCATAAAAGGGCTGTTGTCATGACGTCGCCTTCACCCTGTTGTCAACCGAACTTACAAGGTTTGTTCCAAATACACAATGAAGCTGCTATGTTTGTTTACGTTTCATTTTCTCACATGTTCTGTCATGTACATTGTACAAGAAACTTCTACTTATATGTGGTAAGTTTACATCATAGGCCAGCAATGCTCTTTACAATTCAAAATGTATTCGTGGCGTAATTATATTTTTTTTTGTCCGGGTAAGCAAAATGTAGTGCAGTATGCAAGAGCACAAGGTTCGTTCCATCATTTGTAATGGTTCAATTAACAAGGTAGTGGTCTCAATAGAATTACTGATTATAGGCCATTATTTCAGTTTTCAAGCATCAAAATATTCGACTTTAACAGTACATGTAGATTGTTTCGATGCAGCCTTATTAAATATGAGTGATTTCACTTGGTAGTTGCAGACGACGGCGACCCGACAAAACCTGTTTATTGTGTATTCAATTAATCAAAGCAACTTTTAACTGCTCAGTTTTCATTTAATTAACCTGAAAACCCGAAAAAGCAGATTAAATTGTGAAAGCCTTGTAACATATTTGTGTTCCACGAAATCGTCAAGTGGGCATCGATACATGCAAACATTTCGCACTGGTCTGTGAGTGAATTCACATTTACAACAGTGAACATTTTATCTTACAAAATGTCTGTCACCAATAGAGTTTCCACGGTTGTTAAATAATTACGAATGTATTGACTATATTGCAGCAAATCAAAAAATGGAAGAGATGGGTGTCATCAAACTCTTCATCAGAAAATGTATAGCACTGTTTGACAAGAGTTACGACCCTTTACCATATGCCTGTTCTATTCCAGACAAGGTGGAGGTAGGTACGGAGGGTCGGTAAGGTTAAAAAGAATTAATGTGTCATTGTTTGACAATAACTACGACCATCTCCGTTACTAAATAGAAAAGGCACCGGATCCGTTATAAAGTTGATGTTTTGTTACTGAAAAAGCCTGAGTTCGATACCGATGTGTTTAATACCGATATACTCTAGTCGGACTCTTACATACACCTGCTTTTAGAATAGACTCAAGAAAACTGCAAACTAACGTGATGATTACAACTTTCCAATTGTTAATTTACCGTTAATTAATAGAAACATTTCGGTAGCCAGCCAGCGTATGTTGTTTACATTTTACAACTCATACGTTATGCAAGATCTTGCGATCAATTGTCCGATTTTCAAAAAAAAACTTAATTGGATTTTTGTCCCCTTGACATGACAGCGAATAATTAGACGGGTGTTTGAGTGAGTATATTATAATATAAAGTAATTTCTAAGGAACATATAAACTGTCTACATCATATAGCTGGACAAAAAAGTGGTGTTAAATATTATTTAACTCATTCTTTATTTTTTACAGCTTCCGTTGAAGATGTTTACCCGGATGTTGTTTGTTTACATAGTATCAGTCAAAGTTATCTACACAGCCTTCTTTATTGGGTAAGTATTTGTCAGTAAAAACGTAGATTACAAGTAGAGATGCTAGTTTATAGTTTAAATCGACGTGCATTGAAATAAATTGTATTTAACACCGTTTTAGTCAGTTTCATTTTTTATATATTATTTTGTTGTCAAAAGAAGTAAATACTTTAAGTATACGTGTACTGAGTATTATTAATATTATTGTTTTCTGTCCTTTATCTTTTTAGATTTGTTATTGGCTTAGTAAAAAACGAATGTGTTGCCTGCCTTAACCAACGAGTGGTGTTTATGGCATAACCAACCAATGCTACTTGGCATAACCGACCAATACTGCTGATGGCATAACCATCCAATGCTGCTGATGGCATAACAAACCAATGCTGCTTAATGCCATAACCATCCAAACGCTGCTGATGGAATAACCATTCAATGCTGCTGATGGCATAACCATCCAATGCTGCTGATGGCATAACCATCCAATGATGCTGGTGGCATAACCAGCCAATGCTGCTGCTTATATGAACCGGCGATTGTTGTTGCCTGCCTTAAAAGATAAGTGTTGTTGATGTTACAACCAACAAATTCTGTTACCTGCCTTAATCAACTAAGCCTGTCTTATTTTCATTTCTCAATAAAGAATATTTGTAAAAGCAGATTTAAGTAGCATGTCAACGGAATTGTCTTTATACGAACAATAATATTTTGGAGTGTGCAGATCATAAATTTTAAAAGAGGTTGTATTATGGAACTTGGTTTGTGTTATATTAGATGCTCTAGAAGTGTCTGTAGTTCTATAAGTGGCGACCGTCACGTCATTCCTGTTACAATACGTTCATGACTCATGCTTAAGCATTAAAAACGTATAGTGTCTAATACACCAACAAATTTACTTTAAACTGTACATGACCAAATGTAACTGAAAACAAAAAGGCTGCATTGCTTATATTGCAAACATATAGGATTTTTTTGTGTTTGCGCCAAAATTAAATTACCCAGCATTTTTTTGGAAAATCCAAAAGTTGTGGTTTTCACCTAGTACCCTACCCTGCCTTCCTCTGCCAATTAAAAATGGACGCCACGAATATCCAAAAAAATGCTTAAAATTTCGTTCAATCCCATGTAACCAAACAAAATAACCAACGTGAGTGAAAAAAAAATTTTCGGCACCTATGGTGTACATTACAACAAAATCTAATTTTTCGCAAATTTCAATCAAGCTTTCCTTGATAATGAAGAAAACCTTACCTTAATTTCAGCCATATTGCGTTGTCAAATTACCTAAATATGTGTGATTTCAGACTAAAATATTAACTTTAATTTCTACTTTTACACATTCAGCAGACCAGTACACCATTTGTTTTCGATTCATTCCTAATCTGGGAAATTAAGGTATTAAATCTTCATATCTACGGAATGATTGATTGATTGGATGTTTGCTTTACGTCCAGCGAGCAGTATTTCAGCTATATTTAGGACGGGAACAAGTTAACAAACAATAAATCAACGTAAAATGGGGGTGGGATGGGTCAAAGGGAATACAATTTTGACTGCCACTGGAAAAGTATGGAGTTTTGGGTAGGGATGTAAACATGTGTAACACAACATTGGCTATAACAAGACATTAACTATGCACGGCTTTATTCTTGGTTAAACAAGTACAATGTTAAGAAAGCAGAATAATAATGGTAATACATTACAAAATCTAGTGTTAACTCGACAAACTATTAAACAAAGATGTAACTAAAACGCAGAACATTAATTAGGTTAACGTCCAAGTGGTTATAACTTTTAGTACTCTCTACTCATTAGGATTGAGTTTTCATACTTTTTAATAGATTTTCATTTTCATGTGCCTGATTTGTGATGTGAATAGCTTTAAGTACATTCCCCTACCGGTACAGCTTTTAGTACATTTCCCTACTAGTATAGCTTTTAGTACATTCCCCTACCGGTACAGCTTTTAGTACATTCCCCTACCGGTACAGCTTTCAGCACATTTCCCTACCGGTACAGCTTTTAGTACATTCGCTTACCGGTACAGCTTTTAGTACATTCCCCTACCGGTACAGCTTTTAGTACATTCCCCTACCGGTACAGCTTTCAGTTCATTCCACTACCAGTACAGCTTTTAGTACATTCCCCTACCGGTACAGCTTTTAGTACATTCGCTTATCGGTACAGCTTTTAGTACATTCCCCTACCGGTACAATTCGGTTTTAACCTTTCACTGCTTGACCATATATTTTTTTACATTTAATTTGACTGTTCATTAAATTCGATAACATAAAGTGTTACACAATGTTGTATAACAAATAAAGAGATTGTAAATGAAGTAGATCGGAACTTTAAAAGCTGGCCGAGTTTGGCGTTTTTATATAATATATGGCCGCTGGGGGATAGATAGGCCTATACTAGATATGTATAGGGCAGATGGGGCCTACTATTATATCCTATTAAATAAAAAGGAAAGTTTTTCTTAAGGAATACTTCAAATTTCTGAACAGATTATACCATATAATATGGTTTGGGTCTGTTTACGCCTAATAAACCGCGAAGCGGTTTATGAATGGTGTAAACAGACCCAAACCATATTATATCGTATAATCTGTTCAGAAATTTGAAATATTCCTTATAATTTAATTTTAACTATAAATCTTATCAATTTTTGCGGTAAAAGCGTCGATGACGTCGTGGAACTATTTGAATTATAACGGCGTTAGAATAGGTCATAGGTCACGCAAGTTATTTCTTATAATATGGGTTGCCCGATTTGAATTGACCAATCAGATTTCAGCTTACAAAGCAAATTAAATTATTTTTTATTAAATTACGTTTTGAACAAGTCTTAAAAAGTTGTAGATAAAAATAAATGCCTTTAAATCGTTCCGGAGATGAAAGAATAAATATAGCATTGTCCAAATAAATCTTACAAACCGCTACTTTTTTTCATTGTCAGAAAATGTATGCACTTGCCTTCAATGCGCAACGGTATCTACGCTGCTTCGACACGTTACCGGCATGTTTGGCAGTTTACTTTAATATATAAAATCTATGGTGGAGTTGGCAGTGCACTTTGTATATCCGCGAGCGGGCTATACTCTAACCAATTCTCCTGCATCGGGTATAAAAGCGTCTGTCGTTGGTGAGATAAGAATTTCACGCTCCTTTTGCGTAAAAATGTATTGTGGCGTCAACTGTCCGTTCAGCAAGAAAAATCATAAAATATATGCTTTAGTTGTGTTGGTTTACTAGGCCTCTTAAATATTACCATGAAAACAACATATCTGAGCTTCCATGAACCAATTTATGCCGCAATCTGATAGCGGTACACATCAAAACAAACACATTGACGCAACACGTTCAAGGTAGATAACTCTATTTGTTGACAACTTCAAAAATAATAGCACCGGATTTTTTAACGAATTAGTGAGAAATAGAATCAAACACCGGTGTTAGGGCAAAACGTGAAAATCTCAGACACCCGCGTGAAAGATTTCTTTTGGTCTCCAACTCGACAGAGCCTCGTTGAAGACCAGTAATCTTTTCACTTGGGTGTCTGAGATTTTCCCGTCTTGCCCTCCCACCGGTGTTAGATCCTATATTTCTTCAACGTCTTACCTTGTTTGTATGTTTACCAGTTATTGTCGCCGCCCAGGGAGGGGGGGGGCGGCGATATTGGTATTCACTTTCGTTGCTAAGGATGGATTAAGAAGAAAATATAGCTACCATAAATGAACAGAATTTTGCTACAAGGATGTCAATAATTTAACTTGTCAAAATGCTTGGGTGTCAAAGTTTCATATAATAATAAATGTTTTTGGTTTTCAATTTACGGAAGAGGGAGACCATCTTCAACCTGGTACTATGTCTTTCCGTGATAACTCCGACGATGGTAGCTTTGAAAAATCGGAAACCAGAATAAAAGGCTATTTTGTGTATACAATTCCGAAGTAAGCCGACATTTGAAAGATACAATAAATAAATGTTATGTCAATAATTTAATTGAACCACGTGAATATAAGTTTTAATTCAAGTTTATTTATAATTAAATATATGACAAAAGATTAAATGTTAGCAAATTTAAAAATCGGCAATTCAAACTAGCCACAACGGCAGGACTTAGCTTTACATAGAACCTTATGGGGAAAAAGTTTTTTTTTTAAATTGCAATGCTGATTCTAAGCGAATCTTTATTAAATAGTCGGTAGAAAGTGTGTGTTTTTATTTCGATTGAAAATCCGAGATGCCTGCTACGAAAGCTTTTATGTTATGTATAAAAACATAGTGATTATTTGGTCCTCTGCACGTACAATTTTTTTCCATCCAATCTAAAACTGAGATGTTGCCATATTGTCGAGATGACATGTATTTTGCATTGAAGCAAATGCAAAAAGAAAAACCCATTCAGGTTCGAAACGTTCGATTATAATACAACTAAGCCACGCATTAAAAGTACAGCAACTGACACTATTGGGTCTACAGCACTTGCTGTTCATGAATGATTTAAACAAAACATTTACCTAAAGCTTGTATGCATTACAATATGATATATTATAACTGCAAAGAGCATAAAAAAACCTCTGTAACATAACCTCTGTAACATATATAAACATGCTTTAAAATGCATCCCGTTAAATTATTCTCAAATCATTTTGACAAACACAGGCAGAATGCAGAATAAAACGGCGGCGAACTGATGCTTTGCATCAACAGTTTTCTTGCCTGCTAATACAACAAGGCTCGTATTTGGTCTACGCACTTATTGACATTAATTTTTATTTTACAATATTTCTGTTTAAAACAGTATGATGACATTGTAAGTTGTAGCTGCATATTCGTCAAAGAGTAAATGACAATAAAGTATTTGAACTGATAGCTGTTTGCTCGTTGGTTTGTTTGAACTGGTCTTAACGACACTTTTAGACATTTTCAGCTATATCACAAGGTAAAATTGGAGGAGTAAGCTAAAGTACCATCTAAGAAACAGGAAACCTGAGTGACAATCAGTATGAATTCGAGCACACATTGCCCGACGAGCACCTAATACCCCGGCTTTACAAAGCATTAATGGCTGAACACTCCACACTTGAGAATATGTCAATTAAAATCAGAACAAGGAAAAGAAGTTTACAGTAGAGAAGACTGAAAATTCTATCTGCACAGCCGTCGGACCACTTAACGATTTTGCTGTTCTATACTCTCCTGACATGGTTCCGGATTTATCGTCGCATACCGACGGACGTTGTTGTACATCATGCAGAAAACTACCCACAATTCTGAAAAATCAGTCCCATACTGAGGTTAACGTCATAAAATAGCTGTTGTCATGACGTCGCCTTGACCCTGTTGTCAACCGAACTTAAAAGGTTTGTTCTGCAGACACAATGAAACTGTTTGGTTTGTTTACGTTCCTTCTTCTCGCCTGTTCTGTCATGTATATGGTACAAGAAACTTCTGCTAATATGTGGTAAGTTGACATCAAATGCCAGCCATGTTCTTTACAAAACAAAATTTATTCTTGGCGTAATGATAACTTTCTTGTCCGGATTACCTTTCTGACCACAAAATGTTTTAAAAAGTGTTAAATTGCAACATACAGCTCATACTGTATCCTCTCAACTTTAGAACGACAAAACTCGCTAACATAAGGAACGACATAACTCGCTAACATTAAGAAACGAAAACACTCGCTAGCATTAGGGAACGACAACACTCGCTAACATTTAGGAACGACAACACTCGCTAAAATTAGGAAAGACATAACTCGCTAACATTAAGAAACGAAAACACTCGCTAGCATTAGGGAACGACAACACTCGCTAACATTTATTAACGACAACACTCGCTAACATTAGGAACGACATAACTCGCTAACATTAAGGAAGGGGTGGACAGGGGGGTACCTTTCTCCTTTCTCCCTCCCCACAGCTCCTTTCTCCCTCCCCTCAGCTCCTTTCTCCCTCCCCTCAGCTCCTTTCTCCCTCCCCTCTACTCCTTTCTCCCTCCCCTCGGCTCCTTTCTCCCTCCCCTCTTTACACTTCTCCCTCTTTAAAACCCTATAGCAATAGAAAAGATCACTAAATTTTGACTCAAAACTGATATAAATTTAAAGCATATAAACGACTTTTACAAACAAAGCATGACTCATGACACATTATCAAATGAATTTAATTGGTGTATCGTACCCTTTGGTAAAAAAATATGAGGATCATAAACTGTGACCGGTATATTTATGAAATCATGACACTGAAACCTAATAGCAATCATACAGCCAGACCTGTAGTCCACATAGACCCATAGTCCACCCAAACTTGTATCTCTAGTCCATACAACCTATAGTCCACACAGACCTATGGTCCATACAGACTTATTTTCCACATAGATTTATAATCCACTTACATTTCTAGTACACCAACACCAGTAGTCCACACAGACCTAAATGTCCAGAAAATAATATAGTGTATTCATAAGTACAATTCATCGTTGTTTTTATGGTCTCTTGTTAACTGTCTCGTTGTAGTTTGAAAAAGAAACACAAAAGAAATTCTTTAACAATAGGACAATCTTGTATTTTTAAACTTTTAGAAAACTGTGTTCACTATCATGTAAGATTAGCATTATTCTACACTTAATTTACACGGAGGGTTTAATAGGTTTACATTTAGAGTAAAATTTTGATTAGTTAAAAATTAATTCATGATTAGGTCTAGATTTCTCAAAACAAAACTCAAATCAATTCTCAGACTTTTGAGTTATTTCTTAACTACCACAGCAACATAAAAATTCTTGAAGTTCTGATCGACTTAAAAGGGAATTTAAACTGAAAAAATGGTGCTTATAAATGTAATGAAAAAGGGATTATTTGCTGCTGTAACATAAATTGCCTGATTATTTGTGCTATTTACAGTTTTACTTTTGCTGCTATAGTTTTTTTTATTTAAAAGGAGAAAACTGATATTTCATAAATTGTCATTCAAGGGAAATAACTCCAAAAAGAAGTCATTTAACTTGGACCAAACGAGTTATTTGTAGCCCTTGTCCAATCTAATTAAAGTTAAATCTTTCACTTGCTCCCCACCCCCTTTTTGTTATTGGTAGCTGCGTAGTAACACACAGCGACCATAGCAAAAAGGGGGGGGGGGAGCAAGTGAAAGATGAACGCAGCGACCAATAACAAAAAGGGGGAGCAAGTGAAAGATTTAATTTTAATTAGAGTGGCCCTTGCCTTACAGATCATTTTTGCAGTTTAGAGTATCACTCTGATTTTGGGCTATAGTATGGTTTGGTAAGGCGGGCAGGGGAAATGGGGCATCTATTTTTATCAACTCCTACTACAGTTTTCAACCCAGATCTATGAAACTTCACATAACGATTGCACATGTATTGAATTTGTTGCACCTGCAATTATGGAAGTGTTCCAGCATGTTCCTAATTTTCCAGACCTTGGAACTTGGTCATTTTTGAGCAGATTTACAGAAGACAGTAAATATATTGTGTAATTAACTCCTACAGTTTCAGTCTAGAACTCTAAATTTCACAGAAAGATTGAAAATGTATGAAGTTGTACACCTGTTATTATTGTTCAAGGATTTTTTTCCTTATTTTCAGACTTGGGAACTTTGCGATTTTGTTAACTGTTGAATTGTTTAATTATGTATTCCTTTATAAAAAATTAATGGTAAGTATGAGGATAATTCATTGAGAAATTTATAAGTTTTAGCAAACACTGAAAATTTCAAGAAAAATTATGAGTAAATTACATATAATACTATAAGGAGTAACTGGACAATTTTTTGACAATTAAATTGTTTGTAGGCCATGTCCTTAATTCTGTTTATTTTTGCAATTGACAGTTTTACTCTAGCTCTAAATTTATAAGGCAAATACTTATATTTTATTAACAAAATTGTTATTAAAGGGCAAAAAGACCTGTAAGGATTCGTCTTACAATTTTGGACCAAATGTGTTTTTTAAAGGCATTGTCTTGCAATTTACAGTTTCACTCTAGTCATTATTAAAGGGCAAAAACTCCTTTAAGAATTTGTCAGACAATGTAGACCAACATAGTGATTTGCATTGTCTGGCTGATCATTTATGCAATTTACTATATCAATCTGCTGTTTTATTTTTCAAGTTATACTGTCAAAACTGACAATTTTCTAAAAAAAAAATCGTAACTTAATGTCCATAACTCCAGGCAGTTAAACAACTTTTGAAATTAAAAAAGATTGAATGTGCTGATCATTTTAATGTAACGTTTTTTTTTCTGTAGCTATATAACATTGTGAGATATTGGCCAAAACATGTGTTGACCCATGTTCTTCAACTTGCGCTTGTGAAAAATAGTTCAGATTAGGGCCTCTCTCAGATACATAAACCAGTGTACTGTATTACTTTTCTAGAAATCGTGAATCTTTGGTACTGATCCTAAAACCGATGGCCACAACACTGGAACATAGAACTCCAGAGGCACTAAAAATAGCTGGTTTCAGAAACTATTTCACTTATTTAAATCAAATTATGCATAACTAATATAAGGGTAATTTGCTGCCATTGTAAAATGCATTGTGGCTACTAGAGCCATTGATGTTCTGATTGGCGGAAATTAAAATGAATCTTGCTCTGAAAATCTGAGTAGCAAACATAATTGATACTGTATAAATTTTAAGATTTTGGCGCAGATCCTAAATTCAAGATGGCCACAAATTTTGTGTCATGTTCATGTCGATTAAACTAAAGTTTTTGTAATGAGTAATGTGAATATTACAGGCTTTCCATGTGTAGAAATAATTTTTTTTACAAGTGTAATTATGAATGACTAAGACTTACCGCAGGTTGTTGGGTATTTTTTAGTTTCAGATACTAGTAAATATTTTTTGGTTCGGAGACCTTTAATGGATGACGAAAGTATTTTTAGTTGTGGATCAAAACGAACTATATCCGTCTTTTGGGTAACCAATATACTTGAATAATTAGAAACTAAAAATATTTAACCAAGATTTCCACCATAAATCGTGTTGTAAATTGTAACAAGAAAAGCAAGACCAGGCCATTTGGACATTCAGAGCTTTTAGTTCCTTGTTTTCCTGAAATTTGCCATTAGTGTTAGGTACCCAAAATCTAGTATGGTGACGTAATCATTACTCTGAATTACTGTGAAGAACGGGATATACCTATAAAAGATGCCGTATTTTAATGTGTTTTTTGGCTTATAGTTCAAAAAGTATAACAGATACAGGAAAACCAAAAAACTTTCCTTCTTCAGCATCAAAAGCTCTACAAAACACTCCATTGGGTCAAAGTTGTATGACGACTCCTTGTAGGAGTTATTGCCCTTTAATTGTCGAAATTGATTATTTTTGACATTTTTGCCTCAAAATCTTGAAAATTATTAGAACTAGAGAAACAGTTAGCATTGCTTAATTGTTCTGCTCTATAAGGGCTGAAAAAATGACTTTAGGGTTAATATTATCCGATGAACCGTTTAAGAGTTATTCCCCTTGAATTGTTTTTTTTTAATCGGTTTTAATTGATTTTTTAAAAATCTTCTCCTCTGAAACCACTGAAAGTACTGCTTTGAAACTTTGTACACATCATCCGTCAAATGTTCTCATTTGCACCAACCATGGCTGCAGATTAACCAACATGGCCGCCATGGCTAAAAATAGAATGGAGGGGGGGGGGGCGGTAAAATACAGTTTTTGGCTTATATTTAAAAAAGTGTAACAGATACAGGAAAACCCAAAGAGACATGCCTTCATCTGCATCAAAAGCTCTACGAAACACTCCATTGGGTTGAAGTTGTATGAGGACTCCTTATAGGAGTTATTGCCCTTTAATTGTCAAAATTGATTACTTTTGACATTTTTGCCTCAAAATCTTGAAAATTATTAGAACTAGAGAAAAAGTTAGCATTGCTTAATTGTTCTGCTCTATGAGGGCTACAAAAATGACTTAGGGTCAAGATTGTCTGATGAACCTTTTAGGAATTATTCTCCTTGAACATTTTTTTAATCAATTTTACTTGATTTTAAAAAATCTTCTCCTCTTTAACCCATTAAAGGACTGCTTTGAAACATTGCACACACCATCTTTAGGTTGTGCAAATCATGACACCTGACTACTACATAGCTACGTTGGCTTAAAATAGAAAATGGGGGGGGGGGGGAGTCAAGAGAGTTTTCGACTGATAGTTAAAAAAGTATAACAGGTACAGCAAATTTGAAGTGAACCTCCCTTCTCCCTCTAAGCATCAAAAGCTCCTCCTTATAGGAGTTATTTCCCTTAAAAGGTAAAAATTAATGACTTTTGCAGAGGTGTTGGGCAATTCCTGATAGCAAAGAAAAGCTCAAATAATGCTACGTTTAGAGGCCCCAATAACGTGCGCTACGTCTTATTGAAATTGTTACAATTTTCAATGCAAAAGAATTAACAAAACTTCATTTGTTTTAAAATCTACCGGTATTATGTACTACATGCAATAAAACACTACCAGTGCAAACTGCGCTTTGATTAATATTTGTTTTACATACATGGATCAAACTCATGGATGCAAAGCTAAAACTAGGTACTCTAAGTGGTGTCAGAGGAGAAGATTGTTTATAAAGTTAACAACGGACAGATAACAGATGACAGACACCTAGTCAATAAGTGATCACAATATAGAAAAGGGACAGACATACGCTTTAGGAAAACCCTTACTGCATATACTAGCATAGTAAAAATTCTGATCATTTGGATGCAATTAATCTCTTTACTGGAGTTTTATGAAAATAATTTTAGTCTTTTTAAATTACATCAATGAATTGGCACTTATTAAATGATTTTCAGGTACGAATTAAAGAACATATTTGTAAAAGTACTGCCTCCCTCTTTTTTTTATTTTTTCCTTTCTCCCTCCCCCTTTCTCCTTTCTCCCTCCCCTCACCTCCTTTCTCCCTCCCCTCAGCTCCTTTCTCCCTCCCCTCTACTCCTTTCTCCCTCCCCCTCTCTCCCTGTCTCCCACTACCCTGTCCACCCTCTCATTAAGAAACGAAAACACTCGCTAGCATTAGGGAACGACAACACTCGCTTACATTACGGAACGACAACACTCGCTAACATTAGGGAACGACAGCACTCGCTAACATTAGGGAACGACAGCACTCGCTAACATTTAGGAACGACAACACTCCCTAACATTTAGGAACGACAACACTCGCTAACATTAAGAACGACAACTCTCCCTAGCAATTAGGAAGAGGTCATTATCCTTTTGGATGGCCTGAGCAAAAGTAACCGAACGGGCGAGACATCAAAATTTTTTATTAAAAAAATCTTTCTTTCACATAAAATTTCATATATGGGGCATTACACATATAAGGCTAAATTACATAAAAATGGAGACAAAAGTATACGTGACCACGGATTTTTTTCTGGAATTTTACTTTAAAGTTTAAGAATGGTTTTTCTACTTTCATTTCAATGTTGTGGTCACATTGTACCACATTACACACTTTAGGAAGTGCTTCCACTGTAAAGACATTGACTGGAAAAAAATATATTCTTGTTCTACAGTAATGCCATACCTTTCAAAATATCCAACTCTTAAGCAATAGCAGTTATAAGCAAAAGCAGAAACAAAAGAGAAAATTGGGACTATTTGTTCATCCTGCCATCTTTTGACATGCACCGGAAATTCATTACATGAATAGGATAATGACCCCTTTAAGCAAAGCCAACAGTTCCGGATTTCCACCAAAATTTTTTTTTAATGTTATTTAATGATTCTGTAAATAAAATAAGCATGCAGTTGGAATATATTGCTACTCAAATAAAAATTATGACAGTTTCCAAAGATGTGGTGAATCCTTGTTTTAGCAATTTTTAACTGATAAGGACAGTAAGGGTATAATTTTGTTCTTCTGTTCAACAATTTTGGCACAACAGTCAAAATATCACCTTTTTATGACAGTACAGGAGTAATAGTTACCAAATAAACAGAAACACATCTGATAAAAGCAACATTTTATCAAGTGAGAGCTCATTTGAATATAGGGGGGGTTGAAAACAGTCGATTCTGTTGCTATGACGGTATGATATAAAAATTAACATTTTTCCTCACAAAAGAAAAAAACTAACTAAAAAAGCTTTTCTTAGCTGTAATTAGTGTATAAATGAACTTATTAAGTAGAAATACACCACAATGGAATTCAGGTTGAGAAGCAGAGGTCTCTTTTCTGTAGCTTAAACTTTAATTAAACTATGCACAAAGTAGAGTTATGACTAGTTTTAAGAAAACTGACATATAATTTTTATACAAAAAGACTCATTGGCATCTTTTCAGTCCTTTTTGCATGTCAAGTCACTGAAAAAGTAGAAAACATAGCAACTGACTAGACTGATTGGCTCAAAGTACCCAAAAGCATACTAGATTCACAGACTTTACATTAAGACGGCACATTGCAAATGATGCCTAACCATGCCAAATAATTACCTAGAGGCCAGAGGAATGAAAAAACACTACATATTGATTAAAATACTGCTGTATAACCTTCTTTTAAGAAACAAAATGAATACATTTAATTTTTAGTTACAATCTTCAAGGTATGATACATGTTTCTGTCTAGCAATAAGTGCTGGTACATGAAATAGGATCATGGTTTACCTTTTTTAATCATTTTTTGGTCTGAAAGGTATTATTTAATACCAATAATACATTTTTATTTCATGTCACCTTGGGTTCTACCTTACTGTACTCTACAGAATTGTTAACAGTGTGCTTTTTGCAAAAATAATCACTTTTTATGATACCATAGGCCAAAAAGTCAAATTTTACTGCAGATAATGAAACAGACTATAACTATAAAACCTGAAGATATATTTTGCAGAAAAGATGTTTTCCTATAATGAGTTCTGGTACCCTTTCATAAAAAGTACCTGACAAGTGGGATTTGTGTATTTGACCAATTTGTAAATTTTGCTCTTACAGAGGTCATTATCCTTTTGGATGGCCTGAGCAAAAGTAACCGAACGGGCGAGACATCAAAATTTTTTATTAAAAAAATCTTTCTTTCACATAAAATTTCATATATGGGGCATTACACATATAAGGCTAAATTACATAAAAATGGAGACAAAAGTATACGTGACCACGGATTTTTTTCTGGAATTTTACTTTAAAGTTTAAGAATGGTTTTTCTACTTTCATTTCAATGTTGTGGTCACATTGTACCACATTACACATTTTAGGAAGTGCTTCCACTGTAAAGACATTGACTGGAAAAAATATATTCTTGTTCTACAGTAATGCCATACCTTTCAAAATATCCAACTCTTAAGCAATAGCAGTTATAAGCAAAAGCAGAAACAAAAGAGAAAATTGGGACTATTTGTTCATCCTGCCATCTTTTGACATGCACCGGAAATTCATTACATGAATAGGATAATGACCCCTTTAAGCAAAGCCAACAGTTCCGGATTTCCACCAAAATTTTTTTTTAATGTTATTTAATGATTCTGTAAATAAAATAAGCATGCAGTTGGAATATATTGCTACTCAAATAAAAATTATGACAGTTTCCAAAGATGTGGTGAATCCTTGTTTTAGCAATTTTTAACTGATAAGGACAGTAAGGGTATAATTTTGTTCTTCTGTTCAACAATTTTGGCACAACAGTCAAAATATCACCTTTTTATGACAGTACAGGAGTAATAGTTACCAAATAAACAGAAACACATCTGATAAAAGCAACATTTTATCAAGTGAGAGCTCATTTGAATATAGGGGGGGGTTGAAAACAGTCGATTCTGTTGCTATGACGGTATGATATAAAAATTAACATTTTTCCTCACAAAAGAAAAAAACTAACTAAAAAAGCTTTTCTTAGCTGTAATTAGTGTATAAATGAACTTATTAAGTAGAAATACACCACAATGGAATTCAGGTTGAGAAGCAGAGGTCTCTTTTCTGTAGCTTAAACTTTAATTAAACTATGCACAAAGTAGAGTTATGACTAGTTTTAAGAAAACTGACATATAATTTTTATACAAAAAGACTCATTGGCATCTTTTCAGTCCTTTTTGCATGTCAAGTCACTGAAAAAGTAGAAAACATAGCAACTGACTAGACTGATTGGCTCAAAGTACCCAAAAGCATACTAGATTCACAGACTTTACATTAAGACGGCACATTGCAAATGATGCCTAACCATGCCAAATAATTACCTAGAGGCCAGAGGAATGAAAAAACACTACATATTGATTAAAATACTGCTGTATAACCTTCTTTTAAGAAACAAAATGAATACATTTAATTTTTAGTTACAATCTTCAAGGTATGATACATGTTTCTGTCTAGCAATAAGTGCTGGTACATGAAATAGGATCATGGTTTACCTTTTTTAATCATTTTTTGGTCTGAAAGGTATTATTTAATACCAATAATACATTTTTATTTCATGTCACCTTGGGTTCTACCTTACTGTACTCTACAGAATTGTTAACAGTGTGCTTTTTGCAAAAATAATCACTTTTTATGATACCATAGGCCAAAAAGTCAAATTTTACTGCAGATAATGAAACAGACTATAACTATAAAACCTGAAGATATATTTTGCAGAAAAGATGTTTTCCTATAATGAGTTCTGGTACCCTTTCATAAAAAGTACCTGACAAGTGGGATTTGTGTATTTGACCAATTTGTAAATTTTGCTCTTACAGAGGTCATTATCCTTTTGGATGGCCTGAGCAAAAGTAACCGAACGGGCGAGACATCAAAATTTTTTATTAAAAAAATCTTTCTTTCACATAAAATTTCATATATGGGGCATTACACATATAAGGCTAAATTACATAAAAATGGAGACAAAAGTATACGTGACCACGGATTTTTTTCTGGAATTTTACTTTAAAGTTTAAGAATGGTTTTTCTACTTTCATTTCAATGTTGTGGTCACATTGTACCACATTACACATTTTAGGAAGTGCTTCCACTGTAAAGACATTGACTGGAAAAAATATATTCTTGTTCTACAGTAATGCCATACCTTTCAAAATATCCAACTCTTAAGCAATAGCAGTTATAAGCAAAAGCAGAAACAAAAGAGAAAATTGAGACTATTTTTTCATCCTGCCATCTTTTGACATGCACCGGAAATTCATTACATGAATAGGATAATGACCCCTTTAAGCAAAGCCAACAGTTCCGGATTTCCACCAAAATTTTTTTTTAATGTTATTTAATGATTCTGTAAATAAAATAAGCATGCAGTTGGAATATATTGCTACTCAAATAAAAATTATGACAGTTTCCAAAGATGTGGTGAATCCTTGTTTTAGCAATTTTTAACTGATAAGGACAGTAAGGGTATAATTTTGTTCTTCTGTTCAACAATTTTGGCACAACAGTCAAAATATCACCTTTTTATGACAGTACAGGAGTAATAGTTACCAAATAAACAGAAACACATCTGATAAAAGCAACATTTTATCAAGTGAGAGCTCATTTGAATATAGGGGGGGTTGAAAACAGTCGATTCTGTTGCTATGACGGTATGATATAAAAATTAACATTTTTCCTCACAAAAGAAAAAAACTAACTAAAAAAGCTTTTCTTAGCTGTAATTAGTGTATAAATGAACTTATTAAGTAGAAATACACCACAATGGAATTCAGGTTGAGAAGCAGAGGTCTCTTTTCTGTAGCTTAAACTTTAATTAAACTATGCACAAAGTAGAGTTATGACTAGTTTTAAGAAAACTGACATATAATTTTTATACAAAAAGACTCATTGGCATCTTTTCAGTCCTTTTTGCATGTCAAGTCACTGAAAAAGTAGAAAACATAGCAACTGACTAGACTGATTGGCTCAAAGTACCCAAAAGCATACTAGATTCACAGACTTTACATTAAGACGGCACATTGCAAATGATGCCTAACCATGCCAAATAATTACCTAGAGGCCAGAGGAATGAAAAAACACTACATATTGATTAAAATACTGCTGTATAACCTTCTTTTAAGAAACAAAATGAATACATTTAATTTTTAGTTACAATCTTCAAGGTATGATACATGTTTCTGTCTAGCAATAAGTGCTGGTACATGAAATAGGATCATGGTTTACCTTTTTTAATCATTTTTTGGTCTGAAAGGTATTATTTAATACCAATAATACATTTTTATTTCATGTCACCTTGGGTTCTACCTTACTGTACTCTACAGAATTGTTAACAGTGTGCTTTTTGCAAAAATAATCACTTTTTATGATACCATAGGCCAAAAAGTCAAATTTTACTGCAGATAATGAAACAGACTATAACTATAAAACCTGAAGATATATTTTGCAGAAAAGATGTTTTCCTATAATGAGTTCTGGTACCCTTTCATAAAAAGTACCTGACAAGTGGGATTTGTGTATTTGACCAATTTGTAAATTTTGCTCTTACAGAGGTCATTATCCTTTTGGATGGCCTGAGCAAAAGTAACCGAACGGGCGAGACATCAAAATTTTTTATTAAAAAAATCTTTCTTTCACATAAAATTTCATATATGGGGCATTACACATATAAGGCTAAATTACATAAAAATGGAGACAAAAGTATACGTGACCACGGATTTTTTTCTGGAATTTTACTTTAAAGTTTAAGAATGGTTTTTCTACTTTCATTTCAATGTTGTGGTCACATTGTACCACATTACACATTTTAGGAAGTGCTTCCACTGTAAAGACATTGACTGGAAAAAATATATTCTTGTTCTACAGTAATGCCATACCTTTCAAAATATCCAACTCTTAAGCAATAGCAGTTATAAGCAAAAGCAGAAACAAAAGAGAAAATTGAGACTATTTTTTCATCCTGCCATCTTTTGACATGCACCGGAAATTCATTACATGAATAGGATAATGACCCCGGAACGACAACACTCGCTAACATTAAGGAACAACAACACTCGCTAACATTAAGGAACGATAACACTCGCTAACATTTAGGAACGACAACGCTCGCTAACATTAAGGAACGACAACACTCGCTAACATTTAGGAACGACAACACTCGCTAACATTAAGGAAATATAAAAACACTGCCCTATACTGGAAATGTGTGACTTAATGTGAAAATACTTAGTACTGATTAAGTTTCAACAGCTTGATGTACAAATCCACATTGGTGAACAATATTATGCTGATTGGAAATGAGTCGTATAGTGCAGTATGCAAGAGCACGACAAACTCATTTAGGCTGGTTCAATTGAAAAGACGGTAGTCTTAATATAATAACTCACTATATGCAATTATTTCAGTTTTCTAGCATCAAAACTTTTAACTTGGACAGTGTCTGCAGGTTTTTTTGATGCATCCTTATTTAATATAAGCTATATGTTATATGGTAGCTGCAGATGACGGCGACCCGACAAAACCTGTTTATTGTATATTCAATTAATAAAAGCATCTATTAACTGCTCAGTTTTCATTTAATTAACTCAAAAACCCGAAAAGCATATTAAATTTGTGAAAGCCTTGTAACATATTTGTGTTCCACGAAATTGTCAAGTCGGTGGCGAAACATGCAAACATTTCGCACTGGTCTCTGAGTGAATTCACATTTACAACGGGGAACGTTTTATCTTACAAAATGTCTGTTACCAACAGAGTTTCCACGGTTGTTAAATAATTAAGAATATATTGACTCTATTGCAGCAAATCAAAAATGGAAGAGATGGGTGTCATCAAACTCTTCATCAGAAAATGTATAACACTGTTTGACAAGAGTTACGACCCTTTACCATATGCCTGTTCTATTCCATACAAGGTGGAGGTAGGTACGGAGGGTCGTTAAGGTTAAAAAGAATTAGTGTGTCATTGTTTGACAATAACTACGACTCTCTCATCTACATTATACTTCTACTCAATGTGCCGATGATTACTACAAGTGTCTATTCCGGACAAAGTACAGAAAGGTACGGAGGGTCCTTAAGGATAATTAAATTTAAATATTTATTTTTTCGTCTAGTTTTGTGTATATTTTATTTTTAAAACAATTTCTGCAGAAAACTGAGGGAATGTTACGACTCGCTACATTATATTTCATTGTACTATAGAAACTCTTCGAAATTCGAGAGGAACTAATGGGATAGAGTTCAGAACATTTACTCTCGGTTATTAAATAGAAAAGGCACCGGATCCGTTATAAAGATGATGATTTGTTACTGAAAAAGCCTAGCATTTAATAACGATATACTTTAGTCGGACTCTTACATACACCTGCTCCTAGAATAGAATCAGGACAACTGCAAACTAACGTGATGACTACAACTTTCCAATTGTTAATTTACCGTTCATTAATAGCAACATTTCGGTAGCGCCAGCGTATGTTGTTAACATTTCACAACTAATACGTTATGCAAGATCTTGCGATCAATAGCCCGATTTTCAACAAAAAAGGTTAGTTGGATTTTTGTCCCCTTGACATGACAGACTTAGAAACAGGTTTCGTAGGAAGAACCTCAGTGCAATAGCGGTTTTTTCTGGCGCGGGTTACTCACTTTTGTTTTTGTTTATGAACTCAGAAGAAGTAACTGACTTGATTCAGTTTTTTTTTTCGTTTGTCTAAATCCAGATATGTAATTGCCCCTTGGCACTTGTTGGTCTGTTAATTTCTGTGATATTGTTGTACAAGTGTTTTGCATGTTGCGACCAATGTAAAGTAATTTCAATGAACATAAACTGTCTACATCAAATACATCATATACATCATATAGCTGGACAATAAAGTGGTGTTAAATACTATTTCACTCATATTATATGTTTACAGCTTCCGTTGAAGATGTTTACCCGGATGTTGTTTGTTTACATAGTATTAGTCAGAGTTATCTACACAGCCTTCTTTATTGGGTAAGTATTTGTCAGCAAAAACGTAGGTTAACTAACTAACTAACTAAATTCTTTATTTAACGAAGGTAACTCATTTAACAATGCAATGTTAATCTCACGAGAGGCCTTCACATAAAAACAGTATATGATGTTACTGACAAATTGCATATACAATAAACAGTACAATAACAATAATAAAAGAAAATACATGTTTTGTAATGGCAAGAATGTTTACAAGACAGTTTGTGTACCTTCATTTTGAAGTTTAATAAAGTATTCTGATACTTTTACTTTAAAAGTTTCAAAGTTTTCATTTCCCCTTATTTCAATCGGTAATTTATTCCAAATAATAATACCAGAGTATTTAAACGTTCTTTTGAAATATTCAGAATTAGGTTGTGGAATATGAAGTAGTCCAGATGTTGCTGATCTGAGAGAATATTTATATTTATATAGACCGTTACATGTAGTAAAATTATCGGCAAGATAATTTGGAGATAATCCATTCATACATTTAAACATTTGAAGAGACTGGAAGTATTCAATTCTAGTAAATATAGTCATCTATTTAAGTTCTTTAAACATCATCATTGATGGATAATCAAAAGATTTGTTTAAGATTAATCTAGCGGCACGTTTTTGTAACTTATAAATACGCTCAAGATGATATTTTGTAGTAAGTCCCTACACTGTGCTACAATAATAAAATACTGGTAATATGTAACTATTATAATATAAAATAAGACCCTTTATTGGCAGGAACTGTCTTAATCTATTCATAAGATATAATCTGCTTGACACTATTTCACATATTTTATCAATTTGATTTGACAAGGACAAATTTTTATCTATTTTAAATCCAAGTAGCTTTTCTGCTTCCACATTATCTAATGATACATGATCTTGGGTAACTATTTTTAAAACGTCATTAGTAATTTCAAGTTTTCTATCAGATCCCATTAACATACATTTGGACTTCTTGCTATTTATAACCATATCATTTTCTTTACTCCATTCAATAACATTATTAAAGTCTTTGTTAAGACACAAGATTAAATTAGGAATGTCCTTAAATGAAAGATGTAAAGTTGTGTCATTAGCATATAAGTCTGATTCAGAATATTCCAGAGAAAATGGTAGATCATTGATGTAGGTGAGAAATAGTAAAGGACCAAGTATTGATCCTTGTGGAACCCCCAAGTTTATATTTTTATACTCTGATGTTACTGTGCCTAGACTAACTTTTTGTATTCGTTCAGTCAAATAAGATGAAAACCATTTTATTGAGTGGTCATCACACTTATAAAAACTTAGTTTTGACAATAGAGTATTATAATTAATAGTAGTATCAAAAGTTTTTTTGAAATCTAAAAATAGGATAGCAGTAAAAATTCCCTTGTCCAATTCCTGTAGCCATTTATCAACTATTTTTACAAGTACTGTATGACACGAATGTTTTTGTCTAAAGTCAGACTGTTGGTGTACCAATAAATCATGCTTGGTTAAATAGGAATAAAGTTGTTTTAAAAAGGCTTTTTTCAAACAATTTTGAACAGTAGGTAATATTGATATAGGGCGGTAGTTACTGGTATTAGGATCGGTTTTGTCACCATCTTTAAAAATAAGGCAAACCTTAGCCTTTTTAAAATATTAGGAAATGTTCCTGTACATAAACTTAAATTTACAATTGAATATGGGTATGTGAATCTACAATTATTGATTTTGACATTTTTAGAATTGTATGTCCAACACCATCAGTTCCAGTTGATTTATTTACATCTAAGCTTTTAAAACATCATGGCTTGTTACGGTATAAAGAGAAAATTCAGTATCATTGCCAATTTTAGATTTTACAAAGTTGCGAATTTTATCCCAGTCAAAACTTGTATGTGGATTTTCAGTAAGTTTTTTACCAACGGAACCTACAAGTAGAGCTGCCAGTTTATAGTTTAAATCGACGTTTGCATTTAAATAAATTGTATTTAACACTGTTTTAGTAGGTTTTATTTTTCTATATATTATTTTATTGTCAAAAGAAATAAATACTTTAAGTATACGTGTACTGAGTATTATTAATATTATTGTTTTCTGTCCTTTTTCTTTTTAGATTTGTAATTCGCTTAGTAAAAAACGAATGCTGTTGCCTGCCTTAAGCAGCGAATGCTGCTAATGGCATAACCAACAAATGCTTCTGCCAGCCTTAACCGAAGAGTGCTATTGATGTCATAACTAACGAATGCTGCTGATGGCATAACCAACAAATGTCGCATCCAGCCATAACCGACGAGTGCTCTTGATTGCATAACTAATGAATGCTGCTGATGGCATAACCAACCAATTCTGCTGATGGCATAACCAACCAATGCTGCTGGTGGCATAACCAACCAATGCTGCTGGTGGCATAACCAGCCAATGCTGCTGCTTTTATGAACCAGTGAATTGTTGTTGCCTGCCTTAAACGATAAGTGTTGCTGATGTCATAACCAACAAATTCTGTTACCTGCCTTAATCAAATAAGCCTGTCTTATTTTCATTTCTCAATAAAGAATATTTGTAAAAACAGATTTAAGTAGCATGTCAACGGAATTGTCTTTATACGAACAATAATATTTTGGAGTGTGCAGATCATAAATTTTAAAAGAGGTTGTATTATGGAACTTGATTTGTGTTCTATAAGTGGCGACCGCCACGTCATTCCTGTTACAATACGTTCATGACTCATGCTTAAGCATTAAAAACGTATAGTGTCTAATACACCAACAAATTTACTTTAAACTGTGCTTATATTGCAAACATATAGGATTTTTTTGTGTTTGGCCAAAATTAAATTACCCAGCATTTTTTTTGGAAAATCCAAAAGTTGTGGTTTTCACCTGGTACCTTACCCTGCCTTCCTCCGCCAATTAAAAATGGACGCCACGAATATCCAAAAAAAATGCTTGAAATTTCGTTCAATCCCATGTAACCAAACAAACTAACCAACAAGAATGACATTTTTTTCGGCACCGATGGGGTACACTGCAACAAAATCTTTTGTTCTCAAATTTCAATCAAGCTTTCCTTGATTATGAAGAAAACGTTGCCTTCTTAACTTCAACAATAATGCGTTGTCAAATTACCTATATATGTGATTTCAGACTAAAAATATAGAATTTCTACTTTTATACATTCAGCAGACCTCTACATCATTGGGCTTCGATTCAATCCTACTCTGGGAGATTAAGGTATTAGATCGACTGAAGGTAAACACGTGTAACACAAAGACACCAACGTACGCTCAGATATTCTGGGTAAAACAAGTAAAATGTTTAGAAAGCAGAATAATAATGATAATACATTTCTAAATCTAGTGCTAACTCTACAAACAATTTAACAAATGTATAAACAAAACGCAGAATATTAACTTTTAGTCCTCCCTACTTCTGATTAGGATTGAGTTTTCACACTTTTTAACAGATTTTCATTCCCATATGCCTGATTTGTGATGGGAATAGCTTTAAGTAAATTCCCTACCGGTACAGCTTTTAGTACAATCCCTTACCGGTACATGGTTTAGCACATTCCCTACCGGTACAGCTTTTAGCACATTCCCTTACCGGTACATCATAAAGCCCATTCCCTACCGATACAACTTTTAGTACAATCTCTTACCGGTACAGCTTTAAGTACATTCCCTTACCGGTACAGCTTTTGTACATTCCCTTACCGGTACAGCTTTTACTAAATTCCCCTACCGGTACAGCTTTTAGTACATTCCCCTACCGGTACAGCTTTTAGCACATTCCCTTACCGGTACAGCTTTTAGTAAATTCCTCTACCGGTACAGCTTTTAGTACAGTCCCTTATCGGTACAGCTTTCAGTAAATTCCCCTACCGGTACAGCTTTTAGTACAATCCCTTACCGGTACATCGTTTAGCACATTCCCTACCGTACAGCTTTTAGCACATTCCCTTACCGGTACATCATTTAGCACATTACCTGTCGGTACAGCTTTTAGTACAATCTCTTACCGGTACAGCTTTTAGTACATTCCCTTACCGGTACAGCTTTTAGTACATTCCCTTACCGGTACAGCTTTTAGTAAATTCCCCTACCGGTACAGCTTTTAGCACATTCCCTACCGGTACAGCTTTTAGTGCAATCTCTTACCGGTACATCTTTTAGCACATTCCCTACCGGTACAGCTTTTAGTACAATCCCTTACCGGTACATCTTTTAGCACATTCCCTACCGGTACAGCTTTTAGCACATTCCCTACCGGTACAGCTTTTAGTACAATCCCTTACCGGTACATCTTTTAGCACATTCCCTACCGGTACAGATTTTAGCACATTCCCTTACCGGTACATCTTTTAGCACATTCCCTACCGGTACAGCTTTTAGTACAATCTCTTACCGGTACAGCTTATAGTTCATTCCCCTAGGTACAATTCTAGTTTATTATAACCTTTCACTGCCTGACCATATTTTTATTACATTTAATTTGACTGTTCATTTAATATGTTTACCAGTTATCTGCTCCTGCAACAAGGTTCGTGTTTGGTCTACTCATTCATTGACATTTGTTTTTACAATATTCCTGGTTTAAAAGAGTATTATGACATTGTTCTTGATATTCTTCATAGAGTTAAATATCAATACAATATTCGTTGGTTTCTTTGAACGGGTGTTTACCTCACCTTTATACATGTTCAACTATATCATAATGTCATATTGGAGGACTAAGCTAGAGTACCATCTGTAAAACAGGAAATCTGAGTGACGATTCTTTTCATTTAAGTATGAAGTCTATCACTCCTTGCCCGACGTTAAACTCGAGTAAATACCCCCGGGTTGACAAGACAAAAATATAAAATATTGGCTGAGCACACTAGACTTGAGATTATATCAGTTAAAATGAAGTTTACCGTTCAGAGGACTGAAAATTCTATCTGGAAAGCCGTCGGACCACTTTACGGTTTTGCTTTTCTATACTTTCCTGACATGGTCCTCGAATTTATCATCCCATACTGATGGACGTTGTTGTTCATTTGTACATCATACAGAAAAAATTACCCATAATTCTGAGAAATCTGGTCCTATACTATGTTAACGTCATAATAGGGTTGTTGTCATGACGTCGCCTTGACCCGTTATCAACTGAACTTATAAGGTTTGTTCCGAAGACACAATGAAGCTGTTTGGTTTGTTTACGTTCCTACTTCTCGCCTGCTTTGTCATGTACATGGTAAAAGAAACTTCTGCTTATGTGTGGTAAGTTTACATCATAAGCCAAACAAAATCCGTGGCGTAATGATAACTTTTGGTCGGATAAGCAAAATTGTTAACCACAGAATGTTTTTAAAGAGTCCTCAATTGAAACATACAGCTCATACTGTATCCTCTCAGCATCGGAACGAAAACACTGGCTAACATTTAGAAACGAAAACACTTGCTAACATTAAGGAACGACAGCACTCGCTAACATTTAGAAAGTACAACACTCTGTAACATTTAAGAACAACAGCACTCGCTAACATTTAGGAACGACAACACTCACTAACATTGAGGAACGACAGCACTCGCTAACATTAAGGAACGACAGCACTCGCTAACATTAAGGAGCGACAGCACTCGCTAACATTAAGGAACGACAACACTCGCTAACATTCAGGAACGACACTTCTCGTAACATTGAGGAAATATAGAAACACTGCCCTACACTAGAAATGTGTTGAGAAATGTGAAAATACTGACTGACTAAGTAACAACAGCGTGACGTAACAACCACCTCAGCTTCTGTTTGACAATTTTGTGCTGATGGGAAATAAGTCGTATAGTGCAGTATGCAAGAGCACGACCAACTCATTTAGACTGGTTCAATTGCCAATTTATCATGCCATACTGATGGACGTTGTTGTTCATTTGTACATCATACAGAAAAAATTACCCATAATTCTGAGAAATCTGGTCCTATACTATGTTAACGTCATAATAGGGCTGTTGTCATGACGTCGCCTTGACCCATTGTCAACTGAACTTATAAGGTTTGTTCTGAAGACACAATGAAGCTGTTTGGTTTGTTTACGTTCCTACTTCTCGCCTGCTTTGACATGTACATGGTAAAAGAAACTTCTGCTTATGTGTGGTAAGTTTACATCATAAGCCAAAACAAAATTCGTGGCGTAATGATAACTTTTGGTCGGATAAGCAAAATTGTTAACCACAGAATGTTTTTAAAGAGTCCTAAATTGAAGCATACAGCTCATACTGTATCCTCTCAGCATCGGAACGAAAATACTGGCTAACATTTAGAAACGAAAACACTCGCTAACATTAAGGAACGACAACACTCGCTAACATTGAGGAACGACAGCACTCGCTAACATTAAGGAGCGACAGCACTCGCTAACATTCAGGAACGACAACACTCGCTAACATTGGGGAAATATAGAAACACTGCCCTACACTAGAAATGTGTTGAGAAATGTGAAAATACTGACTGACAAAGTAACAACAGCGTGACGTAACAATCCACCTCAGCTTCTGTTTGACAATTTTATGCTGATGGGAAATGAGTCGTATAGTGCAGTATGCAAGAGCACGACTAACTCATTTAGACTGGTTCAATTGCCAAGGTAGTGGTCTAAATAGAATGACTGACTATAGGCCATTATTTCAGTTTTCTAGAATCAAAATATTCCATTTGGACAGTACCTGTAGTCGCAGACGACGCGACCCGACAAACTCTGTTTATTGTATAATAAATTATAATTAAAACAACTATTAACTACCCAATTTTCATTAAATTAACCCGAAAAACCCCCAAAAAACATATTAAATTCGTGTAAGCCTTGTAACATAATTGTGTTCCACGAAATCAGTGGCGATACATGCAAACCTTTCGCACTTGTCTCTGAGTAAATTCACGTTTAGGACAGGGAACATTATATCTTACAAAATGTCTGGCACCAATAGAGTTTCCACGGTTGTTCAGTAATAATGAATGTATTGACTCTATTACAGCAAATCAAAAATGGAGGAGATGGGTGTCATCAAACTCTTCATCAGAAAATGTATAGCACTGTTTGACAAGAGTTACGATGCTTTACCATATGCCTGTTCTATTCCAGACAAGGTGGAGGTAGGTACGGAGGGTCGTTAAGGTTAAAATGAATTAATGCGTCATTACGACCCTCTCATCTACATTATACTTCTACTCAGTGTGTTGATGATTACTACAAGGCGTCTATTCCGGACAATTTGTATATTTCATTTTTTAAAACAACATCTGCTCAAAACTTAGGAAATGTTACGACTCGCTACATTATATTTCATTGTACTATAGAAACTCCTCGAAATTTGAGAGGAACTAATAGGATAGAGTTCATAACATTTACTAAATAGAAAAGACGCCCGATCCGTAATATAGATGATGTTTTGTTACTGAAAAAGCCTTAGTTATATTACTATTAGCATTTAATAACGATATACTCTAGTCGGACTCTTACATACGCCTGCTTCTAGAATAGGCTCAGGAAAATTGCAAACTAACGTGATGACTACAACTTTAAAATTGGTAATTTACCGTTCATTAGTAGCATCATTTCGGTAGCCAGCCAGCGTATGTTGTTTACATTTCACAACTCACACGTTATGCAAGATCTTGCGATCAATAGTCCGATTTAAAAAAAACTTAATTGGATGTTTTTACCCTGGACATGACTACGAATAATATTAGACGACTGTTTACTTAGAAGCAGGAGTCGTTGAAAGAACCTCTGTGGAATACCTGTTTTGTCTGGCGCGGGTTAGCCACTCTTGTTTTTGTTTATGAACGCTGAACAAGTTGCCAACTTGATTCAGTTTTTTTCGTTTTTTGGTTTTTTTATGTATGTAATTGTCTCAATCCGGATTTGTAATTGCCCCTTGACATTTGGCACTTGTTGGTCGGTTAGTTCCCATGATATTGTTGTACAAGTGTTTTGCACGGGCGACCAATGTAAATTAATTTCAATGAACATAAACTGTCTACATCAAATACATCATATACATCATATAGCTGGACAATTAAGTGGTGTTAAATACTATTTCACCCATCCTATATGTTTTACAGCTTCCATTGAAGATGGTGACCCGGATGTTGTTTGTTTACATAGTATCAGTCAAAGTGATCTACACAGCCTTCGTTATTGGGTAAGTATTTGTCAGCAAAATCGTAGATTACAAGTAGAGATGGCAGTTTATTGTTTAAATCGACGTTTGCATCTAAATAAATTGTATTTAAGACCATTTTCCTATATATTAATTTTATTGTCAAAAGAAGGAAATACTTCAAGTATACGTGAACTGAGTATTATTAATATTATTGTTTTCTGTCATTTCTCTTTTTAGATTTGTTATTCGCTTAGTAAAAAACGAATGTTGTTGCCTGCCTTAAGCAGTTAATACTGCAGATGGCATAACCAACCAATGCTACTTGGCATAACCAACCAATGCTGTTGATGGCATAACCAACAAATGTATCTGATGACATAACCAACCAATGCTGTAGTTGGCATAACCAACCTATGTTACTTGGCGTAACCAATCAATGATGATGATGGCATAACCAATCACTGCTGCAGATGGTATAACCAACCAATACTGCTGATGGCATAACCAACCAATGCTGCTGGTGGCATAATCAACCAATGCTGCTGATGGCATAACCAACCAATGCTGTTGATGGCATAACCAACAAATGCATCTGATGGCATAACCAACCAATCCTGCATGGAATAACCAACCAATGCTACTTTGTATAACCAAGCAATGCTGCAGTTGGCATAACCAACCAATGCTACTTGGCATAACCAACCAATGCTGCCGATGGCATAACCAACCAATGCTGTTGATGGCATAACCAACAAATGCATCTGATGGCATAACCAACCAATCCTGCATGGAATAACCAACCAATGCTACTTTGTATAACCAAGCAATGCTGCAGTTGGCATAACCAACCAATGATGCTGATGGCATCGCCAACCAATGATGCTGATAGCATAATCTACCAATGCTGCTGATAGCATAACCAACCAATTCTGCTGATGGCATGACCAACCAAAGCTTCTGATGGCATAACCAACAACTGCTGCTGATGGCATAACCAACTAATGCTGCTGATGGCATAACCAACTAATGCTACTTGGCATAACCAAATAATGACGCAGTTGGCATAACCTACCAAGCTACTTGGCATAACCAATCAATGCTGCTGATGGCATTACCAATCAATGAGGCAGATGGCATAACCAACCAATGCTGCTGATGACATAACTAACCAATGCTACTTTGCATAACCAACCAATGCTATTTGGCATAGCCAATCAATGCTGCTGATGGCATAACCAACCAATGCTACTGATGTTATAACTAACCAATGCTACTTGGCATAACCAACGAGTGTTGTTGCCTGCCTTAAACGACGAGTGTTGCTGAGGTCATAACCAACGAATGGTGTTACCTTCCTTAACAAACCAAGTTTTTCTTATGTTCATTTCTCAATAAAGAATGTTTGTAAAAGCAGATTTAAGTAGTATGTCAAAGGCATTGTGTTTATACGAACAATAATACTTTGGAGTGTGCAGATCGTAACTTTTAAAAGGGGTGGTATTATGGAACTTGGCTTATGTTATATAAGATGCTATGGACGTGTCTGTAGTTCTACAAGTGGCGACCGCCGTGTCACTCCTGTTACAATATGTTCATGACTCATGCTTAAGCATTTAAAATGTTTAGTGTCTAATGCACCAACAAATGTACACCTTAGACTTTACATGATGAAATGTCACTGAAACCAAAAAGCTTCATTGCTTGTATTGCAAACAGATAGGAATTTTTTCGTTTGTATTTGGCGGTCAATGCCAAAATTAAATTGCGCAGCATTTTTGGAATATCCAAAAGTCGTGGTTTTCAACGAGTACCCTACCCTGCCTTCCTCTGCCAATCAAAAATGGACGCCACGAATATCCAAAAAAATGCTTGAAATTTCGTTCAATCCCATGTAACCAAACAAACTAACCAACAAGAATGACATTTTTTTCGGCACCGATGGGGTACACTGTAACAAAATCTATTTTTCTCAAATTTCAATCAAACTTTCCTTGATTATGAAGAAAACCTTACCTTAACTTCAACCATATTGCGTTGTCAAATTACCTAAATATGTGATATTTCAGACTTAAATATAGACTTTCTACTTTAATACATTCAGCAGACCTGTACACCATTCGGCTTCGATTCAATCTTACTCTGCGAAATTATGGTATTAGATCTACTGAAGGTAAACACTTTTAACACAAAGACATCAACGTATGCTCAGATATTCTTGGTTAAACAAATAAATTTTTAGAAAGCTGAATAATAATGGTAATACATTTCAAAATCTAGTGCTAACTCTACAAACAATTTAACAAATGTATAAACAAAACGCAGAATATTAACTTTTAGTCCTCCCTACTTCTGATTAGGATTGGATTTTCACAATACATTTTCATTCCCATGTGCCTGATTTGTGATGGGAATAGCTTTTATTACATTCCCTTACCGGTACAGCTTTAAGTACATTCCCTTACCGGTACAGCTTTTATTACATTCCCCTACCGGTACAGGTTTTAGTACATTCCCCTACCGGTACAGCTTTTAGCACATTCCCTACCGGTACAGCTTTTAGCACATTCCCTACCGGTACAGCTTTAAGTACATTTCCCTACCGGTACAGCTTTTAGTACATTTCCCTACCGGTACAGGTTTTAGTACATTCCCCTACCGGTACAGGTTTTAGTACATTCCCTTACCGGTACAGCTTTTAGTACATTCCCCTACCGGTACAGCTTTTAGTACATTCCCCTACCGGTGCAGCTTTTAGTACATTCCCCATCCGGTACAGCTTTTATTACATTCCCCTACCGGTACAACTTTTATTACATTCCCCATCCGGTACAGCTTTTATTACATTCCCCATCCGGTACAGCTTTTAGTACATTCCCCTACCGGTACAGCTTTTAGTACATTCCCCTACCGGTACAGCTTTTATTACATTCCCCATCCGGAACAGCTTTTACTACATTCCCCATCTGGTACAGTTTTTAGTACATTTCCCTACCGGTACAGCTTTTAATACATTTCCCTACCGGTACAGCTTTTAGTACATTCCCTTACCGGTACAGCTTTTAGTACATTCCCCTACCGGTACAGCTTTAAGTACATTCCCCTACCGGTACAGCTTTTAATAATTCCCTTACCGGTACAGCTTTTAGTACATTTGTTTACCGGTACAGCTTTTAGTAAATTCCCCTACCGGTACAGCTTTTAGTACATTTCCCTACCGGTACAGCTTTTAGTACATTCCCCTACCGGTACAGGTTTTAGTACATTCCCTTACCGGTACAGCTTTTAGTACATTCCCTACCGGTACAGCTTTTAGTACATTCCCCTACCGGTGCAGCTTTTAGTACATTCCCCATCCGGTACAGCTTTTATTACATTCCCCATCCGGTACAGCTTTTACTACATTCCCCATCTGGTACAGTTTTTAGTACATTCCCCTACAGGTACAGCTTTTAGTACGTTTCCCTACCGGTACAGCTTTTAGTACATTCCCTTACCGGTACAGCTTTTAGTACATTCCCCTACCGGTAGAGCTTTAAGTACATTCCCCTACCGGTACAGCTTTTAATAATTCCCTTACCGGTACAGCTTTTAGTACATTTGTTTACCGGTACAGCTTTTAGTACATTCCCCTACCGGTACAGCTTTTAGTACATTTCCCTACCGGTACAGCTTTTAGTACATTTCCCTACCGGTACAGCTTTTATTACATTCCCCATCCGGTACAGCTTTTATTACATCCCCATCCGGTACAGCTTTTAGTACATTTCCCTACCGGTACAGCTTTTAGTACATTTGTCTACCGGTACAGCTTTAAGTACATTCCCCTACCGGTACAGCTTTTAGTACATTCCCCTACCGGTACAGCTTTTAGTACATTCCCCTACCGGTACAGCTTTTAGTACATTCCCCATCCGGTACAGCTTTTAGTACATTCCCCTACCGGTACAGCTTTTAGTACATTCCCCATCCGGTACAGCTTTTAGTACATTCCCCATCCGGTACAGCTTTTAGTACATTCCCCCACCGGTACAGCTTTTAGTACATTCCCCATCCGGTACAGCTTTTAGTACATTCCCCATCCGGTACAGCTTTTAGTACATTCCCCATCCGGTACAGCTTTTAGTACATTCCCCTACCAGTTCAGCTTTTAGTACAATTCCCTACCGGTGCCGCTTTTAGTACATTTCCCTACAGGTACAGCTTTTAGTACATTCCCCTACCGGTACAGCTTTTAGTACATTTCCCTACCGGTACAGCCTTTAGTACATTTGTCTACCGGTACAGCTTTAAGTACATTCCCCTACCGGTACAGCTTTTAGTACATTCCCCTACCGGTACAGCTTTTAGTACATTCCCCTACTGGTACAGCTTTTAGTACATTCCCCATCCGGTACAGCTTTTAGTACATTCCCCATCCGGTACAGCTTTTAGTACATTCCCCCACCGGTACAGCTTTTAGTACATTCCCCATCCGGTGCAGCTTTTAGTACATTCCCCATCCGGTACAGCTTTTAGTACATTCCCCATCCGGTACAGCTTTTAGTACATTCCCCATCCGGTACAGCTTTTAGTACATTCCCCTACCGGTTCAGCTTTTAGTACATTTCCCTACCGGTACCGCTTTTAGTACATTTCCCTACCGGTACAGCTTTTAGTACATTTGTCTACCGGTACAGCTTTTAGTACATTCCCCTACCGGTTTTATTATAACCTTTCACTGCCTGACAATATTTTTATTACATTTAATTTAATAGTTCATTAAATATGTTTCCATGTTATCTTCTCCTGCAACAAGGCTCGTGTTTGGTCTGCTCATTCATTGACATTTGTTTTTACAATATTCCTGTTTAAAGGAGTATTATGACATTGTTCTTGATATTCTTCATAGAGTTAAATATCAATACAATTTTCGTTGGTTTCTTTGAACGTGTCTTTACGTCACCTTTATACATCTTCAACTATATCATAATGTCATATTGGAGGACTAAGCTAGAGTACCATCTGAAAAACATGAAACCTGAGTGACGATTCTTTTCATATAAGTATGAAGTCGATAATTCCTTGCCTGACGTTTAACTCGAGTAAATACCCCCGGTTTGACAAGCCGGAAATATAACATATTGGCTGAACAGTCTAGACTTGAGATTATATCAGTTAAAGTATCATACAGAAAAAAACTACCCATAATTCTGAGAAATCTGGTCCTATACTATGCTAACGTCATAAAAGGGCTGTTGTCATGACGTCGCCTTGACACGTTGTCAACTGAACTTATAAGGTTTGTTCCGAAGACACAATGAAGCTGTTTGGTTTGTTTACGTTCCTACTTCTCGCCTGCTTTGTCATGTACATGGTAAAAGAAACTTCTGCTTATGTGTGGTAAGTTTACATCATAAGCCAAACAAAATCCGTGGCGTAATGATAACTTTTGGTCGGATAAGCAAAATTGTTAAAAATGTTTTTAAAGAGTCCTAAATTGAAATATACAGCTCATACTGTATCCTCTTAGCATCGGAACGACAACACTGGCTAACATTAAGGAACAAGAACACGCGCTACCATTAAGGAAAAGCACTAGCTAACATTTTGAAACTACAACACTCGCTAACATTTAGGAACGACAACACTCACTAAAATTAAGGAACAACAGCACTCGCTAACATTTAGGAATGACAACGCTCGCTAACATAAAGGAACGACAACACTGGCTAACATTAAGGAGCGACGGCACTGGCTAACGTTAAGGAACGACAACACTCACTAACGAATTACTGCCCTACACTAGAAATGTGTTGAGAAAATATGTGAAAATACTTACTGACTAAGTAACAACAGCGTGACGTAACAATCCACCTCAGCTTCTGTTTAACAATATTATGCTTATTGGAAATAAGTCGTATTGTGCAGTATGCAAGAGCACGACCAACTCATTTAGACTGGTTCAATTACCAAGGTAGGGGTCTGTACTAAGTGTTGACGTATTGTGTAGAGGGTTTTTGCGTGAAAAATGAAAACTGCTTACCGCGTATGGTTCAGCTTAAGCTCCTTTTGTAGATCAAGAAGGGAACTTTTTGAAATCAATAATTATTTCCCCGAGATATTCAGCGTTTTGAAATATGGCAGTTTTTAAATTTTGAACGGGCGATTTTCCATACTAAAATTAGACCTTAATTAGAACGGAAGTGTTGTCTACTCGAAATCCTTCGGGTGATGTCGTCTGCAGTTTAGGCGGGAAAAGTCTCGCGGTTTGTCCGAATATCATTGAACGTCACGAAAGCAGACGAACATTTGTAAACATCGTAAGGTCCCTTTAGAAACAAAAATGGCTGACTTATTATGTAAAATTTCCGTAGCAAAAGTCAAGGACGATTTGTAACAACTTAACAACAGAGGCATACTATAAAACATGGACAGGTTATCGTATTTACATTTTTTCTACTGAATTTTTGTAATAACAAGGTAAAATATAGAATAAGAAAAAATGCTAGCAAAAAAAATTTTCCAAGGGGGGTTGGCATTTAGTATAAATAGAATGACTGACTATAGGCCATTATTTCCCTTTTTCTCAGGCATCAAAATATTCAAGTTGGACGGTACCTGTAGTCGCAGAGGACGCGACCCGACAGACTCTGTTTATTGTATAATAAATTAATTAAAACAACTATTAACTACTCAATTTTCATTCAATTAACCCGAAAACCCGAAAACATATTTGTGTTCCATGAAATCGTCAAGTCGGGGGCGATACATGCAATCCTTTGGCACTAGTCTTTGAGTGAATTCACGTTCACAAAATGTCTGTCACCAATATAGTTTCCATTGTTGTTAAGTAATCAAAATGTCTGTCACCAATATAGTTTCCACGGTTGTTAGGTAATTACGAATGTATTGTCTCTATTGCAGCAAATCAAAAATGGAGGAGATGGGTGTCATCAAACTCTTCATCAGAAAATGTATAGCACTGTTTGACAAGAGTTATGACCCTTTACCATATGCCTGTTCTATTCCAGACAAGGTGGAGGTAGGTACGGAGGGTCGTTAAGGTTAAAATGAATTAATGCGTCATTGTTTGACCATAACTACGACCATCTCATCTACATTATACTTCTACTCAGTGTGTTGACGATTACTACAAGGCGTCTATTCCGGACAAAGTACAGGTATGTACGGAGGGTCCTTAAGGTTAATTAAAATTAAATATTTATTTTTTCGTCTAGTTTTGTGTATATTTTATTTTTAAAACAACTTCTGCCGAAAACTGACGAAATGTTACAACTCGCTACATTATATTACATTGTACTATAGAAACTCTTAGAAATTCGAGAGGAACTAATGGGATAGAGTTCAGAACATTTACTCTCGATTACTAAATAGAAAAGACACCGGATCCAATTGTTAACTTACCGTTCATTAATAACATTTCGGTAGCGCCATTGTATGTTGTTTACATTCCACAACTCATACGTTATGCAAGATCTTGCGATCAGTAGTCCGATTTTCAAAAAAGTGTCCAATTGACATGACTACGAATGATATTAGACGGGTGTTAAATTAGAAGCAAGAGTCGTTGAAAGAACCTCTGTGCAATAACGGTTTTGTCTGGTGCGGGTTACCCACTCTTGTTTTTGTTTATGAACGCTGAACAAGTAACTAACTTGATTCAGTTTTTTTTCTTTTTTTTGGTTTTTGTTATGTATGTAATTGTCTCAATCCGGATTTGTAATTGCCCTTTGACATTTGGCACTTGTTGGTCGGTCAGTTTCCATGATATTGTTGTACAAGTGTTTTGCCCTTTGCTACCAAATTAATGTACAGTAATTTCAATGAACATTAACTGTCTACATCAAATACATCATACAGCTGAACAATCAAGTGGTGTTAAATACTATTTCACTCATCCTATATGTTTTACAGCTTCCGTTGAAGATGTTTACCCGGATGTTGTTTGTTTACATTGTATCAGTCAAATTGATCTACACAGCCTTCTTTATTGGGTAAGTATTTGTCAGCAAAAACGTAGATTACAAGAAGAGATGCCAGCTTATAGTTAAAATCGACTGTAGGCATTTAAATAAATTGTATTTAACGCCGTTTTAGTCGGTTTTATTTTTCTATATATTATTGAATTGTCAAAAGAAGGAAATACTTTAAGTACGCGTGTACTGAGTATTATTTATATTATTGTTTTCTGTCATTTCTCTTTTTAGATTTGTTATGCGCTTTGTAAAAAACGAATGTTGTTGCCTGCCTTAAGCAGTTAATGCTGCAGATAGCATAACCAACCAATGCTACTTTGCATAGCCAACCAATGCTGTTGATGGCATAAGCAACCAATGCTGATGATGGCATGACCACCAAATGCCGCTGCCAGCCTTAACCGACGAGTGTTGTTGATGGCATAACCAACCAATGCTGCTGATGGCATAACCAACCAATGCTACTTCGCATAACCAACCAATGCTGCTGATGGCATAACCAACAAATGCTGCTGATGGCATAACCAACAAATGCTGCTGATGGCATAACCATGCAATGCTGATTATGGCATAACCATGCAATGCTGCAGATGGCATAACCAACCAATGCTGCTGATGGGATAACCAACCAATGATGCTAGTGGCATAACAAACCAATGCTGCTGATAACATAACCATCCAATGCTGCTGATAGCATAACCATCCAATGCTGCTGCTTGTATTAACCAACGATTGTTGTTGCATGCCTTAAACGACGAATGTTGCAGATGTCATAACCAACAAATGCTGTTACTTGCCTTAGCCAACCAAACCTGTCTTATTTTCATTTCTCAATAAAGAATGTTTGTTATAGCAGATTTAAGTAGTATGTCAACGGCCAATTTCAAACTTTCAGCTAATAAAAATGAAGCTATGGCCAGGCTGGCTGTTATGTATTACCAATCGGGTCAAAAAACTAAAACAATTTTCGAAGATAACTTTCCAAGCATAATTTCTGCATAGTTTGGTTTGAATGTGTGGAATAGTGTCCGAGATGAAGCTGTTTTATGTATTTCTAGTAGGTTCCTATGTTAAGGAATTTTGTATTTTGGATCGACACAAAAAGCTCAAAATTAGTGGAGGACCATCTAATGTTCATTACTACAATATCACAATTCCTTATGCCAAGCGGTTAGTGGCGGAACGAATTTTAACATTTCAACCAATCAGTACTCAATTGCAGTTATGGCTGCCATGTTGAATTTCCTATCGGCTCGAAAAATTCAAAATAATAAGAAACTAAGTGATGAGAATAGATCACACTGAGCCTTTGGGTCAGGTGAGCTAAAAAGAAAATGACGTAGGATACATAACCACGTATTTTTTAAGTAATAGAGTGGGTATGTTTTTCTGCTCTGATGACTTATGACCATAAAGCAATAAAGGATTACGAAGTACACAGATTTATTTCACAAATGCCTTTTGGATAATTAACTTGTCTTCTTATTAAATGCATTCTCATGAATAAGGAAAAATAACCTTTAAATAAATATAAAACACAGCATTTACTAAAATGACAGTAACTATTTCTGAATACAGTCTTGCTGAACAGTGACAGTAAAATGATAGTAGCTATTGCTGAACACAGTGACAGTAAAATGACAGTAGCTATTGCTGAACAGTGACAGTAAAATGACAGTAGCTATTGCTGAACAGTGACAGTAAAATGACAGTAGCTATTGCTGGACACTGTAGCAGTAAAATGACAGAAGCTATTGCTGAACACAGTGACAGTAAAACGACAGTAGCTATTGCTGAACACAGTGACAGTAAAATGACAGTAGCTATTGCTGAACACAGTGACAGTAAAATGACAGTATCTATTGCTGAACACAGTGACAGTAAAACGACAGTAGCTATTGCTGAACATAGTGACAGTAACATGACAGTAGCTATTGCTGAACACAGTGACAGTAAAACGACAGTAGCTATTGCTGAACACAGTGACAGTAAAACGACAGTAGCTATTGCTGAACACAGTGACAGTAACATGACAGTAGCTATTGCTGAACACAGTGACAGTAAAACGACAGTAGCTATTGCTGAACACAGTGACAGTAAAATGATAGTAGTTATTGCTGAACACAGTGACAGTAAAACGACAGTAGCTATTGCTGAACACAGTGACAGTAACATGACAGTAGCTATTGCTGAACACAGTGACAGCAAAATGACAGTAGCTATTGCTGAACACAGTAACAGTAAAATGACAGTAGCTATTGCTGATTTCAGTGACAGTAAAACGACAGTAGCTATTTCTGAACACAGTGACAGTAAAATGACAGTAGCTATTGCTGAACACAGTGACAGTAAAATGACAGTAGCTATTGCTGAACACAGTGACAGTAAAATGACAGTATCTATTGCTGAACACAGTGACAGTAAAATGACAGTAGCTATTGCTGAACACAGTGACAGTAAAATGACAGTAGCTATTGCTGATTTCAGTGACAGTAAAACGACAGTAGCTATTTCTGAACACAGTGACAGCAAAATGACAGTGGCTATTGCTGAACACAGTAACAGTAAAATGACAGTAGCTATTGCTGAACACAGTGACAGTAAAACGACAGTAGCTATTGCTGAACACAGTGACAGTAAAATGACAGTAGCTATTGCTGAACACAGTGACAGTAAAATGACAGTAGCTATTGCTGAACACAGTGACGGTAAAATGACAGTAGCTATTGCTGGACACTGTAGCAGTAAAATGACAGTAGCTATTGCTGAACACAGTGACAGTAAAATGACAGTAGCTATTGCTGAACACAGTGACAGTAAAACGACAGTAGCTATTGCTGAATATAGTGACAGTAACATGACAGTAGCTATTGCTGAACACAGTGACAGTAAAACGACAGTAGCTATTGCTGAACACAGTGACAGTAAAACGACAGTAGCTATTGCTGAACACAGTGACAGTAACATGACAGTAGCTATTGCTGAACACAGTGACAGTAAAACGACAGTAGCTATTGCTGAACACAGTGACAGTAAAATGATAGTAGCTATTGCTGAACACAGTGACAGTAAAACGACAGTAGCTATTGCTGAACACAGTGACAGTAACATGACAGTAGCTATTGCTGAACACAGTGACAGCAAAATGACAGTAGCTAGTGCTGAACACAGTAACAGTAAAATGACAGTAGCTATTGCTGATTTCAGTGACAGTAAAACGACAGTAGCTATTTCTGAACACAGTGACAGTAAAATGACAGTAGCTATTGCTGAACACAGTGACAGTAAAATGACAGTAGCTATTGCTGAACACAGTGACAGTAAAATGACAGTATCTATTGCTGAACACAGTGACAGTAAAATGACAGTAGCTATTGCTGAACACAGTGACAGTAAAATGACAGTAGCTATTGCTGATTTCAGTGACAGTAAAACGACAGTAGCTATTTCTGAACACAGTGACAGCAAAATGACAGTGGCTATTGCTGAACACAGTAACAGTAAAATGACAGTAGCTATTGCTGAACACAGTGACAGTAAAACGACAGTAGCTATTGCTGAACACAGTGACAGTAAAATGACAGTAGCTATTGCTGAACACAGTGACAGTAAAATGACAGTATCTATTGCTGAACACAGTGACAGTAAAACGACAGTAGCTATTGCTGAACATAGTGACAGTAACATGACAGTAGCTATTGCTGAACACAGTGACAGTAAAACGACAGTAGCTATTGCTGAACACAGTGACAGTAAAACGACAGTAGCTATTGCTGAACACAGTGACAGTAAAATGACAGTAGCTATTGCTGAACACAGTGACAGTAAAACGACAGTAGCTATTGCTGAACACAGTGACAGTAAAATGATAGTAGTTATTGCTGAACACAGTGACAGTAAAACGACAGTAGCTATTGCTGAACACAGTGACAGTAACATGACAGTAGCTATTGCTGAACACAGTGACAGCAAAATGACAGTAGCTATTGCTGAACACAGTGACAGTAAAATGACAGTAGCTATTGCTGATTTCAGTGACAGTAAAACGACAGTAGCTATTTCTGAACACAGTGACAGTAAAATGACAGTAGCTATTGCTGAACACAGTGACAGTAAAATGACAGTAGCTATTGCTGAACACAGTGACAGTAAAATGACAGTATCTATTGCTGAACACAGTGACAGTAAAATGACAGTAGCTATTGCTGAACACAGTGACAGTAAAATGACAGTAGCTATTGCTGATTTCAGTGACAGTAAAACGACAGTAGCTATTTCTGAACACAGTGACAGCAAAATGACAGTGGCTATTGCTGAACACAGTAACAGTAAAATGACAGTAGCTATTGCTGAACACAGTGACAGTAAAACGACAGTAGCTATTGCTGAACACAGTGACAGTAAAATGACAGTAGCTATTGCTGAACACAGTGACAGTAAAATGACAGTAGCTATTGCTGAACACAGTGACGGTAAAATGACAGTAGCTATTGCTGGACACTGTAGCAGTAAAATGACAGTAGCTATTGCTGAACACAGTGACAGTAAAATGACAGTAGCTATTGCTGAACACAGTAACAGTAAAATGACAGTAGCTATTGCTGAACACAGTGACAGTAAAATGATAGTAGCTATTGCTGAACACAGTGACAGTAAAATGACAGTAGCTATTGCTGAACACAGTGACAGTAAAATGACAGTAGCTATTGCTGGACACTGTAGCAGTAAAATGACAGTAGCTATTGCTGAACACAGTGACAGTAAAATGATAGTAGCTATTGCTGAACACAGTGACAGTAAAACGACAGTAGCTATTGCTGAACACAGTGACAGTAAAATGACAGTAGCTATTGCTGAACACAGTGACAGTAAAATGACAGTAGCTATTGCTGAACACAGTGACAGTAAAACGACAGTAGCTACTGCTGAACACAGTGACAGTAAAATGACAGTAGCTATTGCTGAACACAGTGACAGTAAAATGACAGTAGCTATTGCTGGACACTGTAGCAGTAAAATGACAGAAGCTATTGCTGAACACAGTGACAGTAAAACGACAGTAGCTATTGCTGAACACAGTGACAGTAAAATGACAGTAGCTATTTCTGAACACAGTGACAGTAAAATGACAGTATCTATTGCTGAACACAGTGACAGTAAAATGACAGTAGCTATTTCTGGACACTGTAGCAGTAAAATGACAGAAGCTATTGCTGAACACAGTGACAGTAAAACGACAGTAGCTATTGCTGAACACAGTGACAGTAAAATGACAGTATCTATTGCTGAACACAGTGACAGTAAAACGACAGTAGCTATTGCTGAACATAGTGACAGTAACATGACAGTAGCTATTGCTGAACACAGTGACAGTAAAACGACAGTAGCTATTGCTGAACACAGTGACAGTAAAACGACAGTAGCTATTGCTGAACACAGTGACAGTAAAATGACAGTAGCTATTGCTGAACACAGTGACAGTAAAATGACAGTAGCTATTGCTGAACACAGTGACAGTAAAACGACAGTAGCTACTGCTGAACACAGTGACAGTAAAATGACAGTAGCTATTGCTGAACACAGTGACAGTAAAATGACAGTAGCTATTGCTGGACACTGTAGCAGTAAAATGACAGAAGCTATTGCTGAACACAGTGACAGTAAAACGACAGTAGCTATTGCTGAACACAGTGACAGTAAAATGACAGTAGCTATTTCTGAACACAGTGACAGTAAAATGACAGTATCTATTGCTGAACACAGTGACAGTAAAATGACAGTAGCTATTTCTGGACACTGTAGCAGTAAAATGACAGAAGCTATTGCTGAACACAGTGACAGTAAAACGACAGTAGCTATTGCTGAACACAGTGACAGTAAAATGACAGTATCTATTGCTGAACACAGTGACAGTAAAACGACAGTAGCTATTGCTGAATATAGTGACAGTAACATGACAGTAGCTATTGCTGAACACAGTGACAGTAAAACGACAGTAGCTATTGCTGAACACAGTGACAGTAAAACGACAGTAGCTATTGCTGAACACAGTGACAGTAACATGACAGTAGCTATTGCTGAACACAGTGACAGTAAAACGACAGTAGCTATTGCTGAACACAGTGACAGTAAAATGATAGTAGCTATTGCTGAACACAGTGACAGTAAAACGACAGTGGCTATTGCTGAACACAGTGACAGTAACATGACAGTAGCTATTGCTGAACACAGTGACAGCAAAATGACAGTAGCTAGTGCTGAACACAGTAACAGTAAAATGACAGTAGCTATTGCTGATTTCAGTGACAGTAAAACGACAGTAGCTATTTCTGAACACAGTGACAGTAAAATGACAGTAGCTATTGCTGAACACAGTGACAGTAAAATGACAGTAGCTATTGCTGAACACAGTGACAGTAAAATGACAGTATCTATTGCTGAACACAGTGACAGTAAAATGACAGTAGCTATTGCTGAACACAGTGACAGTAAAATGACAGTAGCTATTGCTGATTTCAGTGACAGTAAAACGACAGTAGCTATTTCTGAACACAGTGACAGCAAAATGACAGTGGCTATTGCTGAACACAGTAACAGTAAAATGACAGTAGCTATTGCTGAACACAGTGACAGTAAAACGACAGTAGCTATTGCTGAACACAGTGACAGTAAAATGACAGTAGCTATTGCTGAACACAGTGACAGTACAATGACAGTATCTATTGCTGAACACAGTGACAGTAAAACGACAGTAGCTATTGCTGAACATAGTGACAGTAACATGACAGTAGCTATTGCTGAACACAGTGACAGTAAAACGACAGTAGCTATTGCTGAACACAGTGACAGTAAAACGACAGTAGCTATTGCTGAACACAGTGACAGTAACATGACAGTAGCTATTGCTGAACACAGTGACAGTAAAACGACAGTAGCTATTGCTGAACACAGTGACAGTAAAATGATAGTAGCTATTGCTGAACACAGTGACAGTAAAACGACAGTAGCTATTGCTGAACACAGTGACAGTAACATGACAGTAGCTATTGCTGAACACAGTGACAGCAAAATGACAGTAGCTATTGCTGAACACAGTAACAGTAAAATGACAGTAGCTATTGCTGATTTCAGTGACAGTAAAACGACAGTAGCTATTTCTGAACACAGTGACAGTAAAATGACAGTAGCTATTGCTGAACACAGTGACAGTAAAATGACAGTAGCTATTGCTGAACACAGTGACAGTAAAATGACAGTATCTATTGCTGAACACAGTGACAGTAAAATGACAGTAGCTATTGCTGAACACAGTGACAGTAAAATGACAGTAGCTATTGCTGATTTCAGTGACAGTAAAACGACAGTAGCTATTTCTGAACACAGTGACAGCAAAATGACAGTGGCTATTGCTGAACACAGTAACAGTAAAATGACAGTAGCTATTGCTGAACACAGTGACAGTAAAACGACAGTAGCTATTGCTGAACACAGTGACAGTAAAATGACAGTAGCTATTGCTGAACACAGTGACAGTAAAATTACAGTAGCTATTGCTGAACACAGTGACAGTTAAACGACAGTAGCTATTGCTGAACACAGTGACAGTAAAATGACAGTAGCTATTGCTGAACACAGTGACAGTAAAATGACAGTAGCTATTGCTGAACACAGTGACAGTAAAACGACAGTAGCTATTGCTGAACACAGTGACAGTAAAACGACAGTAGCTATTGCTGAACACAGTGACAGTAACATGACAGTAGCTATTGCTGAACACAGTGACAGTAAAACGACAGTAGCTATTGCTGAACACAGTGACAGTAAAATGATAGTAGCTATTGCTGAACACAGTGACAGTAAAACGACAGTAGCTATTGCTGAACACAGTGACAGTAACATGACAGTAGCTATTGCTGAACACAGTGACAGTAAAATGACAGTGGCTATTGCTGAACACAGTAACAGTAAAATGACAGTAGCTATTGCTGATTTCAGTGACAGTAAAACGACAGTAGCTATTTCTGAACACAGTGACAGTAAAATGACAGTAGCTATTGCTGAACACAGTGACAGTAAAATGACAGTAGCTATTGCTGAACACAGTGACAGTAAAATGATAGTAGCTATTGCTGAACACAGTGACAGTAAAACGACAGTAGCTATTGCTGAACACAGTGACAGTAAAATGACAGTAGCTATTGCTGAACACAGTGACAGTAAAACGACAGTAGCTATTGCTGAACACAGTGACAGTAAAATGACAGTAGCTATTGCTGAACACAGTGACAGTAAAATGACAGTAGCTATTGCTGAACACAGTGACAGTAAAATGATAGTAGCTATTGCTGAACACAGTGACAGTAAAACGACAGTAGCTATTGCTGAACACAGTGACAGTAAAACGACAGTAGCTATTGCTGAACAGAGTGACAGTAAAATGACAGTAGCTATTGCTGAACACAGTGACAGTAAAATGACAGTAGCTATTGCTGAACACAGTGACAGTTAAACGACAGTAGCTATTGCTGAACACAGTGACAGTAAAATGACAGTAGCTATTGCTGAACATAGTGACAGTAAAATGACAGTAGCTATTGCTGAACACAGTGACAGTAAAACGACAGTAGCTATTGCTGAACACAGTGACAGTAAAACGACAGTAGCTATTGCTGAACACAGTGACAGTAAAACGACAGTAGCTATTGCTGAACACAGTGACAGTAAAACGACAGTAGCTATTGCTGAACACAGTGACAGTAAAACGACAGTAGCTATTGCTGAACATAGTGACAGTAAAATGACAGTAGCTATTGCTGAACACAGTGACAGTAAAACGACAGTAGCTATTGCTGAACACAGTGACAGTAAAACGACAGTAGCTATTGCTGAACACAGTGACAGTAAAATGACAGTAGCTATTGCTGAACACAGTGACAGTAAAATGACAGTAGCTTTTGCTCAACAAAGTGGCAGTAAAACGACAGTAGCAATATCTGTACACATTTGGCTTATTTAATATAACATAAGTTATACCAACATTTACTATATTTACTAGAAACAACCACTTCTAACGTAACAAGCTACCACTTTGCATATGGTTTTATCGACTTCGTCGTGTGATCGGTAGTCCGACTGCTGGTGACGTAGTATTTACAACATCTCAGACCTCTATATCTACACTTTGTCCAATACTTCTACCAGCTGGACCCGGTCTCAAATTGAACCAGAAGCCACATGACAAAATGTCTTATATGTATGTGCGTATAATAATATAACGACTCTTTTTGTCATCAGCAATGCTGACTCGATCGACTAAATGAGGATCAGCAATGCTGACTCGATCGACTAAAGGAGGATCGGCAATGCTGACTCGATCGACTAAAGGAGGATCAGCAATGCTGACTCGATCGACTAACATCAAGTAAAAACAAATATCAAATTGTGAACTTTGTCTCATTACATTGATATAATATAAATGACAGGTATGGTATTAACATATCAATAAGTTATTTATACTGTTCCGTGTATTCAATACTCAAATCGTCTTTTTTGTGTCAATGTCAAAAGAAATAAATACCAATGTAAGGTTTTACGATTTTTTACTAACATTACTTATACTTAAACATTCTTCATATAATAATTAAAAAATGTATATATCAGAACACTAGTAGGTCATACAAAATATGATAAGTTGAACATAAGTATTCTTTAACTCAAAGCACTAAAACAGTAATAAACTTCCGTTAAATGAAACGTTCTCCGTATTTGATTGGTAATATTCCTCACATAAACAGAATACAGTGGTGACTGAAAACAGGGTTCAACGGATTTTCAGTCCATTCAATTCTTATATACACACGTGACATAAGAACGTCAGTTACTATCATCACTACAATCACTTTATAATTTTAGAACGCCGGATTCTCTCAAACTGAAACCACGTCTCTATATCCTTGACTGCAATGTTTCCTTTATTGGATATCTTCTGTACGTCTGCTTCGGAGGGATAAGGATGATCCTCGTGTTTGTGGTACCACAGCTCCATTAATTTCAAAGCTCTCCAGTTTATATCTTTAGATAATTCTGCCTTGTTTTGTGTCTGTAAATCCTTAAGTTGTTCCTCCATCGTTGTTATCAAACGATGTAGTTGGTGATTGTAATGATTATTTAAGCGCTGATGGTGATGTTTCGGCGAGTTTATCACGGCAGTTAATTTGTCCATTTCTATGTCAGCTGTTAGTTTATGATACTGTCTTGAAAGCTCGGATATTTTCTCTGGAAGTATCAATTTTATCATTTGAAAGGTTTCTTCAAGGCTTTGTCCTCGCCTGACAACACGGTCAAAAGAAGAGTCACAGACGATACTAAATATAGGAATGTCCTCAATTTTTTCACAGAAATCTGTCATCATTCCGTTTGTCATATTCTGTGTTCGTTGGCTAAATCTGTCTATCGGTACTACGCTGGTCGTGCTATCCATAGACAGTTGATGTAGGTTGTGTCCGACAGTTTGAAAATCCATAACAGAAATGCACGTGTACTGGACTGGTAACGATTTTAAATATATGTCATTTTTTTTATTTTCGTCGTTAATGTAATTAAACCCAGCCGTATTTCCTATCGCTTGCTGAGATAATCTGCCAAATAAAGATCTATTTTAAAACCCATTTAAAATATCCAATTAGTAATGAGCGGTAAATTAGCCGCTATGCTTGGTTAGCTTTAGCCACTCCTTTCTTCTTTGCCGACGGTATGATATTTCTAATGTGCTCTACAAATATCCCGGGATGTGAAAATAAAAACGTCAACACATATCTTTTTATCTGTAATTACAATGTACTATAAAATTGACACGTGTTTTTTAATCATATCAATGTTTTGATAACACAAACACTGTCAAAACATGCCAAAACAATGACTTGACACACACCTGTGTTTCATTTAAATTAATTAATTATATTCTACTTATTATTTATTCGGAAATACTGAAACAAATACTATTTCCAATATAAAACGTACGACAACAGAATGCAATTAAGAACAATACTAAAAGCACTTTTGAAATGTTTTTTAAATAAAATTTCTCACAATTATAGAAGGGATAACTTTATAAAATCCATTCTTTTAATGTAGGGAAAAAAAGTAACCGGTAAAAATTCACTTAATGATTGGGCTTTTTGCAAGGTTTATGTTCTTGTGTATAAAATGTAAAATTTTTATTTTAACATACACAATGTATATCATAACTAATTAACAAATTGAAAACAAAGAAATGTAAGCAAATATTAGTGCAGTAATTTGTCACATGTTCATTTTTCATTATTTAATAAATAAATCACTTTAAGTTTGACCATATTCTCGTCTTGGATCTATCAGGAACCTATATACTAGCCCTATGTATAATAAATAAATATATAATGTGATTAAAAATATGTATAGCAAAACTGTAGCTTCAGTTAAATCACACAATTTTATATCTGATAATATCCTTATAGATAGAGGCATAAAACAAGTGGACAATTTAAGTTCCTTGTTATTTAATATTTATATCAATGATATTCCAAGTGTATTTGATACTAACTGTAGACCAGTTTCACTCAAAGATATGTCTTTAAATTGTCATATGTTTGCTGATGACATACTACATGTAGTTTTGTCAGAATCACCTGATGGACTACAAAAATCTATTGATACTGTGAGAATTGGCAACTTTCAATAAATGCCAACAAAACTAAAATTATGATATTTCAACAAAAAATATTTTAAATACAAAAGATGATTTCTTTTTAGGCACAGAAAAATTAGAAAAAGTATTAAAGTACAAATATTTTTTAGGGAACATCATAGAAGCATCTGGAAAATTTCACTCGACCCACATTGAATTATCAAAAAAAGGAAACAAAGTAATGTTTGGAATGTTTAAATATCTACAACCCTTAGACAATATTTCAATAAATATCTTTATAAAGTTATTTAATTCACTTGTTAAACCAATCTTAATGTATAACTCTGAAATTTGGTACATGGACTTCTATAAAAAAATTATTAAAGCATCTAAACGGGGAGAAGAAAATAATTTTGATCAAATTTCATTAATAGATACTAGTTTCATTGAAAAGGTAAATCTAAAATTTTGTAAATACACATTAGGTTTGAGCAAACAGTATGTAAACATAGCAGCTAGAGCTGAATTAGCTCAATATCCTGTTGATACATTTATTAAAATACAGTCAATCAAATACCTAACAAGACTTCTACACCATACTAGTAATCCTTTGGTAGATGATGCATTCTTATTATCACAGTCCCTGCATCATAAAGGTACATACTCCTGGTTTTCGTATGTACATAATATATGCAGTTCAAATAATACAGAAATAGAAGAACTAAAAAATATTAACTATAATAAAAACTTGACTTTTTTTACAAAGACATTAAACAAAAATTTTAAAGATAACTATGTAAAATATATTTATACAGTAAAATTAAAACTGAATATAACATAGATGAATATTTATTAAAAACAAACTTTGAAAACAGATGAAATATATTTAAAATGAGAACAAGTGATCATTTCCTTGAAATTGAAAGATACAAAAGTGTGAAAAGGTCAGATAGACTATGTACAATGTGTACTAACAATGTATTAGAAGATGAAATTTACTACTTTTTCCATTGTCCGAAATACTCGGATATAAGAAAAAATTTAGAAAATAACATTAAAAATAGTTAAGAAAATGATATAAATAAATATATAAATATAATGTCTTCTTGGAGTCATTTGCAGTTTGTTGTTCCATTTATTAAAAAGTCTTTAATACTGAGGAAAGTGGACTTGAAGATTGCATGATTCTACTTTATGATTTGTTGTTAATTTTTGTTTATGTATGCCTTCAACCCCTCACGGGGTATAACTGTGCTTTAAATAAATTATTATAATTTTTCTCTATCAGTGTAAATACTAAGTATAAATACTCAACAGTACTCTGTTTGACAATTATTGAAAATGTTGAATCAAAACTAAATTGCAATAAATACAAAAGATACTACGAATCTGTGTTGAATTTAAATATGGTTTTACCCCCTGTTTCTGTATGTATAGTAGTGTTTTAGTCAACATATTACATAATTATTTTATCACACCGTTAATCACACATGTCAAATAAGGGACATCTGTAAATGTGGCTGTGTGCCGGAATGCCAACATTTTGAAAGATCAAAGAACACTGTAGGCGCTCATTAGTGAGGATTAAGGGGTCCCCCATACAGGGTAATTAATTCACTGTAAAGGTAAAATTGTGTAATATTGTACTGGTATATATTGAGTGATAGTATTTGTATAATAATTATTGTATCGTCACTCAATATAAGACATAATTTTATTTTAACATTATAAATACTGTCATTGTAGCAAAATAAAACAAAATAAAAATAAAATTACACGTAAAGTCTATTTAGTTTATCCAAGATGTAGTAGCTGTGACACAGCATCCACATATTCCATGAAGTCGATGGTGTTGTTGGCGAGTCTGTCCTTCAATGTGCTGCTGTAGTTGTCGATGGTTCGGTACTTCTTGGGTCTGGATCTTTAGGTTCCGCCGGCATGAAGTTGAATATGGGTTATCTCGTTGACTGCGTCGATGTCTTTAAAAATCTGGATGATGGTGTAGATATTCGGGTGACTGTGCTGTACTTTTCTTTTTAGTTTACCATGCCAGGCTTCCAGGTGGTTGGTGGTGCGGGGTCCTCCTGTGTTGAAATGATTCCATAGAGTGCATGCGGTCGCTATCAATCCATTGGGTAACAACGTAATCTGTGAAAGTTGTAGTGCCGATGGGCAAGTCAAGTTGTAGTGGATCTGCATGTAAACCTGTTGACATTTATTCTTGGTAAATAGCTGGTATTGGTCTTACTTCTTCCTGGCATTTTTTCGATATAAAGTACATTATGTCTTTGGCTACAATGTTTGCTTGGTCTGCAGGGTGAAAGTGTTATTGCTGTCCTAGTGCCGTAATAGTGTCATTCTTAGCGTTGATAGTCGCTGGGCATGCTGGTATAGTACACTTTCAGTACGTTCTTTCACAACGGGTAGTCTTTACCCGGAAAAGATAATCATTGAAGGCTAAATTGTTGCCTCCTAGTCTGGTGCGTATGTACTTATAGTTCAACTGTGCCATAGCCATGATTTACTTTGAATGATGCTAAAAGTATTCAGTGGGGGTAGAGATTAAATGCATGTAATTTATAATTTTAAAATTAACCTGTTCGTTAAAAAAAGGTTATTTTACCTATGATTATACTTACACCCCTTGTTGTACCTCTTTGTAACCACTAAAACAACAAAACTTAATTATGTGATTTTAAAAATGTTGGCATTCCGGGAACACCCCGTAAATGTAATACAAGAATGTTTTGACTACATGCCTCTGAAAATCCGATAGCTGTTAAGATATGGCCGAGCATTTATTGCGATACATGTACAAGCGAGAAGAATATCAGTAAAATTAATCAAAAGTGTATAATTTTTGGTTTGTTTTGTTGATTAGCACGCGCGTGTACTTACTTAATGCTGGACTGTGTGAAAACATTCCCCAAAGTTACTCGTGGTGCGCACGTGGGTACGCTGTCCACAAACAGGTCAAAACACATTTGAGTGAAAATCTTTTGCCCTCAGTTCTCTATTTTATTACACAAGACTTCAACTACTTATCTGATCACACACAAATCAAAGTGATATTAAAATGTAATATCAATAAGGAAAAACCAAAATTTTCTTCAATATGTTCAAATTGGAAAGAAGTTAAAGGATTTAAATGGGTGGTAGACTCAAATATCAAGATTATTGATGCTTTATCAAGTGATAAAGTGAAAAATGATATTATAAACTTCGAAAGAAACTCTTTCTCAGAAGATCAGAGGGGGGTTGATGAAGCCACAGTAGCTCTGGATTCAATATTTCTCGATATAGCAAAGAATTCGTGTAAACTGGTTAGAAATATTAAACCTATACATAAGAAGAAAATTATAAAACAAAAGTGGTCTGATTATTCTGTATATGAACAAAAGAAAACTCTTAATTTAATTTCTAGTCAAATAAGAAAAAATCCTCATGATAATAGTCTTAGACATAGGTATTTCTACCATTTAAAGTCGTTTAGAAAAAATTGCAAACAAAAAAAACAGTCATATAAATTAAGAATATTTGAACAACTTTCAAATTCCCTTGAAAATAATCCTACAGAATTTTGGAAAATTTTAAGGTCAATCCAAGATAAAGATGATGAACAACAGGAAGCCGAAGGTATTGTGGAACTCTTAGGAGATATTGATAAAACAATAAAATATATTCAAGACCAAGGAAAGTGCAGTGAGGAAAATATAAATTTTGAAAATAAAATAAATAATGAACTAAAAGTCCTTGAGCAGAATCTGAGTTACAATCCAGAAACAGATAAACCTATATCCATTAAGGAAATTAAATATGTCCTCAATAAATTAAAGAAGGGGAAGTCGGGTGGGCAAGATGGTATTGTAAACGAAATAATAAAACATAGTAGTAGTATAACTATTACTTCTATCTCAAAGCTCTTTAATGTGATACTCAAAACAGGATTCTATCCATCAAACTGGAATAAATCTTTTTTGACCCTACTGCATAAATCTGGGAGTAGATATGACCCATCAAATTATAGAGGGATATCCCTAATGAACTCTATGTCAAAAATATTCAGTGCCATTCTCAATGAGAGACTTATTTCTATAATGACAGAAAAATATTCAATGATACAATTTGGTTTCAGGGATAACCATAGAACATCTGATAGCTTATTTATTCTCAAATCTATTATAAATAAATATATACACAAAAATAAAAAGAAACTTTACATATGTTTTGTAGATTTTAGAAAGGCTTTTGACTCGGTGTGGAGAAATGGTTTACTTTTTAAGCTAGCTAAAAGTGGGGTTGGAAAATTACTGTTTCAAGTGATAAAAAACCAGTACTCGAGAACAGAAATGGCATTGAAATTTAATAATAATTATTCCCCTTTCTTTGAAACATACAGAGGAGTGAGGCAAGGGGATTCAATTAGTCCCACTCTATTTAATATATATATAAATGATTTAGAACATATCACAACCAGCGAAGGTTCAGTGGCACCAAAATTGATAGACTCCAGTGTGGGGTCACTATTATTTGCGGATGACCTGGTCTTACTATCAGAAACTAAAGATGGTCTACAAAATAGCATGAATAACCTTAGTGTTTTCTGTGATAATTGGAAACTTACATTAAATATTGAAAAAACTAAAAGTATGGTAATCCAACATAATAATATTAAAATGACAAAACCTTTTATCTCCTACAAAAATAGTTTTATACAAAATGTATCTGAATATAAGTTTTTGGGCTCAATATTAAGAAATAATGGCAATTTAATTCATAGCCTAGAAGACCTTGCTAAAAGGGGCAGTAAGGTCTTATTCGCTCTAAAATCCAAGACGCATCCAATTGGCAACCTCCCCATAAGCGTTTCAAATAACCTATTTGATAAATTAGTACGCCCAGTATTGACATATAACTCAGAAATATCCTTCATGGATGGATACCTGGCCCACCATAGAGCAAAGATCAGAGGAAAAAAGAATGGAAAAGTTGTCGACCCATTAAATTTTATTGATAAAGCCCCTTTTGAAAAAGTGCACTTGAGATTTTGTAAATTTTTATTGGGCATTAAAAAGTCGGCTTCTAACACTGGAGCTAGGGCCGAACTTGGTAGACTCCCAATAGAACATTTTATTGTATCACAATCGCTAATATATTTAGCAAGACTACATACCGAGAACATAAATCCCATTTTAAAAGAAGCTTTTATGCTGTCAAAATATCTTGACAATATAGGTACATATTCATGGTATACATATATCAAAAGTATATATTATGATACTGAATTATATGATAAGATAGAAAATTGCAATAATATGAATGAAGTTTACCTTATTAAACCTCTGATCAAGAGTTTGGTCGAAGAAAAATATAAAAATAATAAATAGTTATGACGAAACAAATAAGCTATGTTTATACAAAAATCTTAAACTTAGTCTCGATCAAGAATTTTACTTATCAAGTCATGACTTGTCTATAAGAAGGTGCTTTTCAAAACTTCGTTTAAGCGATCATAATCTAGAAATAGAGAAGGGTCGATACTTCAAAACACCTAGGGATGAACGTCTATGTAAAACTTGCCATGTCATTGAAAATGAAGAACATTTCCTCTTACATTGTAATCTAAACAAACAAAAAAGATTAGAATTATTTGATAAATTAGGTTGGAAAATAGAAACAATAAATATGTATAGTCTCTTGAATCCAGTGTCTATAGAACATGTGAAACTAATTGGCTCTTTTTTAAAACAGTCATTTGAACTGAGGGCAAAAGAGGATTAACATTCATATTGTTCTTCTCATTGATCAGTATTATGTATTTGTTTTTTTGTGTATCTGTGTTTTTGTCACAAACATATGTTTATATGACAATAAAGATATTATTATTATTATTATGACCCAGTTCACAAAAAGTTAACGACTTCGTGGGTTTATCTGCTTGGTTTGGCATTGAAAGTGAAACAAGAGAATACAAATGTGTAATAACGTACCATAACCAAATCGTACCATAATTAACCATTTCCTACCATAGCCATTTCGTGCCATATGGCGAAGTGTATTCGTGAAAACCTGTAATGCAATTTCAGCATAATATTGCTCTTGCACAACAGTTATTTCATTTCTATTCAGAATGTTTAAAATTTGTCATAATGGTTACTTTAAACGAACTTTCTTACGTGTAAAAAAAATAATTTCTTGTCCAAACATTTTTTAAAAATATTTATATTATACACAAATAATCTGTTTTTAAATAATAATATTGAATATATCTTCTTAGGGTCGTTTTTATTTAATTTGTTGGTTTACGGACATCAGCCCCAAAAAATTAGGGTAGGAGGAGGGAAAAAAAATAAATTTAAATTCCAACGTTTCAGATTTTTTTTTCAAATTTGAGTTAAATTGGGTAGGAGGCAAAATTAAAAAAAAACTTGCTTATTCCATATTTGGTCTTCACAGACAAGCATTTATCCACTAGTATTGCCATGCTGTTCATCAGTTTTGAGCTCATGACATGTAACCATTATAAATTTGGTACCAAAGCTTCCCAGAACGTGGATTGGGGTGGTGTCAGGTGTGACAGTCCCATTGGTTACATTTGTAGCTCATGTTCTTATTTCATCAATCGCCACTTTAAAGTTTTCTAAATGAGTGTTTATGACCTCTTCTACAGTGTCAGGGGTCACCACACACACTCTAAAAAAGTAGGGAGGTGTGACTTCTCTCTGATAGGGAGACTTCAGGGAGACACTTGGGAGAAGACATGGGACTGTACAAATAATTTATTTCGTAGTAGTTACATACATTTTTCATTATTAACATCAATTTCCAGGATTTTTTCTCTTGTGTTTTTAAACCATAACACACTTATTTTCAGTTTTTTTTTCTTTCTTTTTCATTATTATTCATGGTATGCAATATCAAACAGTAAATAACCTTTATCATTAATCAATGAAAAAAGCACCAGATATAACGACTATTTTTCTATCTACTTCCGTACTTGTAGCCATACAAGGCATTCACAAATAAAAATAGATCAACAAAAATATTTGTATATGTGTAGACCTAAACTTCATTCATGCAGAGACTATCTATACTATATATAGTTAGTATAGACTGTCCCTGATTCACGAGTTCTTGTATATCATAATATTCATACTAGTTTGTTATGAACATGCCATGTTTATCTGAACAAAATTTCTAAAGAAGATAGATAGAATAACATAACATTAAACCCAGAAATAATTCTTCAGTTCAGCACACTTCCACTAGGACAAAGTTGTGCTGATCCGAATTGCTTCATGGGACACCCATCTACAGAACTTATCATGATGTCAATAATTACTATACATCTTTATTCTTTTAAGTGCAGCTCATATATTTATCAAAGAAAATTGTTAAAATACAATACACTTTAAAAGAACTGAAGTTTGAAACCAATTAAAAGTGTTTGTTTATAAACAGAATTACGATTTTTCATTTTGGGCCGTTGTACTTTACTTTTCTTCATTGTTCACTTCCGGTAATTAGCCACATCCGGTAAATAAACAAATGGCGCGTAATCCAGTTGAAAGACGTAAATCGTTTGAAAATATGTAAAATACGCATCTTGTTTGCCGTTTTTATCGGAATTACACATTTACTGATACATTGGTAGTCAGGGTAAATTATTTGAACCAGATTTACAAGTAACTTATGTGAACAATCGGGCGACTTAAGGGAAATAACAGGGCGACTTCGACTTCGCTTTTGAGTCAGTGTAGTTGTAAAACGTATTCATTAGTTTTATACTTTAAAGTATTTCAATTTTACGCATGGCACAAAATTGTTTATGGTACGAATTTTATTTACACATGGTACGATATGGCATTACGATGGCACGAAATGGTAATTTTGGGTACGAAATGCAATGATACGATTTGGTTATGGTACGGAATGACTGTAATTCGTAAATACCACGGCGTGGTGGGGTAGGGGGTTTGGGGTGGTAACGAAAGATACTTTTAGGTACAGGTCTGCGGACGGACATTGCCCCCCCCCCCCTTAATTCAATATTTTCGGACATTAGAAATTGCGAAATAATCATATATCGCATTATTAAATCAGACCTATTAATATATTTTATTATCGTACATCCCCAAAAGTCCATTAACTACCAAAGGGTTAATAGGTTAATAAAAAAAATTACAGCGACATCTTAAGGCATAAAACTCCTATTGTTTATTTCCTCTCTTGTCAGTACAATGACAAGGGATCGCACATTATTCTAACATCTGTGGGCATTCCTATCAACACATTAACACCCATTTATAATTACTGCAAGACACATGTTTGACCGTCCGACCAAGGGCATTAAGTTGTCGGTGTAGGACGTAAAAAACTCCCCAAGCAAGCAAGCATGTTTGATTTGTTTATTAAACAACATATCGGCATTTCGTTTGATCACGTGATGTTGAATGTTGATGTGAATTAGGAACCTATAAATCAATTAGTTATGTTAGTCCCAGTGTGAATGGAGCACTTAACTTGTAAAATCACGGTGGTTTACATAAGCTTTTAGGATTAGAATTGAGGCGTAGATGTTCACGATACACGGCACTATTTCATTTAAGTTTGCCAAAAGAGCGTATTTTTCAATTGACTTAATCCAGTCATTAAATTTACTAGAATTTCCAGAAAAAAAGAACAATCTGATTCACGCCTTGAGCACTTAATTTATGAGACAAATTTTGTAGTTGCACTGCCAAATTAAAAAAAAACAGCACCTAAGTTAATATCATGATGTTCAGCCATTTGAGAAAGCAACTTAAGAGAACAAAATAGCCACCTACCTTTTCTGACAGTTAAGGCTGTCCTGGTCACGCGCACAAATTACTACCCCTGTGTTGTACAGCCGCTTTCTTTAAATCACCACCCAAGCAACAAACGTAGATACACTTTTATTTAGTTGGAGCCAAAAACACCAGTCTCTAGATTCAGAAAATCGTGTCCTTATATACAATTAATACAGAGAAAAGCAATTTAACAAATATATAATTAAACTACATAAAATATAAATTAATTCAAAGCCCAAACGTCCCTTTAACCTTTCCTTCTTTAGAAATGAAACGATTTGAAATTGAAAAGTAATTTATAGACCAGAAGCAAGATCTCGATCCATGACGACATTTAATTTAAAGTCCGTTATATCGGTTTTGATTTCACAGTCTTGACCTCTCTTCTGTTGCACAACGGCTTCCCTTTATGACCATTGTTTTAAAATAGACAGTAAATTAAATCCTATTCAGAAATCTGCGAAAATATATGTTTGTTTGTTTGAATGTTGTTTAACGCCACTTTTATCAATTTTTCATGGCGTCAAGTTTTTATTGGAGAAGAACCCAGAGTACCCCGTGAAAACCCTCGACCTTCGATAGGAAAACTGGCAATCCTTGTCATTTAGGAATGGAGTCGAGTAAGACTCGAACCTGCAATCTAAGTTTTGACAGACCACGTGATTAATAGTAGACGAACAACCTTAACCACTCGCCATCGAGGCTCCAGAAAATTAAAAGTGTGGGTTTTCAAATCTCCTACCGCAGACCTGTTATACTAGTCCCAGCATAAATCAAGTGCATTCATTGGTACCAGCCACTGTTTATCCTATGTCAGTGGTCCAACAGTTCGTTTGTCCGACCGTTCAATTGTCCGACAGTTCGTTAGTCCGTCACTTCGTTGGTACGACGGCTCGATAGTCCGACAACTAGAATTAACTGGACACCTGTTTTACTTGTGATAACCAAATCCATCCTTTTCTCAACGTCTTTTGAGTAAAAGATAATCGGATATACGAAAGGGTCCAACAATATGGCACTGGTTAAATTTAACCAAATCCATCCTCTTCTCAAAGTTAGAAACCCCCTCAACGTCTTTGGAGTAAAAGATAATCGGATATACGACAGGATCCACATGAAAGGATCCAACAATATTGGACAGGTTATGATTACGGCAATTATACGTTCAATCGTATATTCTATGTCAATCTTTACGTAGGGTAGAGTATTATTCTCAGGGGCGAATCCAGATTTTTTTTAAAGGTGGGGTTCCAGTCGAATTGTGCCGAAAATAACAAACTTTCGAAGGATATATGGGATTCAACCCCAGGACATCCCCTATGAATCCGCCGCTGATACTTGTAAACTTTTCTTGATTATGGCTGAAGTATCACCGCAGCATATAAATCAATTAACAATCAATCAATCTGACAGGGTGTTCTAATGCAATGCTGTGGGAGAAAATTATGAGGAAGGGGTATCATTTACTTTGTAAATGAAAACAAAAATAATGTTCAAAGCCTAATTTTCACAAGTTTCGCTAAAGTCTGTAATACATTAACCTTTGACCAGCTAAGGGAATGTCATATTGACTATTGCATGTGGCTTAAATGTGCTAATTTTAATAAAATTCTGTGAAGAAGTTCAAAAATTATGTCACAGAAAAATAATCTCGTATTGACGGTAACTTCAGTCGGTTTCCATTTCCTCTTTCCCCCACCTGTACCCCGCTTGTGTTAAAACAATTTAAGATAAGAATAGATTTTTTTGTTTAGTAAGTAAGTAAATTTTATTTAGAGTCGGATAATATATACATAGTAACAAAACATATAACATGAGCTCTTTTGAGCTCTTTGACCGACTTAATATTTTCCAAAACACATCACAAAACATAACATGACAGCACAAGATTAACATACATATTAAGGTACATTCATACAAAGTATATAAAACAGGTGAACAGCAGAACAATACATCGTCGCTGAGCTTCCAAAATGTCGTATATTACAAATTGAGCGGTTGTGAGTTATTCATATATTTGGGTTTGGGGGGAACATATCTTGGGTCTTACAAAATATAATATACCTGTAGCCAATGAAAACCAGTCAAAATGACATGTGACAAAATATCGAATATTTATTGGTAGCATATTGGTTATTCCAAACTGTTGTATAAATTATGAAAACTTTGACAATGTTGATCATGTGTTGATAACAGCTTATCAAAAGGAGTAATTTTTATATTTGACATTGCTTCATTATATTTAAAGATAGATATAACAGAAAACAAATGGAAAATGAAGTTAACACAAAGATTTGAATAAAAATAGGAGATTTGAAGTTCAGAATAGATCTTATTAGAATTATCAGATGTGATATGCTTCTTTTTACTATAGAACTTCCCTTTTTCTCTGTGTTTTTCGGTCCTTATGAGAAGGAATTACCATTTGGTATGATAAACATTTCTAATTATTTCATCTTTTTTATTCTAAAGTACCAACTAAGTGAATGTTTAATGGAGAATACAACATTTTGTAATTTATATATAAATTCTCCAGGACTGTACTGAACTTTTACAACATTTTGATATTTTATTAGTTCACTGAAAAATGCAAAAAAATAATTTAAAAAATGTGGATATAAGTCTTGTTAAAAAATATGACAGCTTGCATTATTTCAGTTGACAAAATGGTAAATCTGGAGATATTTTTAGCTTCCGGCAAATGAAATATCTAATGTTTTTCTTGTATACTGAAAAGTTGCATAAACCTGTCATACAACATTTTGGAAGCTCAGCGACGACATGCATTTTAAAAACATATACTAGGAAAAGATTCATTTAAGACAGCTGAGCATAAATTTAAAAACATACCAAGCACTAAAATTAAAAGCAGGTAGCTTAGATACATGTAACAATACATGCATTTTATAAACATATATTAGGAATATATTCATTTTAGAGAGCTGAGCATAAAATAACATACAAAGCACTAAACTAAAAGCAGGTAGCATAGGAGCATATATTATAAACATATTTCCAACAAACCAGAAAAAAGCACCAAAGCAGATCACAAATAAAGTAAAGCATACACAGTACATAAAAGCATGATAAGCATAAGCAGCATAAAAATACTTGCTCTAAAACATATATTTAAATAGATTAATTAAAAAGCAGAGCAAAAACACAGCACAAAATAAAAAGCATATAAAGCACTGTAATAAAACTAAGAATTAAGCAAGACTAGCCGAATAAACCAAATAAATAAATAACTAATAATCTATGGAGCAAAGTTTTCATGAAAGAAATCGTGCTGGTATAAAGTCACACAGATGTACAAACACATTTTTGCCCCTCACACCAGCTGGCAATATAATTTTTGAACTGTTCAAAGGAGGTCATTTTTCGTGCCTCATTTGGCAGTGCATTCCACAGTCTGGCAGCCTCATACCTGAACGAGTTCTTCCCATACCTAGTAGTTCTGGGTCTTGGAAGATCTGCTGTATTTGAATACCTAAAGTTATAAGAATTATTTTTTAAAACAATCAAATCTTGTAAAAATATAGGACTTTTTTTATTTATGATTTTAAAGGTCTCCAAGGCAATTGTTCTCATTCGTCTTGTTTTTAGAGATGGCAATTTTGATCGTTCTAAAAGGTCATCATAGGGGCTCACTGAATCATTATACACAAAACGTAAAGCTCTTTCCTGAATTTTTTCAATTTTGCGTGTGTTTTGTTTTGGACAGTAACTGAAATTAGACATAATGAAAGAGTGGTAGATAGTTAATTTTCCAAGCTGATTCAAATGGTTTCCTATCCGCTTTAGGACGTTCAATTGCCTTGCAGCCTTTTTACAAATGTTTGTTATGTGAGAATGAAAATTTAATTTGAAGTCTAAGGTGACACCCAGCAGTTTAACCTCATCATCACAATTAATTATAATATTTTCAAGATTAAAAACAACATTTGCATCATGGGTTTTATTTCCAATGGCAATTGCCTGAAATTTTTCAGGATTAGCCTGCATTTTATTGTTGGAAAACCATGTTATTAAAGATTGACTATCCTCCTGCAAAGATCTGACTACAGTTTCTAATGATTGATCAGATTTTGATAGTGTGTTGTCATCTGCATAATTATACAAGTTACAATGGTGAACAAAGAAAAATATATCATTTATAAAGATATTAAATAATATAGGCCCGAGGATGGAACCTTGGGGCACTCCTTTATTTGCCAATCAACGTCCCACATGGGGCTATTACAAGAAACAGTCATGATTTGTTTAATGACATACATGTACATTCGCAGAACTATAATAAGAAAAACGTAGAGAAATTTACAAGAGAATACAAAAGGGGGGGGGGGAGGTCCTGTCCTTAATTACCTGTGGTAACGGATACGGAGACAGAGTTCGATTGTTAGTTTCAAGTCTAACTAGAAACTGGATGTGCTTGACGACTACAAACTTAATTCAAATGGATTAAACATGTTCGTGCCGAAGGTCAGAGGTTTTCACCGGCTACACACAATTTCTTCAAATAAATTGAACGCCATGATTTACCTGAAAAAAATGCTGAAAATGTGGATACCAAATCAAAGTGTGGCATGGCATCTAAGAGTGTTGCCGTGAGAATTGTAAATGTGGTATTATTTGCATTTACTGTTACAATGGGCCGGATACCGAATCAAAGTGCAGTCGCAAGAAGTACAAGCGATACTATTCAAACAATGCAGTTACTTTTCTGAGGTAAATATTGTGTGTTTGTTCACTTTACAGTGAAAAAAAAGACATTTCATTTGGTTAAAGTTTATCATTACAATCGTCCACATATTAACTACAACAGTCAAAACATTAACGTCAATTTAGACATGCTTCAACTCCGTGTTCATCATATTTCTACACAGATATGCGTTTATAACACATTTCCTCAAATAGCAAAGGTTGTTAACAAGACGGTGATGATTGTTCATGGATAAGGTATTCTTCCGTGATCACACGCTGGGTATTCGGACACACAGAACAGGGTGGAACACAAAAGAACGGGTGAGGTTGATGAAAACATCGTGTTCAGGTAGGTGTGTTATTTTCATTCTGAACGTATTGAAATAGGATTAAAGACAGAAATTAGTTTATAACGCGTTTTGTATGTCCCTTAACTACTAGTACACCAAGTATTGTCTGTTTTTACTGGAGAAATAATCCACAGGAACGTCATGAACACGGAAATTACTTCGGAAAAAGTAGATTTTCAACTTTCGTTAATTGTAACTCCTCGCGAAGAGCAAGTTACAAAGTTTTTATGGTCAATATAGATACCCCAATGCATACTTGATTATCTTTGAAAAGTTGAACTTCTAATTCGACGTATTAAGCACAGTATTCTTCATTATCCAAACATACTTGGCGGAATTTTGACACAACGGACCGCGGGTGTGTGCTCCTTAGAGAACACAACGAACCGGGTGAAAATGCTTATATTTTTTTATTTAAACTGTTTCGTCCCCTTTCTATTATTGTAATGAGCAACCGTATATTTTCTTTTCGGGAATAGAGGAGGAACAATGTTTATCCTGCAATCCTTCGATTAGAGCAGCTTAAATTTTGTATGTGTTTCACTGCCACTGGCTGTGAAACGAGTTTTAGCCACGCCCACTTTAAGAACTACTTTTGTGTATTGCAGTAATGTACTTGTTTGACCTTTCTTGCCAAATGTAAACAAATCGGAATGTTGCAATCGCGCAAATACGTGTTTTTGTTTTAATCCATAAATAAATATATTATTTTCATCTGTGTTGGTTTTTTCTCTTCTAAAACAAACACTTCAAACAGGCTAAATTCAAAGTATTATGGCGCCACCCTGCAAATCCAGACCATGAATGTCTATTTATTTTGCAACTACCGGTTCAACTATACAAATACGACACTACGAATAATGCAAAGCTTTATTTAAGAAATAGATTATTGCGAATTAGAACATGGTCAGACCATATATTTGTCAGCGAGGTATAAAATGAAGAAACATATAAGGTCTGACCATGTTCTAATTCGCATAGATACCAATTGCAATAATCTATTTCAATTCTAATATGTATAACAAATGAGTTAAAATTTCGCAGCGGCTCTAAGAGGACGCTTTCAGTGGTAATTTTGTTTTTTGAAACTAATAAGATATATCCCACAGCAGTATGTTAAAGCATATAAAATTGACACACACACACACACACACACACACACACACATATATATATATATATATATTCTCGTCATTTTATTGAATATACTTACCTTTTAAGCAAACAAATACTGAGAAATCTTAACAAAATTGCAATGTGTTTGAGCGTATATGACAGAACTTACTTCGTCATAAATGACTCTAAATATAATACTGAAGACCAAATCTGTCATATGTTAGATTTTCTGATCGACAACATATTCGTCATGTTTGGTTGACATGTTTTTCAACAGACTGTTGGTATTCCAATGGGTACTAATTGTGCTCCTCTCCTCGCCGACCCGTTTTTGTACTCTTATGAGGCTGAGTTCCTAGAAGGCCTACTGAAGAAGAAAGAAAAGACACTGGCCCAGACCTTTAATTTAACATTCAAACATTCCGCTATATTGCTGATGTTTTGTCCCTCAACAATGCTAAATTTGGTGACTATTTACATTCAATTTACCCTGCGAGCTTGACATTAAAGATACCACCAATACACTAAAGTCAGCCTCTTACTTAGACCTTTTTCTAGAAATAGACTCAGGAAAACTACAAACTAGACTCTACCGTACAAACGTGATGACTTCAACTTTCTTATTTTCAACTTCCCGTTTATTGATAGCAACATTCCAGCAGCTCCAGCGTATGGTGTGTACATTTCACATCTTATATGTTATTCTAGATCCTGAGATAGGTATTCCGATTTTCTTGACCGATCACTGCTGTTGACTGCTAAACTACTCAAACAAGGGTTTGTTGTACCTAGGTTGGTGTTATCTCTTCAGAAGTTCTATTGTCGTCACCATGACTTAATTGATCCTTATGGGAAATCAGTGTCTCAAATACGATCTGACATTTTCGCTGCGTCATAGTGTTTCCTATTCCTGGATTTGACTTTTCCCTAGACATGACAATGAGTAACTCGACGGGTGTCTAATTAGAGGCAGACACTGCTTACTGATCCGGAGCACCTGAGTGCACCCATGGTTTTTATTGGGTTCGGGTTACTCTCTTTCTGTTTTTTGTGTTTTTGGTTTTTGTATTGCGTTTGTCTATATCCGGATTTGTAACTGTCCCTTGACTTTTGGCTCTTGTTGTTCGGTCGGATTTTTTTGCTATTTTCATAAATCGGATCACCTCGGTTATTTCCCGACCCTTGACGGAAATGGCCGAGAGATGTTCCGATTGCTATTTTCATATGACGTCGGAATTCTAATTGTGACGTCATAGTGGGCCAAAGCGTATGAAGGACGTCATATTCAAATTGTAAATAATGACGTCGGCTCCTGGTGCCCCTTAACCTGGTTCTCTGGTGCAATATTTTTCATTTACGCAAGCTTCACTTTCAAATATAACCCCAGGTCACCACCAGTTTACTACCCAGTTTGATTGGTTGTTTAAACCGCCATGTTTTACCTAACGTTTCGCGCGTTGAAAATTCTTTCAGAATACAATTTAAATAAAGTAACTACCTGCTGCTTGTTTTACGGCTTTCAAGTTAAACTGACAAATCTCTGTAGAATTATTTCCACATTCGAGACATAAATCTATAAAAGCATTCTTTTGATAAACTGTATTTTTTATTTGAGTTTGATTACCAGACGCCGGACGTGACGTCATAATGCTTTGTATCGGAATTACGTCAGTTATAGTTAATACTGACGTAAATTTTGAGGCACTCCGAATGATGTAAACCGGTCAAAATTTTGACCGGATTCATTGCTGGTGACCTGACTGTATATTCGAACCGGAAGTCCGCTTACGGTATTGAGAATATATTGAGTCAGGATCGTGCCCCTGTCCTTACTTTTAACGATATTTAGTATTCTGTTATTTTGTTTGTGACGTCAGGCTATCACATGATTACGCGCCGAAAATTTCAAGTCAAAAATCGGTTAAAGTGCACTTTTAATGCTTTTCATTAGTATAAAATGGATTTTCTGGTTGCAGAATAAAAACAATATTCGTACATTGTCGGAAAATATAAAGTTTATTTGTACTAGCCGCGAAACAGGTAAGAAATTCTCGATAGAACCTCGCATTCCTACCTGTTTCTAAGGCCAGTACAAATAAACTGTATATTTTATGACAATGAACGCATATTGTATATATGTGCGATCGCCATTAAACATACAGGAAAAGTTTGTACGCCGAATCGACGAGTTTCGTAATACAGTACAACTTATGTGATATTGAAAATAGTATCTTTTTGTTATTTCTGTTGATAATGTTTTACTAAACTTGTTACGTGCATTACTTTTGTATTCATAATTCACACTTGAAAAGCAGAAATCGTTCTTGAAACATCACTCAATTTACGTCAATCATGTTGATTACCAAAATACTGCGCACTATTTGTATAGGCTTAATAAGGATACAATTACAAAATTTTTTAGGAGGAAATATTTTAGGATAGATTGCAGGATAAACATAATATTAGTATATTGACTTGACATAAACACAATATAAGGACTCGGCACGAAACTGGGAAGATTGGGCAGAGCCTCGCCATTATACTCCGTTTCTAAGCCTTGTCCTTATATTGGGTTATGTCAAGTCAATCCACTAATATTATATATTGGCGTAAAAGAAACTTGCTTAGAAACAATTATAGACCATTGTTCATCTGATCATGGCACCAAAACGCTTAAATACAGACAACTTATATTGCACGAACCAATGGGAAACAAAATAAGATATCAAACTAAAATACACGAAGGAGTCGTTCCATCTAAACTAAAAGAAAGTGGATAAACTGTTCAGGACGGTCCTACATACACCCTGTTCTGTGTGTGCAACACCCGCGTTCTAAGTGTTCGAGTCAAATGTTGCCTGAATAATACTATTTATAAAAATAATATATAAGCAGTACGGTACTTCACGAATTTGACAAAACACATATATTAACTACAGAGAATATGTCGATGTAACCACCGTAATATACTAGTATGAGGTTAACTTAGTATACGTAAGTGCACATAAAATGTATTATATAACAAAGATATAGGACTAACATGACTTAAGCTGGTGTTCTACAACATTTGGACACAGAAAACTAAATAAAACAGTGATTAGACACTTCTTTAATACCAGGTCATTGCTAGTTAACGCCATGTTCTGTGTGTCCAACACCCGCGTTCTTAGTGGTCTTCATCTCGAATCACCCGCGGTCCGTTAATTGTGTCAAAATTTCGCTAACTATGTTTGGATAATGAAGAATACTGTGCTTAATACGTCGAGTTAGAAGTTCAACTTTTCACAGATAATCAAGTATGCATTGGGGTATCTATATTGACCAAAGGGACTTTGTAACTTGCATTTCGCGAGAAGTTACAATCAACGAAAGTTGGAAGTCTACTTTTTCCGAAGTAATTTCCGTGTTCATGACATTCCTGTGGATTATTTCTCCAGTAAAAACCGACAATACTTGGTGTACTAGTAGTTCAGGGACATATACAAAAGGCTGCATTAACTTATTTCTGTCTTTAATCCTATTTCAATACGTTCAGAATGAAAATAACACACCTACCTGAACACGATGTTTTCATCCACCTCACCCGTTCTTTTGTGTTCCACCCTGTTCTGTGTGTCCGAATACCCGGCGTGATAGAGTGTCTATAGGATATCGATCGGTATCAGATATAGTTACTATTTTACGGAAGAAATAGATACTTTATTCCATAAGACCATTAAAAACATTAAAAAAATTACGAATTTAAGTGATTTAGCTTTAAAATATAATATGAAGAACATTTTTTCAAGTGGATTCCGGTAAATGACAGTAGATTCCGGTGGATTCAGGAAAAATGGAGGATTCCGTTAAGTCGTGTCACCAGCTCATTGTAGCCGTTACAAAAGGCTTTTTTGCCCCTAACAAATACCCCAAGCTTTTCCAGTGGCAGTAAAATTTTGTTTCATTACCCATCCTTTTTCCTTGTTTATTTATTGTATACTAACATGTTCTCGTCATGAATATAGCTGAAATACTGACTGAACGTGAAGCAATAATCAATACAATCAATCAATCAATCATATTTTTGTGGGATGTAAGCGCAACTGATGAGTCTTAATTAGACAAAACGCGCGTGGACGTTGTTAATTTATCTTCTTGTTATCGCTGACGGGACAGTTTATTATACTATATACTGAGACTTTATACACACAAGCAAATGACTGATGATTTAACTTTTAAATAATATTCTATCAAAATAAAAAGTTATCAAAATATTGATGACATTTTTTAATGATAAAACTTCAATGTTTGCTGTTGTTACCGATTGAATCCCTGTTCATAGTAAGCATACATGTAATGGATTCTACCATTTGACTGCTTTTTGATCACGTTATATTTTGAGTAGTATTTCGGAAACACAATGTAATCGTCCTTTTTGGTAATCTTTATCATTTGTTAAAATGATCACAAGATTAAATTAAATGTGAAAGTGCATTGATCTAGATGACAATGAAATGATTGCTTAAAACAGCTCACTTTCACTCCATATCCATATCGAGGGGAATGTACTTACTTGAGTGAATACAAATCTAATAACGCTTGTGTGAATACATACTTAAGATAACTGTGCATTGGTTTACTTGTTCAAATAGGTGTTAAACGTCTATCCAGCAGCTGAGCAGTTCTAATTTGAGGGTGAGAACAGGTTACATAACGAATCGATACGGAAAATGGGAATGACCACGGTGCAGAAAGTTATGACTGCCACTGGAAAAAACAAAGTACTGTCTACAGACAGATTATTTTGTCTTTGTTTGATGCGCATTTTCTATCTTGTTGGGTTTTTTTGAAAACTACAAAAGGGGTCTTTAGCTTATGAATGGCAGTCAGGCTTTCCACATCCGCCACCTGCGGATGCTCCGAGTAGCTTCGTGGATGGAGCCTTGAGGTTAACTCTTTAAACTTCTAAGCGTTTTCTATTCCCGAAAATGTAGAATACCTTACCGTTTAGAATGTTGATTATAAAAGCTCTAAAACATGTTAATTATTTCAATGTAACATTTTTTTGTGCTGGGACCGTACTGGAAGGGTTCCCAGTACTCGACCCAAAGATCTACCTAGCGTGTCCCCAGGTGGCGGATACGGGAGGTCCTCACGTTGGGGTTGTCATGTCATAATACGGAGAACCTGGCCACGACCGAATAGACTGAGAAAGTAGGCTGAAGATAAGCTACCATTCTACAGTGCAATTCAACTTGACACTTCATGTACACACAATCAAATAATGAATGAGTATTTAATTTGTAAGTAATGTTCAAACAAAATTAAAAATTATGACATTATTGATCACAGTTTTAATGATAAAGCTTCAATGTTTGATGTTATTGTCGTGTTATTTTGAAAGAATACATGTAATGGATTCTCCCATTTGACTGCTATGATGATGATTGGGGAGTTGTTAACGTCCTACACCGACAGCGTAATGCCCTTGGTCGAACGGACTGCTATGATATATATATATATAGTTTGAGTACTATTTCTTAAACACAATGGAATCGCTCTTTTTATTAATCTTAATCATTTGTTAAAATGATCACAAGATTAATTAAATATGACAGTGCGTTGATCTAGATGACAATGAAATATGTTAAATAAGTTGATGACAACTCACTTTCACTCCATACACATATCAAGGGGAGTATAATTCTTGAGTGAAATCTAATCACGCTTGTGGGAATACATATTTATGTATATTTTAGGTACGGCAGGTACGGCTTGCGCCATACAATAACTTTTGCATTTACGGCAAGCCGTACCAATTATTTTCAGAAATAAATTGCTCACGAAACCCATCTTTTAAGACCTGAGATTAAGTGCTAAGAAATCGCCAGAATGCAGAATTTTGCACCATTAACTTTCTGAGCTTCCTGGCGTTAAGCGGCCTCCAACCCCCCCCCCCCCCTGCTACGCGATCCTGATTAGCCTTCCGCCGTACCAATATCAAATGCGATGAACGCCTATGTATATGATAGTATAAGTAACCTTTCCAGTCCTGGGTGCAGCAGTGTGAATGTGATGGGACTGTTTCAATCACAATCACAGGCCACAACGAAATCCTGGTCACTATACATCACCTATGTTACGTGATGTATCAATAAATGGCCTACTACCGTTTGTTCCAAAACCACCAGGACTTCATCATATTTGCAATAAATTGTACTCTATTCTTCTCAGAGCACTACATTCTCTTTATAAAGAATGTCTTCAGTCAACTGTAACAGACCATTCGTCCACTCTGCATAGATTAGTAGCTATTATTTCAGGACATTGGAAAACACAGATTGTTCAAACCGGTTAACACACACACACACAGCTGAAGAACAACCTCGTTCCTTTCTTTCTTTACTTTTTGCTAACAAAAAGCATAGATGCTATCAATCTTGGTAATCTTGGTAATATTTTGCATCACAAGTCTGTTACTTCCACAATTCCGCCGTAATTAAAAAAAAACAAATCCGTTCCTATTATATCTTATACCCATACTACCCCATTGCACCCAGAATCTTCAATTAGAAATGTAAATTGCAGGATCCTTTGCTCAATGACTTCAAAGCCTAACCCCCCCCCCCCCCCGACTGCTCTTGCCACAATTCTCCATTCATATATAGTCCTTTAGGACACGTGATAACTGAGATCTTAACATTGTTGACAACGAAAAACTCTGCAATATTTTGTCCAAAGGACCAAAATACCGTGAACCTAAATCCATCAGCTGGGGTTATAACTTTAAATTATTGATGGATTCAAGAGGACCATGCCAGAAAATGGGCAAATCAAGACGACTAGGAGGTTGATACCCTTTCAATGAGGTTAATGATTCAAATAAGAATAAGTCGTTTAAGAAGGTCTATGAGTACTAAAGCATCATCAATCTTCAGAAATCTTGATGCTCTTAAAACTTTGTTCGACAATCATGACAAATTTGTTGCTGTGCCAGCAGATAAGACCTTAACAATATTATTTTTATCTGCAAAAACACAAAATACAGCGTTCAATTAATTCGTTAGGCATGGATAGTTACTTGGCAATCCTACATGCACATCCACTAAGCCTTCAAACGAGGAAATTCTTGAAAATCGCAAATGGCATCCTTTGGTGTCAAAATCAAACTAGAAGACCGTGATCTCCCCTTCTTGTATAAGATTCTAAAACTTCACAAAAATCATACAAACAGCGTTTCATAGCAGGATCGTCCAAGTGTACCACCAAAACACATTCCGCATATGCAGATTAAAACCAGACTTAAAGATCTTATTACACGCAGCTTTTTCAAGAAACTGGAGGCTCCCATGAGCCTGTAATCGCTCAAATGGAAAACAAATGACTTAACTATATTTATTTTTTTGCAATTTACTACGGAAGCCTTGGAGGGTCATTTTGACTTTTAACTTTTAACTTACTAATTCTGACTTTTTTGTTTTGAGTTTTGACTATTGACTTATGATACAAGCCGACTGGGGACATTTTTACCTTTAACTTTTGACTTTCAAACTTTTGACTATTGACTTTTACCTTTTGACTTTTGACTTCAGACTTTTTCGGTAAGCCGTGAAGGGACATTTTTGTCTTTCAAATGTCTTTCAACTTCTAACAATTGACTTTTTACTTTTCAACTTATGACTTTCAAGGTGGGAAACAATGTTCAAATAAAATCTCACCTTAGTTAGATTGACTAGATACCTTTTAATTGTAAAAATGTGAGTTCACTGACAAAAATATCTTCAGGAAAAGAGCAAATTTCTGTATCAAAACTATGCAAGACAAAATTATTTAAAAAATACATGAATACACATATATAACGAAAACGAATGGATTTTCTTCTTTATGCTATTGTATAACATCGAGGTGTATAAACCAATATGAAATTGCAATAGTCGCATTATTTCTGTAACACACTTCATTCTGACTTTTTCTTTTGTGTAACGTGCTCGGTGTTAAAAGTCAACAGATTGGATTATCAGATTGGAGAAAGAGACAGTTATGGATTTACATAAGTCAATAAATCGCATCGGACAGCGAGACACAGATATACAATTTATATAATGGAAAAGTTTGGGTTTTGTGCAGCTGTACAATCTTCAATTTTTCCAGCCTAAAAAGTCATAAATTGAAAAGTAAAAAGTCAAGTGTAAGAAGTTGAAAGACAAAAATGTCTCTTTACGGCTTACGTAAAAAGTCAGAATTCAAAAGTCAAAAGACAAAAGTAAATAGTCAAAGGGTTGAAAGTCAAAAGTTAAAAGTGAAAATGTCCCCATTCGACTTGTATAACAAGTCAATAGTCAAAACTCAAAACAAAAAAGCCAGAAGTAGTAAGTTAAAAGTTAAAAGTCAAAATGGCCCTCCAAGGCTTCCGTAATTTACAGCTTCAGTCTATTGTTATAGCTAAAACAAAACATTTCTTCAAAAGTTTTGGTTAAGTACAACAACTCCTATAAGGTGCCATCAGACAATTTCTGAAAATTAAATTATTTGTAGGCCTTTTAGAACTTGTATTGCTGATCATTTTGCAATTTAGTTTCACCCTAGCCGTTATAGTTTTTAAATTACAGGTCAAAAATGGAAAATTTCTTAAAAAATTGTCATTTAACGGGCAACAACACCTATAAGGAGTCATTAGACAATTTCAGACCATTTAAGTGAATTGTAGAACTTTAATTGATGATCATTTTTTCAATTTATAGCTTCACTATAGCTGTTATAGCTTTTTAGTTACAGGACAAAAACAGAAAATTTCATGAAAAATTGCCATTTAAGGGCAATAACTCAGATAAGGAGTCATCAGACAATTACAGACCAATTAAGTGAATTGTAGGACTTAAATTGCTGATCATTTTTGCCATTTACAGTTTCACTGTAGCTGTTAGTTTTCAATTTGTTATATATATTGAAAATTTTGACAAAAATTGTCATTTAATGGCAATAAGTCCTACAGGAAGCCATTACACAACTTCACACTAATAGCAACTATTGTAGGCCTTAATTTTAAGTAACAGTATTATAATTTTTGAGATATTGATCAAAAGCGTGCATTAACACCTATGTTCTATTTTTAGTAACGGTGGCCATTTTTGTCCGTTGATCAACACCCTGGGTACAAATTTGAAACTAGGAACCCTAAGGCTGATTGTGGTCAAGTTTGAAAAAAAATTGGCTTAGTTGTTGGGGAGAAGATTTTTCAAAAAGTTTACGACGGACAACAAACGTCAGACGACGGATTCCAAGTAGAGGTCCAGGTGAGCTAAAAGGAAAGAGACGATAGATATAAATACCTGGTAATTAGCCATGACAGAACTTACTTCTTCATCAATGACTCTAAATCAAATACAAAATATATATAATATAGATCAAATCTGTCATATGTTAGATTTTCTGATTGACAACATACCGGTATATGTCATGTTTCGAGGACATGTTTTTCAACAGACTGTTGGTATTCCAATGGTTACTATATGTGCCCCTCTCCTCAGCAACCTGTGTTGGTACTCTTATGAGGCCGAGTTACTAGAAGGCCTGCTGAAGAAGAAAGAAAAGACACGGGCCCATACCTTTAATTTCACGTTCCGCTATTGATGATGTTTTATCCCTCAACGATACTAAATTTTGTGACTATTTGCATTCAATTTACCCTAGCGAGCTTGAAATTAAATACACCACAAATAAAGTGCATAAAATACAGATTAGCATAATAAGTTTTATATAAAGTCAATATACAGGTTACAAAAAACTGACAAACACAGCTCCAAAGAGCTTTTGACTGACATAAATATTTTGTAGTACCGGTTGATAATTTCAAAACAGCACTTTGAATATTCATCTGGAGTACATGTGAAATTAATCTTACGGTAGAGGGGCAAGCTAAACATGCAATTCTTTTCAAGGAAAGATTCGTGAATATTAGATGACAAAGCTGTCATAGTACTGTGTACATCGATATAAATTGTAATATTGTAGAATCAATCAATTAATAAATAAATCGATCAATCAACTTAATCAATCAATCTATCTTTTTATGAACTGCAGAAAGAAAAGCTCTGATTGGAGAAAAGAAATTAAAATATCAAGCAGACTGCAATAAACAGGGTCAAAGAAAGGTTTAGTTGTAGCTAGAATGGTGACCTCCTGGGGGTAAAGCCAAGTCGCATGTTGTCTAAGAGTGAAATTTTTTTTTTCAACTCTGGAAAAATTTCACTGTCTGATACAGGATCCAGAGGCAACCATATCTAGGAAATAAAAGATTTAAGAAGGTATTTTCACAGTTTTGTCCCCCTACCCCACCTTTCTTTGAGTGTAAAAATATAGAAGGAAGCCCTCTAGATTCATCTCTGTATTTATGGACCAGGTGACATACAAGGCCAGTTAATAAAACGGAAGTAAAACAGACATTTCTTTTTTATTTCATGCACCAATGAATCTATGGTAGAAAGAAAAACAAATGAAACAGAGAAAAAGAGGGTTTCTGCTAAAAAAAACTACATGTAAGGTCATTATCTAGAACATTACACAACCTTTCAGAAGAAATAATTTAAATTGTAACAAAAATCTGGAAAACAAAAAACAGTTAAATCTAATCCAACACAACCATCTAAATAAACAACCATAGATTCTGAGCACAGACTCTAAAACTAATGAATTGGTAATGGTAGGTTACGATAAACCTGCTTTAAGTACATTTCCTGAAATCAATGTGTTTATAACAAAATTGATCTTAATTGACAAAATCTAATTTCCTGTGCTGATGTTGATATCCAAGTTTGCTTACTTCATAAATAAAGATCAATTAAAACATCATGATATTTCTAGTATTTTCATGGTTCACATAATTGATTGACATATTTTTTACTGACTAGATACATTTAATGACACCAACTGTTGAGGATTGTATCGGGATGATGTGGTTGGAGACAGTCAATATGGCACCTTTCTATACAAATGTATATTAACAGAAGTATTCAAAACCTCAAATAGAAGCTTTTATGATTTTTCATAAAACTTTAACCAATTAAATTGTTAAATGTTGCCATCTGCCAGTTTTGTACAGATTTCATTCAACACTAGTTTCCCTTTTGCTCATCACTGACAGGGAACATAAAAAACTGGATTTAAATTTAAATTTCACATCATTCTATCCTATTTTTAACTCTACAGACAGTGTTAAATTAAATTTTCTAAGCATACATTTATTTCAAATATTTCTAATCTTTTAGGAGAACTTTAAAAGAAATCTAACAAAAACAATTTATTTTGCGGAAGGCACTACCAGGCATAATGCATACAAGAGGAAACAGAAAGCTCCACCAATATACACAGGTAAATAAGACAACATACATATAAACTAGGATACATTATAAATAACCATTGCATATATGTACCCGACATACATTAACGTCATCCTTTATAGAGATTTGTAGAAGTATAAAATCTATCTTGGTATTTTACAATTTATACAAAACCATGAGATAAATATCACATCAGGGTTAAAACATATACAAGGGTATATGTACAGGTTAAAAACTATGTACAAAGTTTGTTCAAAGTTTTCAAATGTAAATATAATTACATATATATGTCTTCATGCAAGACCAAGTGAAACATGACTTTTACTACTGAACTTTTTGTTGCTGACCTCAAACTTGAGTTTCCTGTTAACATCTGTTTAGTATAATATCGAAGTGCTAATATCAACTTAAACGTTAGACCAGTCAAACATTTATCTGCCCAGGACATTAAACAGTCGTAGATTCCTAATACAGGACCTCCCGATTAGTAGTGTTTCCTGATTAATTGCTAATAATCTTATAAAGCTCAGAATATATCTTATTCTGGAATTATTGTTTTGGAAAATCACCGGTAAAATAAATTTTTCTCTAAAATCTATCAATGTACAATAAATAATATTTAAATTTAAAAATACATGATTTGTCAGAGCTTATTGGGTTTTTGTTTTCAGATAAAATCCAGGAACAGTTTTGGAATTGTATTCATTTGGTAGAAGTTGTCATACATCACAGCCCATATTGTGATCCAATGCATAACTCTTAAATATATAGTATAAGCCTTTATACATCAGACCCGACCAGGCTTAACTCTTTAATATATTGTATACGCCTTTATCTAAAAATAAAGTGAGATTTACAGTTTTTATCACATAAATAAATTACATAACACAAGTTTGAACATTTTTATGAAACCTCAATATTGACATAGCACATTTAAAATGCAGCGATACTATTCAAGCATAGGCTAGACAGTTGATCACAACAAATTAATTCATGATTTTATAAATCAACGTGGGTGATTAAGAAATAATGATTTTATGAGATACTTTCCCCTTTTATCATTCACAACAATAAACACTCCTAATTACCATAGAATTCCAACTAATACTGTTTGTTACCATAACAACTAACATTTTAGCTACTAATAATATTTTTGAGAAAATTCAAATATAATCACAAAATCATGCAATCTATCGTAAAATTTAGTGTTTTTATGATTATAAAATTAAACAAATAGTTTTATATATGTGTAAGAAAACAATCCCTATCGTTACTCTGATGAAAAGAAAATCCATGATTTTAACACAACATATTATCCCTGCTGAAATGTACAACACTGTGATGTCACTTCCTGTATAATGAGTTCTGTAATGAACGTCTTCTTATTTGAATGACATGCACATGAGAACCCCTTAACACTGTTGTACATAGAATTTTATCGAAAAGTACAACATTAAAAGGGAACTCCAAATTTCCATTGAAGAAGTCTCTGGTGATATATGTCACAAAGTAGTGATGAATCCAATTTTCAGTTGTCTCCCTTGAACATTTTTTATTTCCTGATTTGATAACCTTACTGGGTATTCATATCCAACATAGTTTGAACTTAAAGATGGAATTGTGCTAAAGATATCTTATTTGCTAAAATGTTTTTCTTTTTGTAATATTTTACTTCTTTGACAGGAAATTTGGTTTTCGACCCAAGATAACATACAAACAAACAATATCATATCAATGAATCATAAATAATAATGAAAATGTGTAACAAGATGAAATTTAAAAAATTTGAGAAATAACTTCAGCATTAATCTAAGAAGTAAAATTATATATTACTATTCCATAATTCAAACTTGCGTCCAATTTGTTCAGTTACAATAAGTGCTGACGATAAACGATCTGATGAACACATTGTTTGTAACATGCAACTTTATTCTATTTAAATGCATTGTCTGTGGATATAAATAGATGATGATGCAATCTCTAGCGGCCTTGGATAAGTGTCTTTTGTCACTTCGGCAAAATATTTGGCTTGATTCTTGGCTGGGACTGTCCATTTGTCCATTTTATTGTCTGTACTTTCTCTCAAGTGTCTTTTTTCACTGTTAGGATCTTGATTGTAGAATTTCTCTATTATTTTATCATTTACTTCTATAATCAGTTATTCTAAAATTTACTTGTTTTCTTCGTCCTGAAAACAAAAAACAAAAAATCTTTAGATGTGCATGTATAAATGAGATCATTTTACACAGATGTACCATGATGCAATATTTGTGGAGCAGTGTACAAAGGTAACCATGTTTTCTTATACATATTTTTTCAACATCCTAAATATAGCTGACACCAGTCAATAATACTGTGATGTAGAAGTTTTATGATGGTAAGCTTAATATGTATGATCAATAATTTTATAAAGGCTGTCCTGTCCCGTACTGAGCATACGAGTTCTATCATGCAAGTCAAACTTGTTTTTAACACATAAAAATTTTTATACATTTTGAAAGTATTAAATATCAGTGCAGCTAGTCTCTCATTACACAAAACTCTGATTGCTAAATTTGTTATTTTATATTATTCTTTGTAACTAGAAAATATGTCTAGTTCTGTCAGCATTTAAATTGTCAAGATACTTTATAAAAATTTCTGCAAGTATATTTACAAAAGGAAACTGTCTGAAAATTAATCAACAATTATGAATATCACCAAACTAACCAAGATCTAGCAATTCATCCAATGAAAAAATACATCATGCCATGAAAACATGCGATAAAAAAATCACGTGAAATATTATAGACAAGTGTTATACAGCCAACAACATTGTAGCTGTGAAGACAATGACATAACACTCACATTGAACCAATTGTACATAATTTCCGGGGAAAGTACCAAACATTCCTGTCCTGTTTGACGTCCCGACATACCAGCCATCATCACATTTCTCCATAACATAAACCTCGTCACCTTCTAAAAGTTCTAACTCATCATCGTTCTGTGGTCGATACGCATATACTGCTCTATACCTGTGTGAAGCGTAAAGCAAACAAAACGTTAATGTCATCATCAGATATTTCTGTCACATAGGAATAATTTAAAAAAAAATATCAATGTGCAAAATATATATCATAATTTCTTGAGAAGAGAAAGTGTTAATTCGCAAACCCTAAGTACATGTAATTTTGAATATTGGTCATATTTATTATATCTTCCTAACACAAGTCATCATTTGATGGTTTAAAAATTAAGATATGGTTGATTGTGTATATGATTCTTTGTCTTAGTTGTGTCTCTGTGTGTGGTGTCATGGATAAAGATTTTAAAATAACTGATATGAACAGTCTAGGAACATGGATAGTAGTACGTTTAGATTTATAGATTATTAATTACGTTTTATAAAACAAGGTGCATTTTCTCATCCCTATCTCATCGAAGGGCAACAGCCCTGAGATGAGATGACGAGAAAATGCATCAAATTTCATAAAACGTAAATTATCTGTTTATCGCTGTTTTGTAACATTGTGACGTCACAGTGTTTACTTAACGAAGTCTTGACAGTGAGGTGAGATGGGCCCATCTCATGCTAGTAGAGTGAGATGGGATAATACCGCACAAAAAGATCAAAGAAAAATACAGCAAAATAGCGATAATAATCAGTAAGTAACCTCCCCCTTTCTGGAAAAATGCAGCATATTCATGTTTGTACAACTACTAAAATGGTACCCGAGAAACTCATATTAAACCTAATGTCTATCATAGTCTGGGTTCTTGGTGTCTACATCTACTTTATATACAATAATCATGGTGACAAAATCTGATGCAAGAACTGACCTTCTATTGCTGACAAATATCCAATAACCCTGTTTAATGTGTAAGTGTTGGTAGAGTTAGCACGACCTAATCTGGGCTTGAACTCCATTGTATGCAGGTAACAACCTTAGAAATACCACTTATTCAAATCAAAAGCTAAACTTATTTCAATTTATCATATCAGCCAATTTGCCCAAATTCTGGGCACCGATTACTTACCTACACAATGCTAAGTCATCATCTGGCACTTTATTTCTAAAATCAAAGTTATTATTAGGTTCTACGTTATAGTTTATATTGGCACTAGGCAGGTATGTCGGTCCATTAGATACAAATTGTTTCCTTCCAACTGTCGGACTTTGTCGAGGTCGGCCTTGCGGTGATGTATTATAATCTCCATTGTATTGTGAGTATCCATTTAACCGTGAAGGTCCGTCATCGAATCGTTGTTGTGGGCCATTGTAAGGAGGCGAGGTATAATTAACATTGGATCTTTGTGGACTATATCCTTGCTGCTGTGGGGAGAATCCAGGCTGTCTTTGATGATGCTGGGAACGGGGTGAAAATGCCCTTGGGGAAGGCTGTGGAGGTGGTGTTGGGGCATCATAGCCCGATGGGGACAGCATCTCTGGGGTACCTAAAATTACATAATATGTAAAGCATACCCTACATATGCCAAAGTTATGAACTGTAGTATATAGTATGTTTCTTTAATGAAAATTTTTTGGTTTTGGTGAAATGAATTTCAAGGTCAAAGTAAAACAAAAGATTTTTACAACATTTAAAACATGGAAACATTGAAATAATCATCATCCAATGCCTTTAAAGTATCTATTTTTGGTACAACATAATCACGAGGGAAGGTGGCTAATAAGAGTGCTTAAATGGCAAAATTACGTAATAAAATAGGGCATTAGAAATTTGTATTTATATGCTGACCAAATGACAAACTTTAAAAAAAAATAAATCTAACAAACATAAAAAAGGCAAACCAAAAGTCATGCATGTTTCTTAAAAATAAAAAAGCTGAGGATTAATAGCATACATTGGCAAAAAAATTATAAAATAAAAAACCGCCACAGTGTGGTACCAGGGTCTGTCCAAAAATGTAGAGTCCTGTTTTGAAATATATGTACAAAATGAAAAATGTTGAGTTGTCGATTTCATTTGTCACTTTCATCACTGGTAAATTATTCTCAGTTTTGATGAATTACAAAATTTTTTTTTTTTGCCAAAATAGTTTATGTACAGTCTATGCAACAAATATGTGAACTTAACAAAACATGTCACAATATCAAATCATAAAGTGAACAGGTAGAAAACAGCAAGGCAAGAAACAGATGCAGAGTAAGAGATAGCAGATAATCACCTCTACCTGTCATAGGTGTTGTGATGACAGATGGCGCTGGCGTCACTATTGGTGTAGATGGATCAAAAATTACTTCAACATAAGAACGTGGGAAGATACCCTGTTTGTTTCCGACTCTGCCTTCAAACCAGTTCTCATCCACAGATCGTAAGAGTGTTACTACATCTCCCTAGAACATAAACACACAATAAGTACCTTACAAACAGATACATTTTCTGCAAATCTCGTGATTTTACCAAAAGATTGTAGGTTTTAATTATTTAATATCAGAAAATAGAATCTTTAAGTAGACTAAACAATAGAGTCTGTAATGAATTATAATAATGACTATACCTCTTTTAATGACTTGTTCAGCCTTATCTTAAACTGTTGTTATTTACCTTGTTTAAGGATAATTCTACACTGGTCTAGGCACACTAGAACCTTTAGGTAGAAAATGCTTTGATTGCAAAGAATAACCAGCTGTCCAATTTTAAGGTTTTTACAGACTTATGTAAAACTTGTTATGTACCTTGCGTAAGGATAATTCTACCCCAGTCTGGGCATTAAAGTTATATTTAGCTCTGGCTTGGCCTTCTGCCTGCTGTGCTGCTATGTGGGCTTCTTCAATTGAGGTCATAACCTAAAATAGGTGTAAGGCATGTCAAAACAAATACGCTACACAGTTCAATATATACCATTACTAAATATGCTGTAAAAAGTCAGTTCATCAGCTGACATAAAGTACTATTGCTACAAAGATTTTCAAGTCAGCTCGCATAAAGTAATGATGCTACAAAGATATTATCTGACCATAACAATGATACAAATTATACGGTGTAAAGTCATATAGGGAAACTAATGAATACAATAACTTATTTGCAATAATTTTTTCTGTTTTGTTTGTTTGTTTGTCTGAATGTCATGAAGTTCCACTTCTGCGATTTTTCATCTATATCATAGCAGTTAATAGGGAAAAAAGCCAGAGCATCTACAGAAAACTCTACCATTTTTGGGGGTGTGGGGAACTGTCAATCAAGGTTTTAGCTGAGCCTGAGGACAGGCTTAAAATCACAAGCCCAGGCTAACATACTACATGTGTACTTATATCATTAGAATTGCAGGTTTTCTTGATGAAGGTGGAGGGTTTTACCAAGTACTCTGGCTTCCTCCCCCACTAAAATATGGATGCTGATATAGCTGAAAACCAAAAGCCAGTTAGACCCACAAGGGAAATAACCTACTGGTACACATTGTATATAACTACTGAAACATACCTCCACATAATTCACAGGAAATATACCAGATCGTCCATGTCGTTCTCCTTCAAACCAGTTCTTATCAATCTGTCTTAGTAAATATATTATGTCACCCTTCCTAAATGATAACTCCCTGGAAAAAAAGTTACACCATAAATAAATGAAGAAAAATATATTGTACTATGTAATATTAAATTTGAAGGACCATCATTCTTAATCCTACGTCAGTTTGATCAGACTAACTTTAACTCCAAGTTATCTAAACTTTCTATTTGTGAGTAAATAGCAATTTATACTAAAAGTCACTACATGTACCCCTTGCAGTGCATTTTTTTGTTGCTTGCATTTGTTTCTTCTTCCATATTGTACCTTTGTATTACAACAAAAATCCCAGTAGAAACAATTTATCCATGATAACCTATCCATATTTAACACTATGCCTCTGTTGTTTACATGTCACAAATTGTCCTTGACTTTTGCTACAGAAATTTTACATTGTAAGTCAGCAATTTTTGTTCTTAAGGGATCTAATATTGTTAACAAATGTTCATCTGCTTTGGTGATGTGCAATGGTATTCAGACAAACTGTGAGACTTTTCCAGCATCAATAGCAAATCACAAAGCCTGTAAGGTTTCTAATAAAAAATCTACTGCACCTAGGTTACACTTTCATTCTAATTTTAGATCAAAATGTATCATGGAAAATAGCCCTATCAAAATGGAAAACCTCCACATTTAAAAATGATGAATACTTCAAGGGTCTTTTTTTTTTGGATCTTCAAAAGGAGCATAAGCTTCACCATACATGGTAAGCAGTTTTTATTTGTCAAAAAAAAACCTCCACCAAAACTGGCTGACTTTTACTAAAGTTTTGCTTGCTCTTACAATTACATATTGTTATGAATTTAGACGTTGTATCCACTTTGGTCATTAATCTGTATTACCGTTACTTAACTTCTTCTATGAGACCAGCTGTATTCAAGAACTTTTTTACCGTAATTTGTTAACCTAAAAAAGATAGGTGTCATCATTAGCACTATTGTTGTGTGCATACATATGTACAATTAAAACATACCTAGGATTTTGAGCATTGAAGTTATATAAAGCTTTAGCTTTGCCATGAATTTTAAAGCCTCTGCGTCTATCAGCAGGTACTGTATTATAGCCACCAACGGGTTCTTCAAAGCGGTCAACAGGTATTGGAGACTTCTGTGAGGGGCTAGAAAAAACAATTTAAATTAAATAAAAAAATGAATTTTATTGAATATACTGATGATAATAATACTAAAAACTGGATACAGGTAACAGTACATGTAAATCTCTACAATATGAAAAAGAATCTTTTCCAATTATCTCCCTTTACCAGTTGCTTTAAAGGATTATATAATGTTAAATCAAGGAGATTTGTGTTTAGTGTTTATGAAATTAAAAAAACATCAGTAACCACAATAATCTCAAATCATATGTACTGCAGAACCCACCAACAAGCACAAACTAGTATATATCTACAATCAAATCATTTTTTTTTGCTTACAGTAAAGCAAATGTTTACGGATTTCCATGTTTTTATGGTTTAAAATTCCCATTTGATATCGTTTCTTTTCCTCTGAGAAATTAAAGCATGCAAACAGAAACAGCTTAAACAAGACAGATCTATGAATCAACTATTGTTAGTTCTTTAAATCTAAATATCCATAACAGACAAGACGAGAAGCAAAATTTGTACAACCATCAAATAACTTTTTGGCGTCACTTATCTAAATTATAAACACATACTAATGATTGCAAGTTTTACACAACTTTTATTTTTTTCAAGATCAACCAATGAGAGTAAACATTTCAGAACCAATAGCATTATCAGAAATTTTACAGCAAGAATATGACGATAAACAATATACAAGCAATACCTCAATTACCGCTGTCTGCAAAATTTGTTACCAACTACATATAATTTTGTTTATGTTGAACAAATAAGAATTGCAATAAATGTACTGGTAATTAAAAATAAGGCAAACTGGCCAACACTATAGGCCACATGTAAACCGGTTAAATAAAATAAATATTCAGTGCAAAAACAAAGGCATATAAAGTGAACAAAAATATAAAAACAAGAAATTATTAGAAAATAGTTAACAACCATCAGTGTTAATGTAAAACGGAATAAAAAGTGAATAAGAATCTGTATTTGTGGAGAAATAAAATAATCAAAGAACCAAATTTTCTTTGTGGTGTTCTCTATATATGTGTTTGGGTTATACAACTGTTATAGCCAACAATCAAACACAAGGATTTCAAGCTTAAAAAGGCAAGTTCATTTCTTTGAACTTTGTCATAATTAGAAAGCATTATAGAAACATGCAAACATATATACACCTTAGAAAGCAATTTTAAAATTGGCTAAAATCATTACAGCATCCTTGTACAAAATACACCAATTTTATTTTATCATTTCTGCAAATTATACAACTAAATGTTAGTACACAGCAGTTTCCCCTGTTCTTCATTAACTACATTTTTGTAGGTGTAAAATGTTTGCATGTATCTTATTTGGATATTTATGACTGTCCACGTAACCATAACACATATAAGTAACACCACACTACAAACATTGACTAGAGTTATCTCCCTTCCGGTTAGTAAGAGTTGTCAGTCCTTTGGTTTATACTTACTCATGATATACATCTGGACTGGGGAGGAAAATACAATTATGGATAAAAATAATGGGCAACAAATATCATAACCAATCAATAGATAATACTGGTTTTCTATTAATTAATCTACCATCATTAATAATTTCCATCATTTTGAATATGATAAGAAATAATTGGTCCTTTTTGGAACTTAATAAAATTTCCCTATCCAATATAGTTGAGCATGCAGAACCTTTTATGTTGATAAATTTGGTAAACTTAAAACTAACTTAATTAACTTAAATAAAACTGAATAAAACAATATTTATAATAGTCTCCCAAGATGGAATATTATATGTATTTGATTTGCAACCATTTGAAAAAAGTTTCCAGTAAAATTTCATGAAATGCACACATGTACTTGAATTTATATATAGGATAATTAATTGGGCGGAAAGAATATCTAAAATATGATCATGAGTGCCGCATAACGCATCTCATTAAACAAGTGCGCTGAACTTGTTCCGCGCAAGAGTTTAATCTGATGCTTTATGCGGCACGAGTGATCATATTTTGGATATTCACGATGCCCAATTGATTATCCTATTTATTATATAGATCAAAATTGTATTCGTTAAATTTTAATGCTTAATCCTAAATTTTATGAACGGCGGATGAATATCGGTATAGTACAAAACCAACTGCAATTTTGGCGGGAAAAAACCTGAGAGTGAAAATAAACGACAATTTTCACATGTGATTAACCGTGATTTCTGTCACTCGGAAAATTTGATATTTCATCTCTATCTATATAATAATGTGAATTATGTGATTCCTACCACATAATATTTTCCATTCTTGGGAGTCCTTCACAATGAAGGGTGTATGTCCACAACAATAATACAGAATAAATATTCAATTCATGCTTTGATACAGATAACACCCTTTTAGCCTGGAATATCAGGGCTCCGACATGGCCATACTGTATCACAGTGTTGTGATTTATAACAGTGAAGGGGTGGCATTACTTTAGAAATGTTTCTCACTTTCTCTTATTTAAACAAGAAAATAACTTTTAAAAAATAAATCTGCTCAAAAATATACTTCAAAATTAAAAATGTCATTTTGTTCATTTATAATTCCTTAAAATACTTACTGATTTAGTGGGCTACGTAAATGTTTTACAACAGAAACAGCAATAAACTTGGATAACGATAAATTATAACTGTGAGACAGATTTTTTTCGATGGCAAACATAAGGAAACTAATATACATAAAATGTGTTCAGGTCCTGCATTAATTTTTTTAAAATGTGTCATGCCTTGATGAATGCAAGCCTTTAAACATAGGGCTATATCATATCTAGCTCTGGTAAATAACTATTGTGAAATAAACAAATATGAAATTCAAATGGAACACAAAAGCAAAACCATTTTCTTATAGAATTAAGTTTTTTTTTCCAGAAATAAAATAGCAGGGAGAGACAAAGACCCTCTTGTATATTTTTAAGCAACAGAAATAATGCCTGATTGTTTCATATAATCATATTTCAATTAGATATATCAAAGATAAAACATACGTGAAAAAATCTGAATGTTTGCGGGATTCCAAGTCGGCACGTTCTTGTTCCATTTTTCTCCGTCTCTCCTCATCATATATTTGTTCCTGTAATCAGACATTAACTTGATTCTTACAAAGAATACACACTCTTACATAATATCATGTTTATACTTTTATTTCTGGTCAATTTTCTTCACAATCAGTATATAAATGTTGTTTTTTTTCTTTGCAATGTGAATAAATTGTTCAGAAAACAGGTTTTTACATTTAACATATGAATATTTATATACATGTAAGACCTTTCTGTTTCATTATTGTATGTAAAAGAAGTACATGTATATGAAATCTATTTTACTCGCAATTTTATACACTTTTAGGCATAGTATAAAAACTGACCACTGTATAATTTTACCAAGCGAAAACTTTAGTTCTGTTATATATGTATGACTATTCAAGACTTGGCCGTAAAATGAAGATATCAGCCAGTCGCACTTGACAACATCATCATTTATCATGATTTTATTTGACAAAAAAATCTATTTTACCAATCGTTTTCGTCTGTATTCCTCTTCATCTTCTCTCCGCCGCTGAACTCTTTCTGTTGGACTTTTCCGTACATCTGACGTCTGGAACTTGAATGCTGAAAAGGGTACTTAGATATTAAAAAACAGACTTTAGAATGTTGGTCTAATTCTTAGATTCCTACAAGACATTTGTTTGAAAAAGGAAATAAACAATTCTAACTCTTTAAGTAAAACTAGATTCATCTTCATTAGAATCAAGCTATTAATAGCAAAAATCAAGAAATTTTTTGTGTCATCAATGGCAATTAAACTAAATTAATAAAATTTAATTTCTGTGAAGATTTTTAGAAATGTGTTATATTAAGAATAGTTTAATATATAAAGCTACAAAGCCTATCGCCAGAAATATATGTTAATAAAAGTTTAAAAAACAAACAAAAAATCAACAATTCAATTTTATGTGAATCTGAAATAATTAATACCAAGCAGATACTGTATGAAAGAGAGTTAAATATGTGAAGAATGTATAGATGTCACCACTGAAACATATAGGATAGTAGAATGACAGTCAAGGAGAACTGTATAAGGAAATTTTAGAAATGCTAACTGTCTACATGAAGCAAGGATAGACATATTACCATAACCCTAAACTAAAGCTAGCGTTTACACTGAACTAACAGCTGGCAGAAGTTTAGATGACAGAGGGCAATCGGTAAATAACTGCAGCTCAGTGAGTTGACTGTTGACATGCTCATTTCTTAACATGACGTTTATTACATACAACTAGTATAGCTTACGTACTACTATGATATGTGAATTATTATTGTATTACAATGTGTAATGGAACTGACATAAGCATAAATTGATGTTACCATGCTTATGTGACGTAATATGTTTACTTACCATCCTCGTCATAATCAACTAGTAAAAGTTTGGAAATGAGTTTTTAACATTTAAATCAAGGGGGATATTGGTTAGTTGTTTTTTAATTATGATATGATATTTTATCAAAAATTGTGTTATTTCTGATTTCATGCTAAAATCTTTTATTTAAAAATATTACTGAACATCATTAATTTTTTAATAATTAATTCAATTCATAACAAATGAAATATGTATTACACGATATTAGTCCCTTCCTCCTATTATACTGAACACGATAGTTAAAGTTAGTGTTAATAATAGCAAATGTGTACACTATCTGGCGTGAGGACAAAAACACACCATACCAAGCCACAAAGAGCATTTCTATTTTAAAAAAATATACCTCCGTTCACTTTTGGACTTGAACTTTTAATTCCCAGTTGCTCTGCTGCGGACAAATTACTTCGAATCCGCAGCTTTGAAACTGGTGCCGACTTTAACTTCCTAACAGGCGGGTTAGGCGGTTCATTCCCGATTCTATTAGTATTTGAATTTCCTTGCTGACCTGATTCAAACTTTGAGTAAAGTTGATTGTATGATGATGTACTACTGGACTTTATGATTGGTTGTTGCCATGGTGACAGCTTAGGAGGAGGCGGAACTTTAGGAGGAGGTGGAGACAGTGGACTTTGTTGTTGTTGTGATGCTTGTTGTTTTTCTATAGGTCATGCAAAGAGGAGAAAAAACTCATGCAGAAAAGGTTGAAAACATAACAAAAATGTCAAATGTAAATCAAATTAAAAAAAAAATTGTTGAACTTTTATGAAATTATTAACAAATAAAATTATGCAGTTAACCATCATTTTGTTTGTCAATTTTTAGTACAGGTTGCTTCCCTTTAATTGCAAAAATTTTCTCTGTAATGCAATGGAAGTTTTAACTAGATGATAAAAGTCCAACTTAATGTCACAATAATACATGCTTAACTGTAACTAAAACTGAAATGCAATGTCAATTAATTTTCAGGTAAGTTTCTCATAAATAAACTTACAGATATAAAGGAGTAAAACAAATCCATTAGTCCATATCGTTAGTTAATATATATTTTAATATTGTAACTGTTTTACATGTTGTCGGTGGGAGGAAATGAAGTATTATTAATTATTTCTTTTGATATTAAAATGTGTCTTCTACAAATTAAGATTGACATTAGTGGAACCAGAAGATGGTATTATTGGTTCCCTGTCAGTGTATATAATTATATGTTGAAATAAAGATTTTTGTTTCTTTATGTCTGTACACAGTCCAAAGCTACACATGTTCATATCAAAATTAATGCACTGAGGACACAAGGAGATATATATGAAATTGTAAGCTGGAACATCTTTAAGACTGAGCCTGTTGTATGATAAGTGTAACCGTCAAATGTTGTAAAGAAACACAGAAAACATTGGTTTTTTTTCAAACTTTGATTTTTGTCTTGATCTGGTTTATAAGCTATATGATTATGACACGTTGTCATGTCAATGAAAATTTATTTATACTCAGATAATTTAAACACAAGTGTGGACACAGAAAAACGTCTCGCCTGCATTCCGCATCACTAACGAAAATAAATTTCGTCATAAGCATTACGTAAATAGCATTAAATATCAGCAGCGGCCTGTATACAAAATATTGTCACCATACCCTGCATAGTTACAGGGGAACAGCCGTAACCCAAAAACTTTAACATAGTCGCTGGACCGTGAAATTGAGGTCAAGGTCAGGTGGAACCTACCAGACAGTCATGTACTATTCATCAGCAACCTATATACCAAATATTGTCATCCTACCATGCGTAGTTACAGAGGAACTATCGTAACCCAAAAACTTTAACGTAGTCGCTGGACCGTGAAATTGAGGTCAAGGTCAGGTGACACCTATCAGACAGTCATGTACTAGTCATCAGCAACCTACACACCAAATATTGTCATCCTACCATGCATAGTTACAGAGGAACTGTCGTAACCCAAAAACTTTAACGTAGTCGCTGGACCGTGAAATTGAGGTCAAGGTCAGGTGACACCTACCAGACAGTCATGTACTAGTCATCAGCAACCTATACACCAAATATTGTCATCCTACCATGCGTAGTTACAGAGGAACTGTCGTAACCCAAAAACTTTAACGTAGTCGCTGGACCGTGAAATTGAGGTCAAGGTCAGGTGACACCTACCAGACAGTCATCAGCAACCTATACACCAAATATTGTCATCCTACCATGCGTAGTTACAGAGGAACTGTCGTAACCCAAAAACTTTAACGTAGTCGCTGGACCGTGAAATTGAGGTCAAGGTCAGGTGACACCTACCAGACAGTCATGTACTAGTCATCAGCAACCTATACACCAAATATTGTCATCCTATCATGCGTAGTTACAGAGGAACTGTCGTAACCCAAAAACTTTAACGTAGTCGCTGGACCGAGAAATTGAGGTCAAGGTCAGGTGACACCTACCAGACAGTCATGTACTAGTCATCAGCAACCTATACACCAAATATTGTCATCCTACCATGCGTAGTTACAGAGGAACTGTCGTAACCCAAAAACTTTAACGTAGTCGCTGGACCGTGAAATTGAGGTCAAGGTCAGGTGACAGGTGACTGACTGGCAAGTACTCATCATAAGCTACCTCTGGACCAAATTTGATGGACCTAGGGCTTGGGCTTACAAAGATATGAAGCAAGATGTCAAGTGTTTACGCCGCCGCCGCCGGATTCCCATACATATGTCTCGCCTCCAGCGACTTTCGTCGCAGGCGAGACAAAAAAATTACAAGCCAATAAAACCACTGTAAATTTAAGAAATATATATTGCTTGTCTTTTGCCAAACTGTAATGAGGCAACACAAACAGATAATTTACATCCTATATGGCATAATTGTAGAACAAAGCAGAGAAAATAAAAAAAACAAAAACAAAAACACACCACATATCACCAAATCAGTCTTCCTAAAATTACCCACAGGACCTGACTGGATAATTATGCTTTGTCTGACTGCATGTCTGACACAAAAATATCTCAATTTTGTAAAAGGTGTATCCCATATAAATTCCTATCTATAAAATACTCCGCAACCTAATACTTTTATAATCTAAAAAATTTATGAAAAATTGATAACTGCTAATGAGGGCAGCAATGTTAGATATTGCATGATGAAAAAACTGAAACAAGAAGAAATTTAAGTTAAAACAACAACAGAAAAAAGTGAATAAAATTCATTCAAAAAGATCTGATATACATAGCAGAAAAGGTATCAGAAGAAAATGTTGCTGTGAAAGAAACAACAAAAACAAAATTAAACAATACAGAACAGAACAGTACAAAAAAAGACATCAAAAACAAAACTAAACAATACAGAACAGTACGCAAGCATAGAATGAAGCCCTGCTAAGTACACATACAAAAAAAGACATAAAAAACAAAACTAAACAATACAGAACAGTACAAAAGCCCTGCTATAGTACACATACACAGAACAGCATAAAGACCAGAACGCAAGCAATGGATGAAGCCCTGCTATAGTACACATACACAGAACATGCTTAAAGACCAGAACGCAAGCATAGGATGAAGCCCTGCTATAGTACACATACACAGAACATGCTTAAAGACCAGAACGCAAGCATAGGATGAAGCCCTGCTATAGTACACACACACAGAACATGCTTAAAGACCAGAACGCAAGCATAGGATGAAGCCCTGCTATAGTACACATACACAGAACATGCTTAAAGACCAGAACGCAAGCATAGGATGAAGCCCTGCTATAGTACACATACACAGAACATGCTTAAACGTGTTATAAGAACCTGTATAAGGATGGTTAGTATGATGGTGATGCAATCTACCAGGATCTCGTCTAGTGATGGGGGGTGGAAGGGTTTCTCGTGGTCTGTTCTGGTACCCTGATGGAGATTTGGGGCTCCAGGTGTGATAATAAAATTCAGGATAATCTTGTTTCTTGGGAGATCGACCAAGGGAGGCAGATTTTATCCTTATATTGGACAAATGATTATCTGTATATAAATCCACATAATCACCATCATTTCTATGACCTTGACCTTGGCTTTGATACTTGGGTGTATTTACACTGTTTTTCTTGTTTCTTTCCTGTGACCACTCGTTCCCAATAATATCTAAATACTGGACAGTCATTTTGCTGGCTGCAGAAGGATTTCTTTCCTTATGGAGAGGCTCGACCCGTTTATACTTGTCACTCTCACGTGAGACTTCCTTCATAATATGACTAGGAGGAATGTAGGCATCATATGGACTACTATTCAATTTTGGGGAATTATGGGTAGTATTACTGGAATGTGTTACATTGCCACTACTGTCTGACGGTTTGTATCTCGTAAACTTTCCTTCATTTTTATATTGTTTGAAAACTTCTCTGAGATTGCCAGAAACAGTTCTTGGCATTCCAAAATTAAATGGCAACTTGTTCTCGGTATTTGATTCATTTAACTTGGCATGTGACTTGGCAGATCTTGGTCTTCGAGGTTCTTCAACAACCTGTTTTAAATCTGGTTCAGATTTGCTCTTTTCAAACACCGGTTCAGTATCTAGTTTTGCAGTGAGCTTTGTTCCTTTTGTAACATCTGGAAGATTATCACCATCTTTTTCAATTTCATCTTCACTTCCTTTTACAATAAACGTATCGGTGCTACTATTGTCTGAATTAGTTCCATCGTGGTCACATAAATCTGAAGTCTTCCATTTTTTCAATCTGACATAATCATCCGTCAATTCAATACCTGTATCCAATCGTGACACCTGTGCCTTGTCATCCTGTAATCCATGTATTGATGGCTTAATTAACCCATCACACGGGGATAACACTTCACTTTTAGGTCTTGCTTTAACAAACTTACTTTCTGAAAATTCATTGTTCTTTGCAAGATTTCTTAAATTCCTAACTTTAAATTGCACAGGTGATGTTGATACAGTTTGGTTCCCTTTCTGGACATCGCTACTGGTTCCTTGTGTTAAATGGTCATTCTTGGAAAGTGTATGCACAGGATGTTTGTCTCGCTCAGCTAACACACATTTTTCACCAAAATGTCTATGAAAAGGTGAAGCATCAGAAATTCCAGGCTTAACATTAGTTGGATAAGAAATGTGAGTACTTGTCTTAGTTGATGTCCGATCCACCAAGTAACCAGTTGATGTTGGTACTGAAGTACATGCATTCTGATTTCCTATTCTTTTATTAGACTGATCAGAAGGTGATTTTTTACTATCCTTATATAATAATTTAGTTTGAAGTCCAACATTATCGTCACTTCTGAACGACATTTTAAAGTTTTCTCCACAGACGGAATCATTCACATACCGTGATATCACTTTGCCTCCATGTTTTACCAGAAGACTTTCATTATTAGGTACAGAGCGTAATGGTTCTGTTGCAGTTACAGAATCCTTATCTTCAGCTAATTTACTTCTGACAGCTGAATGAGCTTGCTGGATTTTAGAATCTTCATCTTTAACTATTTTATTTCCAATAGATGAATGAGCCCTTTTTAGTGGTTTGTTATTTTCAAGTTCACTAACTGGTACTGAGACAGACCTGACATGCAGTTCTTCAGGTTTGTTTTTGTACTCCTTACGCTTTGTTTCCACGTAGACTTCATACTTATTACTAATGGGTTCAATATTAGTGCCATGAATGGCTCGCCCTCCCTGTGGGGATTTTGTATGAGAAGTATTAATCCCTTCTTTTTCTTGTAAGGAAGAATTTAGACTTACATTTGACAAACCTCTGATATGAGAACCTTCCATAGATTTTGCTTTCCTGATAGCTGGCATTTCAATAGATTCTTCATCCAAACTGACATACACTGTTTTTAAATCCCCAACTGACTTTTCCTTCCTAAGTAACCAATGATCTTTCCTAGGGTCCCATGTTTGAGATTTAATGCTACTGAAAAATTCTCTATTCCGTTTTGCTTCTTCAAGTTCATAATATAATTCTTCTAGTTCCTCTTGCCTACTTGAGCTTGCTATATTATACATATCTTTAAAAGTTTTTGGGTCCATGCTATTTGGTCTTTTGGGCTTCTCCAACTTTTCTTCTATTTCTGCAATCCTTTCCAACATAGCAAAATTTTTCTGAAGATTTAAGAATTTTTCGGATCGGCTGGTAGAATGAAGAAGTCCAGCTGTATACGACTGGTAAGTATGCGAGTCTAATCTTGATGATTTTTCACTACTCACTGACCCTCTTGCTGATTTTGACATTTTAAACCTATTCATTTTTTTTTCAAGGTCTTTCTTTTCGTCATCCAACACATTCTTCCAAGTATCACTACCCATGCCCGTCACTTCAGTTGACTCGGGAAAAGCTCTCGGACTGCCAGCAAATTTTCGTACATTAGCTGTCATTGTTTGATAATCCATATTTATACTCTGTCCAGGTCTATTGGATGATGATACACCACTATGTTTTCCTTTTATCAATTCAGATTGAATTTTATCAGTTTGATCATTTGTCCTGTGTTGATTAGAATCTGTGTTTAACAAATCTGGTTTGCCCCTAATAACTCTCTGAATATTCACAACTGACGATTTTGGAGTGGAATGCAGTTCAGGCTGGAACCCACTAAACCCTGATACACAACTCTGAGCATCCCCAGCAGTGTAGGGGCTCCTTAAAGGTCTCGTTTGAAACTTCCCATTTTTTGATTCAATATCCACTGTGTCCTTGTGACCATGTCCTGTTCTCAACATGGAAATTCTTCCCCCTTCCACTTCCAAGTGTGCTGTAGACCTAGCAAGCATTTTGAAGGGCAGAGAGCTAATCTACAGTAAAGGAACATGTAGCCATGTCTACTACATGAATTAACTGTTAGTTAAGTGTTAATGTTTTTTTTAAATTTATAATAAGTGATCACTAATGCACTAGCACACACTCCTGGTCAAATCTGTAAAGAAAACAGTTAGTAAAATGTTAGTTTTTATTAAAAATAGTTGACGGGGAGCCCCATGTGTAAATTTCAAAATTGATAAACTACAAGTTGACACACAAAACAATTATGTTCGGTCACATTTGAGTTCAAGAATTAAATGTCAATTTCATCTCACACAAACCAGATTATGGTGTTTATTTTCAATTATCTTTTTGATAACATTTTTTTAAGGAAACAAACATTTTTCAAGTGTCTACCAGTGCACCAGTGATCTATAGCAGGTATTTACAACACCAAGAGGAGGAAGCAACATAAAAAACACATATAACAAAACAGTAGGATAAATTCAGGTCTGTTGATGAAATCATGTTTTACTTCAAAATTTTAATATGAAAATTGCTACAGACAATATTTAGGGCAAATTTTTTGTTTACTAATTTCTGTTCCTTCACATTATTTTGTTACAAAATCTGATATCTTATCAAATCATTTATTCATTACGGTAAAAAAAGAGCTTCTGAAGCAATAATTAATATTCAAGCATTCTAAAAAAAAAAAATAAATAAACCAGACAACAACACACACAAAAACAATAATTTCTACTAAAAATTACCTTAACATTTTGTATTTCCAGATTTTTCCATTCAAATATGATGAAAATGAACCACACCTAACACATTTATTAATTTATAACTGAGGATTTACAATCTAATGACACAGACATAAATTTCAAGAAATTATCATTTTATTTCAATCTCATTACACTTTTGTGGACATCAACAAGCAGAAAACTTTGATTTATAAACTGTTATAATAATTGTTTTAAAAAATTCAATAGAAATAAATTTTATATCAATAAATTTGTTTAAGCTGTAAAACAAGTTTTTCATGGCTACATGTCGTAAGTAACTTCACAACAAAAAACTAACTTCTGAAATGATTAATAATAACTTATTGTTACTGCAAACTATGGCAGTATTTCAACCATACTGTGGCAAGACAATTAATTACAAAAATTCAGGTGTTAGCATCATCACAAAGGATGGAGGGTATCAAACAACACAATCAATGAAGTGTTATTGATCTAAGATACAGTCAGGACCTCTCATTGTATTTACTTCGTTGAACAAACAAGATTTGTCCTGAGAGAACAGATAGCAAGAACTAGTTACAATTGTGTATCAATGATAGTGACTTACAGATACTGTCATATATAATACAGTACAGCAGTCACAGTACATGATAGTGACTTACAGATACTGTCATATATAATACAGTACAGCAGTCACAGTAAATGCTGGGTAACTTAACAACAGCTATTTAACAATAAGAAAACAGATATTTTAAACTGAATAATGAGGAAACAGCTATGTAACTGAACCAAGAGGAAACAGCTACGTAACTGAACCAAGAGGATATATAGTTAGGTAACCATGACGAAGCATGAACATCGATATCAAATTATTTTTAATGTATACTTTCTAAATACAAATTTTCAGCATTACAACCATGTTTCACTTTATCAGGCTCTTTTTTATACCACTATACATGAACACCTTTTTTAAATAAGTCTAGGTATAAGTTGCCCATGAGACCCATGGTCCACACAAAATATGGCTACTCACCTTAATAACTCAATCATTTATACATGTTGACCCAGAGACATCTTTCTTAAGCAATAAATAGCAGAATGATAAGAATGTTCCAACTTACAATAACATACATGCTGGGGAAGGATTGGGGAAAAATAGATAGCATGGCAAATCTTGGCTTCAGGTTTAATATGACTTGGTATAATACATGTATTGTAAAGTATACCTGGAGAAGGTTTCCAATAAAAATTGTATAAACACCAAATTATCACACCTATATTGTATAGAAAACTTATTGACTTTGAATTATCAGAAACAAAATGTTAATTTTATCAATGTTTTGAAACCAAGTTTTGCCATGCTAAAAAAAAGTGAAATCAGAGTAGCAGAGAAAAACATCAAACACCAGTCAAGGTGCACTGATAGCATGAATGGTGTCAATTTCATCAAACCTATGTCACCCTGTAGTGTGATATGTATTAAATCCTTTATAACAGAGAGATGAGATCTATCTACATTTTGTGTCTATGAATAAAATTTAAATATAATGTATTTATGATCAATAGCCCTTTAATAGGTAGAGAATATACTTATTTTATTTTAGCCATTTGTACATTAGAGTATAGGTATGTTTTATGTATAACTAAAGACACTCAAAACATTCATATGGATAAAATAAAAATATACAGTACATGTATTGGTATAAGATGTACTACTTAAATTATAGGGGTCAAAACAAGTCCTGGATAACTAGAATTTACACAATTGTCAACATGTTAAAATGTCATTAAAAGTATTCATAAATTTTCTTTTTTTCATAGCAATTTAAAAACAAAAGATTGAATAAGATCTGCAATACTGTTTAACTAGAAAAGAATTTTTTGTAAAAAGTAAGTAGAAAAAATTGTTGCTTTTGATACTATTCTAAAGGTTGTTTCTACAAAGATGAAAAAACCAGTCTGTGAGTATTTTGTTTTAACTTATACATATATATATATTTATTTATGACAGAAATTGTCAAAAAATCTAAATTCTTGAGTTTTCCAGGATATATGGTATAAAGTCAAACAGTTGTGAAAATAGCCTACATATCAGGGTCCGACTTACTGTGTGGTTTCTCTGGTCCAGGTTTCTGTAGTCCTCGGATAGGTATGTCTCCACCTTGTTGTACAAGTTTATATAAATCGGCAGTATTTGCGGCGTCCTCCGACTTAGATTCAGACGGTTCTGATGTTAAGTGAGTTCTGCCACCTTCAGTACTGCAAGTAGAAGATCACCAACAAATAAATTTGACATTCTTTTCTTGTAAAATCACTGTTGTAAACAATACATAGTAACAGTAGGATTATAAAACAATAGGACTCTATATAATACAGTGTGAGTATAAACTATTCAAGTCAAGGCAGAATAACTTCTACATTCAAATCTGTATTTTTTATATAGACCCCCATAGTTGACTTCTATTAAACTTTGAATTTAAATCAATAAATTCTAATGTTTATTGAACTTTATTGTACAGGAAATCATCTGTCCACAGGAGTTATGTTAAAGTAAAAAACTGTTAAATGCTTAATGACTGGGTAAAAATGGTAAACTACTGAGGTAGGAACTGTTGTGGCCTTAAAAGGTAAGGGGGCATGAAGGGACTACAGTAACCTCAAAAGGTAGGAGATCATGGACTACCGTGACCTCAAAAGGTAGGAGATAATGAAGGGACTGCTGTGGCCTCATAGGAAGGAGGTAATGCAGTGACTACTGTGGCCTCAAAAGGTAAGGGGTCATGAAAGGACTGCTGTGGCCTCATAGGAAGGAGGTAATGCAGTGACTACTGTGGCCTCAAAAGGTAAGGGGTCATGAAAGGACTGCTGTGGCCTCATAAGGTAGGAGATCATGCAGTGACTCACAGTGACCTCAAAGGGTTAGGGGTCATGAAAGGATTGCTGTGACTTCAAAAGTTAGGAGATCATGAAGGGACTACAGTGGCCTCATATAAAGTTAGGAGATCATGAAGGGACTACAGTGGCCTCATAAGGTAGGAGATCATGAAAGGACTACGGTGGCCTCGAAAGGTAAGGGGTCATGAAAGGACTGCTGTGGCCTCATAAGTTAGGAGATCATGAAGGGACTACTGTGGCCTCAAAAGGCAGGAGATCATGAAGGAACTACTGTGGCCTTAAAAAGTAGGGCTCATGAAAGGACTATTGTGGCCCCACAGCCCTCACTATCCTTGGTGGCAAGAAAAAAGTACTGGAACACCCATTTTTTAATTGTTCAAAAGAATTGACCTGAAACAGGACTGTCTAATGTTTCAGGGTTGTGCTAAGAAATCTATGTATGACCCCATTTTTTATGGGTCAAGGCCCAATATAATATGATTTTCTGACAAACATACAAATATAAAGATTGTATAAAGTGGTTTGAACAACCTATCTCCTACTGATAAACAAAAGTGTAGATTTATGTTTGAATTTTAGTGAAAGAGGTATTTATGTTTGTTTACCTAAATAGAGGGTTTGTCTATAGCCAAGTCGGCTTTACTTTATCAAGTATTTGTCTTTGCTAGATTAGACTTACTTTTTATACAACATACTTGTCACAGTTTGAACTCAATTATCTACTTTTATTGACTAAATTTTACAAGTCATTTTATGAGCATTTGAACTAGGAAAAATTATAAAAATACAATTTATTTAAATGTCCTTTTTTTTCCTCTTGAATAGGTCCTTACAAGCTATATTTAATTCAGATGTAGATACATATTAGGCATGTATTTTGCTTACGAGGCAGTTTAATAATATTTTTACTGTGCAGTGAACAGACAAAACAATGACCTGTTCTAAGAACAGTAAAATCTTAAGATAATTACAAACTGAAATCTATGCATAAACAGATCATTTAAATTAAAGATAATTTTTGTTGTTGTAATTTTAACTTCTAAACACAGTTTAGTCTGAATCCCAACAAAGAAATATTAAGCCCCATGATGTTACTTGGACCAACAACAACAGGGAAATATTAAGCCCCATGATGTTACTTTAACCAACAACAACAAAGAAATATTAAGCCCCATGATGTTACTTTAACCAACAACAACAAAGAAATATTAAGCCCCATGATGTTACTTGGACCAACAACAACAAAGAAATATTAAGCCCCATGATGTTATTTCGACCAAAGACAAACAAAGAAATATTAAGCCCCATGATGTTACTTTAACCAACAACAACAAAGAAATATTCAACCCCATGATGTTACTTCGACCAACAACAACAAAGAAATATTCAACCCCATGGTGTTACTTCGATTAACAACAACAAAGAAATATTCAATCCTATGATGTTTCCTTCACCAAACTAAGAAACAAGGTCAGATTTATAGAGACAAAATAACTTCTGAGACTATATACTCATCTTATTATGGCTGCTGAGGCTATAAGCTCCATTTTGAAAGTTATCACATAAATTCCACAAATATACACCAGACAGCTTTTGTCCCCAATCTATAAATGTGTGTTCATTATCACAGATATAATGACTTAGTACATTAGAATTGCTAATTACCCCTGATAATAGTTTGATGAGGCTCTGTCACCTGAAAATATCTGTGAAACAGAAAATCCATGTACCATATTGTAGGACATAAAACAAGTGGAATAATGTGTCCCTTAAGTTATGTAGACCTCAATTATAGGAACCAACAATATATGGATGTATCTAATCATGGAAGAGGATTATTTGATAAATTCTGTGAAGTACAAAACAAAGGGCCCTAATTGTTCTTGGGGATTAATTTGTCTATGTCCAAGAATAGAACAGGACCATACAATGAAAGGCCATACAGTTTGTCCTTTTGGTATATCTAATACAAAAGACCATATTAGTCATTGTGTCAATAAAAGCACTAATTTCTCTCATGGGACAGCATTCAGGACAGATATCCACATAGAAACAGGATTAAATTAACTCATGAGTTAAATTAACTCATGCTATCTGTACATAAAACACTACATATAGTTCCTGATAAATTTATTTTATAATTAGTCTGATAAAAAAACATATTAGTTTATACAAAAAATAGGAGTAATTAAATGGAATGACCTCATTTAATATTTACCTGTAAATTTAGAGACAAATTATCTCCCATTTTGTTAATATGTAAGTCATTTAGGATATACGATTTATGATATTTTAAAATTTATTCTAATTAAGCAGCTTATTTTATAATTTAAGCTTGATAAAAATTTTACAATAAACTTTTGGACCGACTAACAATAAAGTGTCATGATACCTTAATTTAAATGACAGTGGCCATCTTGTTAATACAACAAACAGTTCTTAAGGTGGTCTGATAAAGACTTTATCTGATTAAATGACTTTGCCAACATTATAATAGATTTATGGTAATCCTTCTATTGACTAAGAGACAGTACTTAAACACTTGTGACATTATGTTTTACAAAAACCATATTCTAGCTCAACTCTATCATTGAATTAAAGTCCAATATTGATATCATTTATATGATATTAAATCTTGAAGCCTTATAATACTACATCTCTGTAGAATGTCACAGGTAGGTCTAGTATTTCTAACCAAGGTGTTCATTGGCTAGACATTTTAACGTCATTAGTAACTAGAGAATAAAACTAAAAAGTTTCAAATTAAGTATGTAATAAAGATCTTTATTTGTGTCTACAATATATACAGTCTGGTCACACAATATATTCTGACACCATACGACAAATGAGTAAGGGATTCTTTAATAAAAGTATATGATAATGTGGACTGTTTAACCATCATTCACACACCTACTAACTTTTATTGTCATTTATTACATAATAGATATTTTTGCCTTTTTCCTATTGGCCTAAACCAATACATGTGACTTTCCATTTCCTATCATATTGGTTTGCAAAAAACTCATTCTACTCAATAAAAAACCATATTGCACTCTCGTGTGAAATTTATGAATGAAAATGACCAGCACGTGCTGTTTCCTTCAACGGAAATACGATAGCCAATCAAATCTTCTTTCTTAAATCCTCTAAACCAATCAAAATTATCGTTCTGACTGATATTCGGATTTTGTTGTTGTTGTAAACATGACAACGTCATCGAGCGAACGTAATAAGGAAAGTCCCGGTGATAATAAGCGAAGATTTGCAGATATTACTTATTTGGAAATTAACGAAATCATTGAGAAAATATGCTGTCAACACTTGCAAATCGACAGAGCAAGCGATAAGGTTATTTACGAAATATTTACTTGTAAAGGACATGTCAGTTAGTTTGTAAACGGTGGACCCTCAGAAATTTGACTCAATTCTTTGTAAATTTTATGCAGAAGCAAGGGCTGAGGAATATACAAGAAATAATCACTGCAAACATATGTCTTTATTTTACCGATTTTCGAGAAATAAACATTATGAAAGACAGTCACTTTCGGGAATAAAAAAAATCCTGTATATTCCATTTCATGACTCAATAAATTATGTAATAAAACAATTACTACACTTGAACTTGATCAATATGAGGTTTTATGGAGCAGGGTAGAATAATATTGAACTCGGCTTCGCCTCGTTCAATATTATTATACCCTGCTCCATAAATATACATTACATACATTATGTGTAGGTAAAACTACCTGTATCATGTCGAGATGCGCAGTGTCGAGTTGTGATGCAGAATGTATGCAACTCAACTGTCGAGACGTGATACAGTTAGTTGTACCTACACTTAAATGTATGTAATAAGTTTATCTAAAATTAAGAAGTATTCAAAGAGCAGAACAAAACTGAATGTTTACAATTTAAAATTTAACATTCAAGGAAGCATTTGTTTATAAAATATAGCCCCTAACATCACACGCATTATGACGTCATATTTCATTCATAGAATGAAAGTCATTCAACCAATCATTGGTTATACCATTCATTGTGACGTCAAGAAGTAGTTCCGACAAAAGTACATCTTGTATCACATATATAGATGATACAAGGTTTTTTATCACACAGCTTGTATCAATGGATATTTTTGCAGATTCTGACTAAATACATACTTAATTTTAGATAAAACCTCATATTGATCTCGTTCAAGTGCAGTAATTGTATATTATTTCACACACTAATGTGACATTTTCAATTCATAGCAAAAATATTTGAACATATTCCCTACTTATGCATGTGCAAATCCATATATATATTCAATTATAATTAATGCAGGTGCCCCTCAACACCCTTCAGACGTGTTTTATCATATACAATTTACAAATTGTCCTTATTCATTATACACCATGTTTTATTTTAAATTTTTAATAAATCCTCCCCCCCCCCCCCCCTTTACAAATCTCTTATCCTTCATATTAGAAATGTGCAACAAACAAAACAAGAAAACTTATCTATAAATACCAGCACTCTATAAATACAGGTTGGTATTGTGCATGTTTTGTAATATGTATATCTGTCATGTCAAGTACATGTTAACATATCTCATTTACATTGTAAGATATATGTGAAGTGGTCATGTATAGAAAGCTAATTTGCTGCCTGAATGCCTAACAGTGGAAGCAAGGGGACCCTTCTATCAATGTATTTCAGAGGTTTGTTGTTTAGCATCAAGTAATCTGGATGTTAAGACCATTCCACTGCCATACATACACTGATGTCTTGTGCATATTTGATCTTTAAATAGACATATTTTATTGGGCTATTAATCGTTGGACACTAGTAAAATGCATTATTTTTAGTCACTGCCAAAAAGTCTTCTAACCCCTCTTAATAAGTTCCCTCTGTAGATGGCAAGAAATCCTTAAAGACCTCCACTCATTACATAACTTAAAGTGTTTACTGTCCTAGGTAGTAAGCATGGTAGTAAGTACTATGCTGGAGCATATACAAGTATACATGAAAGTCCATTTTGTCTAATCCAGCAATTTCTGGTGTAATGCTGTTGTCATCTTTTTACTGGTAGATGTTAATCTTACATGACAGAATTTGATAATTAATTCAAGTGTCATAAGTTGTTAATATCTTATAACTTGTCAAGGATGGCAGTCTACCAAATATCTGAATTATATTTCTTTGGTCATTTATATCCCCCAGATGTTCTGAAGCCCTATACAAGTAAACAAATTAATATTCCACCACAATTACGCTGAGTCTGCATGACATGGAACTTTTGATGTCTTAAAACTTAAGACTTTTTCTTTTCATAGAAACTTCTGGATTGATATAATGTAGTTTGACAGACCCTCTTTTTAGGACCAAACTTTCCATTAACTGGTGAAGGTTACATGGTATCTGTTCCAAACATTTACCAGCATGTCATTAGAAGTGCAAGTGTCTGAGAAAAGCTGAAAAAAATCCTCACTGGGCATTAAACAACAAACAATTCATCAAAGCTATTCCCCATGCCTACATCTGTAAACATAATTAATTATAAATAAAAAACAACTCAAATTCAATACCAAAAGGCATAAACTAAATCAGCAATTAATTAAAATGGCTTGGCTCATGATGAAACAGCCATAAAATATTCAACTTATTTAAATGAGTGCTTTATTCAAGCTAAAAATAACATTAAGATAAGTGCTTTTATAAATGATCAGAAAATACACACCCCAGGCCTTTTAATGTGACCTACGAACCCATCAACTTAAGATTTTAACTGACCAATTCTCAATACCATGTATTGACAAATGATGTCTTAAAATCCGCTTTGTGCCTTTTTCTGGGTCAAATTACCTTGTAATACAAATTTTATTCCATTTTTTAAATTTGTAACTTAAAATGATGTGATTATAGTTTTGCTCACGAAGTGTGAATTAAGTTTTTGTTCAGAATTATAGCTGTGTCATTTGAATGGACAATTGGTGACAGTTTGTACACAGTTTTTTCCTACAGAGACCAATTATGAATATATATTTCAATATTTTTTATCTTTATGAATTTCAAAAGATATATATATATATATATATATATATATATATTAAAATACAAAAAAATATTTTTTAATAATTTGTTTGACAAATTATTAATTTTCTGCAAACACAAAGAAATGTTGTCAGAAAGGACGACTACTGAATTAATATATCTAATTAACATATTGTTTACAATCATAATATATTATTTTAAATTTTTTAAATAAGGTGTCTTTGGGTTTTCAAAAAGAATGTGAAATACAACAACAACAACTTACGCACAATATCTTGCAATCAGTTGCAGCATCCTGAAATCACATTACTATCTGGCAGAACACACCACAAGAATTTCTACCTGAACCGTTTCCACAGGTGTTTTTCAATTATCCTTCACCTTGAAATTTTTTTTCATAACATTGAAGTTATTCTTCCGTTTTTTCAACACTAAATATCTATTCAAAACACTACATCTCAAAATATACTATTATGTATGCACTGATGTGAGGAAAATCCCTTGTATTAAAACTAAGTATACAAAGTCCATTCAGGTCTAACATCAAAGGGACAGTACTCTACATTTAATAGTTGTTTACATTTTGGAATGGGTTTGTTTGTAAGTGTCTGCAAACAATACAATCTGTTCTGGATATATTATTATTGGTGGCATTCTATTTCATTAATTAGATGGGAGATAATTTATCTAAAGAACTTGATTATATAGCATCTCACCTGTAATTACCTGGAGATCAATTTGACCAATAAAAAGCCAGGTGTCACGAGATCATAACAAAGAAAAGTGCAAAAAACTTATCAATAATATTATACATTTTAAAATGATGTATTTAATCAATGTTATTATGTAACCACCGTAAGGTCATCTAAATAAAGAACAGGGGGCATTCCTTATCTCAACGGAATGAACATTTTAGATGCTGGTATCCTGGCTTGTTGTATGTGAGGCCTACTTTAGTAAACTTTGATAAAGGTATATTACCAGAAAAAAATCCCTTTGTTTTCTATTATTTCTTTATTTCTAATAAGATTCAATCAAACACATGTTTTAACATTGGTTAACTAATATTAGGTATATTACATATATTACAGTACAAATGAAAAGAGAACTTTTTCTGCATAAATGTGTTTATGAGACAACATAAATGCTACACAGGGCCCATTTAATTATTCAAAAGCAATCTATTATTAAGGTGACTCTTACAATAAAATCTAATAAATCAATTTATTTGATTATCACAGAAATTTTATTTATTTTTTATTAAACACTTTTTTTTTGTCAAGTCAACTGAGATCAATATTTACATTACACATTTTGTGCCTTTTTTTTGTACAACAGCTTGTGGGAAGAATAGTCTGGTTAAAACATATAATTGTAGATAGAATCACATAAAAATGGACTTACAATAGCCCTTAAAGCAAGACCATACCACAATTTTACAATGCCCTTAATAGAAAGTTATTGGAGCCTTTGTTTGTCAGAATGAGTCATCTGTAATGGGCAGTCTAGTGAATAGTAAATTAAGCATGGACATTACAACCTAACATTAATCAAAGATAATTATATGTCAAAAGTTCATGAGGTTTTCAGCAAAGTCAATGAAGTAAAAAAAATCAAGTGTGAAATTTTTAACATTTTAAGACCCAATTTATCAGGTACAGGTTACCAGATTATTCATTACATTTTTTTACAAAGTGACGTCTGTATTTGCCTTCTTTTGATGTTTAATTGTAACTATAAAGTTTCACAGAAATCTCATCAAAGCCCAATCCAGCACAGGGGAGGTAACTCAAAATATTTCACTACAGCCCAATCCAGCACAGGTGAGGCAACTCAAGGGATCTCATCAAGAGGTCATTATCCTTTTGGATGGCCTGTGCAAAAGTAACTGAATGGGTAAGACATCAAAATTTTTTATTAAAAAAATCTTTCTTTCACTTAAAATTTCATATATGGGGCATTACACATACAATGCTAAATTACATAAAAATGGAGAAAAAAGTATACCTGACCATGGACTTTTTTCGGGAATGTTACCTTAAAGTTTAAGAATGGTTTTTCTACTTTCATTTCAATGTTGTGATCACATTGTACCACATTACACACTTTAGGAAGTGCTTCCACTGTAAAGACATTGACTGGAAAAAATATATTCTTGTTTTACAGTAATGCCATACCTTTCAAAATATCCAACTCTTAAGCAATAGCAGTTACAAGCAAAAGCAGAAACAAAAGATAAAATTGGGACTATTTTTTCATCCTGCTATGTTTCGACATGCACAGGAAATGAATTCCATGAATAGGATAATGACCCCTCAAAGCCCAATTCAGCACAGGGGATGCAACTCAAGGGATATCATCATAGCCTATTCAAACACAAGGGAGGCAACTAATACAAAATACTTACTATCTACTAAACTGTCCTGGTTTTTCTATGGGTGGATTGTGAACTGTTCCCTGAAAATAAAACATAAATTTAATTAAAAATTCTGTACATTTCTTCTTCTTAATGACTTCTGTGTTAAAAGGCACAACCATAACACCCAACTTTCAAGTAAAATCATTCAGTCTTCACACATTGCCAAAGTTTCATGTTATTTTGTGCAAACATTCATTTCTTCCACAAAAATTCAAAAACATATATTTTGTAGTCTAAATTCAAGACATCTAGTAATGTGTACAAATAAAACTTAACATTCTACATACACAACACACACCTTGTAACATTCCTACCAAGTTTAACAATGATCAGTTTAGTAGATATCTCATGCACGTTTAACACTGAAGTTGTTTTAATACCATGCAGGTCTTACAAGTACAAATCTATACATCTCATTTAACACGATTAACACAATACAAAACTTTTCTAGAGTGCAGCAGATGGCCCTTTTAATATAGGCCAACATAACTTTTTATTTACATTTTAATTTTAAGGACATCTTATTGTCATGGCAACAGAATGCCATCTGCAGTCATTCCAAACAAGATTCAATGCACACATGCTGGACATAAAAAGAATAAACTTTATTCAGAAAAGAATGGTGAAGAACTGCTACAAGAAAGTTTAAACACTAGATCAAAGTCACATAATTGATATTCTGAGTTGTATCAAAACAATATCTAACAGTTCTCAAGGATTCAAATACAGTCTAACCCTATCAATTAAAAAATGTTACCACAACTTTATTTGACTAAAGAAAACATTTTATTTTTATTATTGATGTGGAACATAACAGATGAGGTCCACATGGGGTACTCCCTGCTCTCAAGGGACAATCTGGTTTTCCCTTAAAAGGTCTGCTATGACCTTATGGCAGCTGAAAACTGGTAAAAATGGAGTGAAACATATTTGACACAAACTTTGACAAAACACCAGAAGACCTAAGTAAACCCACCAAAGAAGTCAATTTCAGTTAAACTCTGTATACCCTAAAGAGATTATCCTCACTTTTTCAATTGTTATTTATTTTTTTTGCATGGCACTGTCATGTTACAATATATGCTGGTCATATGCAGCTTTTTGCAGAGTTGAGATGTCACTTTAGATACTAAGTGAAGCACAAGTGTAAACAAACAAGCTGAGGTTGGAAACCTTACATATTAATATGGAGGAAAACATTGACCACTAATTATACATTAAACTAAAAACATCTAAAATATAATACAAAATGGAGAAAGTGTAGTTACGAAAGATGTCTTGTTCTCTGCTTAAATAAAGTTATTTTAAGGAATAGAGTGATTTTGTTACAATCTAAAATATGAATTGTATGAAATACAATGGAATAGCAGGCATTTCAAAACGGAAAATTATTTGTTCAAAGTAATTAAGCATACAATTTAATGTAATAGTAACCCTAAGTCACCAAGCATATGATATTGCCCCCTCCCTACAACAGGGGATATAAGTACAAATTATACAATCTTATGTACTAGTAATACCCCAAAACCAAGCTCATGGCCCCTCCTTATAACTGGGGGTATAATAACCTAACTCACCAAGCTCATGGCCCCTCCCTATAACTGGGGATATAATAACCTAACTCACCAAGCTCATGGCCCCTCCTTATAACTGGGGATATAATAACCTAACTCACCAAGCTCATGGCCCCTCCTTATAACTGGGGATATAATAACCTAACTCACCAAGCTCATGGCCCCTCCTTATAACTGGGGATATAATAACCTAACTCACCAAGCTCATGGCCCCTCCTTATAACTGGGGATATAATAACCTAACTCACCAAGCTCATGGCCCCTCCCTATAACTGGGGATATAATAACCTAACTCACCAAGCTCATGGCCCCTCCTTATAACTGGGGATATAATAACCTAACTCACCAAGCTCATGGCCCCTCCCTATAACTGGGGATATAATAACCTAACTCACCAAGCTCATGGCCCCTCCCTATAACTGGGGATATAATAACCTAAATCACCAAGCTCATGGTCCCTCCCTATAACTGGGGATATAAGTACAAATTATACAAGTATAGTAATAATTGTAATAAATATATGTTTGCTGCTCTTGGATATTCAAAATAAGCTGAAAGAAATTTAAATTAAAATTTGCAAAGCAAAATAACTGAAATAAATGTGAAAACTGCCCTCTAACTTTAGTACGCCTAGCAGCTACATCTGTATAAGTTAATATGGAGGACGGTAACCTTCCGCTACATACATCTGCTGTTTATCTTCTGTTAATTTCCTTTTTTCAATACATGCATTTTTCAACAAAATCTTAAAAGTGCCACTTGACATACAGGTATTAACAAGTTGTTTTCATACTTCTTCTCCTAAAATTGTTTAAAACAATTTTCCAGCCTCCAAAAAACATTGTTAAGAACCTTTAAAAAATTTGATTGGGATGTGTAATTCAGTAGACTGAAGCTTCTATGCCAACCCCTCTGGCAAAGCACATTAAACTTCCACCTCCCCACCCCTCCATGTCAAGCGAATAAGAATGGGGAATTTTGGTTTTACCACCTCCCCACCCCTCCAAGTCAAGTGAAGAATCTCAGGGAATGTAGGTTTTACCACCTCCCCACCCCTCCAAGCAAGTGAAGAATCCTGGGGAAATTTAGGTTTTACCATCTCCCCAACCCTCCAAGTCAAATGAAGAATCCTGGGAGAATGTAGGTTTTACCACCTCCCCACCCCTCCAAGTCAAGTGAAGAATCTCTGGGAATGTGGTTTTACCACCTCCCCACCCCTCCTAGTCAAGTGAAGAATCTCAGGGAATGTAGGTTTTACCACCTCCCCACCCCTCCAAGTCAAGTGAAGAATCCTGGGAGAATGTAGGTTTTACCACCTCCCCACCCCTCATAGTCAAGTGAAGAATCTCAGGGAATGTAGGTTTTACCACCTCCCCACCCCTCCAAGCAAGCGAAGAATTCAAAGGAATTAAGGTTTTACCACCTCCCCACCCCTCCAAGTGAAGTGAAGAATCCTGAGGAATTTAGGTTTTACCACCTCCCCACCCCCCCCCCCCCCCCAAGTCAAGTGAAGAATCTCGGGGAATGTAGGTTTTACCACGTCCCCCCCCCCCCAAGTCAAGTGAAGAATCCTGAAGAATTTAGGTTTTACCACCTCCCCACCCCTCCAAGCAAGTGAAGAATCTTGAGGAATGTAGGTTTTTAATAAAGTTGTGTTATTTTCCATGGTAAAACTTATGGCAGTGTTAACAAAAATGTAAGTAAAGATTTCTGATATGCAGTGTATCCAGTATATGACACATGGTGTATATGGGTTTTCACAACATTAAATATAATGACAATAATCAAATTGTACAGACTATGTTCAGACAGTTCAGTATGTGGGTTTCACAATGGCGACATTATAACCAAAAATACTTAAACTATAGATTAATAAGTGATAGAGTCTATAAGAAGAAGATGAAATTAATTAAAATCAAACTGTGAAATAAAATATAGCCAGAAGCCATAGCTAAAAGCGTAATTCTCTGTGCCACCGTCACACTATACTACCTTTGTGCTTTCTGGTTTCTTGTTTCTCTCCGTTGGAGAAGTAGTCGAATATGAGCGATATCGACCTGGTCCCTACATACGTAATTAAAAATATATCATAAAACACATACATCCCGCCATTATAGAATGACACGATATTTAAAATCTAGTCATCCTGTTAGAACTTCTACCCGTATAATTATGTGTCACCAAACAATGGCAGTGCCATTCTAAAAATGGAATACTTTCATCATACAAACAGATACATTGATTTTCATTACATAAAGTCTACATCCAAACAAAAAATAATCAATATGTTAAGACAAAATAATCTTCAGATTACCTTTGAAATGTTTGATTTTTCCACCATGCATTATCCAAATAAAGCAATAACATAATGAATTCTGGGAAGGGTTATTATCTTTTGATCAACTAATTAAAACATACACTGACACAATGTACAAATTACAGTCCTAATTTTAAAAATCCAGAAATTTTGTCCATCTGTTTTTCTGTCTTTAATCGTAAATTCTCACTCATTTATATTTCATAGCAATGGTCTTTGGAAATATATAACAGTATATGCAGGGAACTTAATATGGATGGAAAGGCTTTCATGGTAAAATGACTGTTTATCTCTTACAAAAATATTTTCTTTATGAGAAATATTTAATCAATATTGTAAAGAATATGAACACAGAGGATTTAAAAAGTTGTATGTAATAATTGAAATTAAAAATAAAATCTCCCACAGTGAGCCCCTTCAAGAGAAATCAATAAACAGGTGAATTGATTCAGAAGATAGCCTTTCTGATAATTAATTTTACAGGTGATCCAAAGATCCACCAATCTTTTGTTATGAACAATGGAAGCATAAAGGATCCAATAGTCTGATGTTGTTTAAAGGCGTAGAAACACTTAATAATTTTTCTCCTTGATTTGTCAGCATTTTCTTGCCTGAATTTCACATCAGAATGGTAGGATTAAAAAAAAACAAAGCCTTTTTTATGATAATATAATTTTTTAGAAATGTTTTGTTCAAAAACATGCTAAACAGAGAATTTCCTAGGCAGTGCACATGCTGGAGCATGCCATACACCTGTATTAATGATTACCAAGTGCATGCAGCGGAATAGTGCAACGAACACCAAGTGTACACCATATAACAATGTTAGATGCATGACGCTGCTGTAACGTTCTGTGTGTCTCAAGTAACTAATTAACTAATTATATTATTTTTAATCGATACATGACCTTTAATTACTAGGTACATAACTCAATTTCAAATTACAATAATTTTTTCGTTCAGTTAAAATGTACTTGGTATAAATATAATAAATTTCAGTTTATGGTAGATTAAAAGCAAAGATGTTTTAATATAGAAAATTAAAAAAATTTCACAAACAGAAGACCACATGTAGAAATCAATGACTTCTATTAAAATTACATTAAGCTGCAAAGGATGGTTTTCAGGTAACAGTAGAATAAATAAACAGCATCTTGGATAAACACTTTATGGAACAAAGAAGCACCAATCAAGAAAAATCTCTGTCAAGAAAGGACTGATTCTGAGAGTAGTGGATAGGACAATGGTTTCAAATTTTTTTTTTTTACATAATTACAGAAAAAAAGTTTAAATATACTTACAACTTTTGCTTCTTGAAATGCAATCGATGAAAATCCTGGTTCATAGTCTATAATACTCCTTGGTTGGCAGCGGTACTTTTCTACCGTGGATCGTGCATTCGGAGGATTCCACTCGCTGTTGATAAATAAAATCAGATTTATTTAATGCCCGCACACACTGAACAAGGTGATTAAAATTTCTCTCTTGCTAATATACATGTAACGGCAGGATTATAAGTAAATAATTATATACACCAACAAGATGTCATAATCAACAGCTGACAGTCAACTGTAATGTGTTGAAATGGACATGGTTATAAATAGATTCAGTAACCACAAAACCTACAAGTAGGTCAGAAAAAGTTTCACACCACTAATGAGAAATTACAACAGAAAGGAAATAAAATAATTGATTCAATAATGACGTAACAGCCAGGTAAATTACCTGTCAATACATCAAGCTGTTGTAGATTTATACAATAGATTATGCAGGATGAAGATTAATGGTTCTGTAATAGATTTGGGTGTAAAATATCTAATCAATGTCTGTAGTTACTATCAAATCATATTATGTATTGGAGACTGTGCTTCTGGACAACAAATTATTCTTAGAAATAAATTCCTGCAAGTCATGGTTTCTGTGTCCAACCAAGTGAGGTGAAATCCCATTTAAACTGATATTAGTTACACAGACAGTTTCTGACTTAATACAAGATATGCACGTTTAGTACATTTTATATGTACATTTTAAATGTAAAATGGTAAATGTCTATCATTCATTCCTATGAGGGGCCTCAATGACCCAGTGGTTAAGGTAGTTCATCTTTTATTGATCACTTGGTCTGTCATAACTGAAATTGCAGGTTCGAGGCACACTTGGGGCAGTTGTGCTCGACAAGGATTGCCAGTTTTCCTACCGAAGATCTGGGTTTTCTCAAGATACACTGGCTTCCTCCCCCAATAAATAATTAGATGCCATGATAAAAAATTGGTGAAATGTTAAACATTAAAAAAATTCAATCCAATAGAAAAAAACCAACACCACCCCATTCCCTCACAGAACTGTGTTTTTTTTCTAACTAACTTTTGGTGTTAGTAGTATCCTAACAACAATAAATTCAATGCAACATTTTATAAAGCATTAGAGCAGATAGCGGTCATTTTGAAAGCACTGACATCTATCTACCTCTCACAGAAAACACTAATAGTTCTACCTTTTATACCACACACAAACATGTCTAAGACCAACAAATGCAAAATGTGTTTACATTCAACCAATCCCTTATAAACCAGCTCCCTCCAAGGTAACCATTGCCAAATTGTATTTGTAATGTCAGCAACCACAGTCAGAAAGAAGAACACTTTATAATCAGTGAAACAATAATCAAGTACACAAAACAACCCTCACCATTCCCCATAACAAAAAGACAAAAAAAAAAAAATAACAACAAAAACTCAAAACACCCTCCCAACACAGCCCCCCAAAAAAAACCAAAAAAAAAACCAAACAAACAAACATAAAAACAAAACAAATAACCCAAAAAACAAAAAACAAAAAACAAAAATAAAACAACAACATAACATAACATAACAAAACAAAAACATTAAACCCTTTTTAATTGATAGTAACCAAACACCAATAAAAAAAAACCAAATAAATGTGTCAAATAGTGTATAGCAAATCGTCAGTAAAAAGAACATGTCTGTTAACAATAAATACTGTGATAATATAACATCACCATAGAAATGTCCTTTTAATAGAGGAAGAAATTGTAGGCCATTTTTAGCCTTAAATTTGTTATTATATTTCAACATTGATTGTTTTTGTGGTTGCTATAGTGATTAATAATCCCATACCTTTGCCATCTTACCTTAGGAAATCAAAGAGTTCTTGAAACCATGATCTGTCATAGATCAGCAAGAAATCCATTACAAACATACAGTAAAGGGGAGGTAACTCTAAATGTCTTGATACAAATAAATTTCTAATTAGTGTTGATTTTTACCACTATTATATGCAAATAAGTTTTAAAAATTTGTTTGACTTACATAATTTACTTTGTGCACAGCTTTGATCTCCATAGGAAATACAGAAGTTAAATTAGAAAGAAAAAGTCTTTATTGTAGCTTAGAAGATCACAGTAAAATTTCTGTTAAATGTTAATGTTAAATATGAAAAGAAGTCCAATTTATACTGAAATCTAACATGTAAACATGAATGAAACAAGAACAAAGACAAAACATAACATAACAATGACAGCTAAAAGTACAAAGAATAACGTTTGTTTTTTTGGGGAAATGACTTGTGAGAAGGTAATAATGTCTGTTGCAGAAACAGATAAGATGGCAATGGCGGATGCTACTTTAGTTGGAATCTGAACCTTCATTTTCTAATGCTATAACTACTGGACCAACAGAGTATAAATAATTTAAAATGGAAAAAGATTATAACCACCCTAAAATTATGTGATTATAAAAGCAATTATTGTGCTGGGGGAAGTTGGGGCTACATTAAGGTTCAACCTACTCAAGGTAATTCAAGAAGTCTTGGACCTCCGCCGAAATTTCAGTATCTCTGAAATGTTTGAAAAAATGTGTAAAGCATCAATAATGAAAAGAGTTTATCTGAATATATATTATTTAAATTCTTTAATTAAATATAGCATAAGCAAAAAAATTTGATTTTTATAAAATAATTAAAAGTACATTGATTAATTGGATGTTTTTTACATCCAGTGAACAGTATTTCAGCTATACATTAAAATTGCATTGTATTAAACTAAAATATTGACTTGCTAATTTAACAACAATATTTATCTATTTTTAAACATTTTAAGATATATTCTTGACATTTCTTGTAAATAAAAAAGAGAGACTTCTATAACTAAACATATTTGATTCTAAAAATAATTATGTGCAACAAAGATTACAGATTTGTTGAACAAGTAATTACAAGGTGCTTCATGCACTAAGCAAAAACAGAACAATTGGCCGGTGTGATACAGTGGGAACAGAAACAATCTTTCATCATTGATGTTATTTTTTCAGCAGTAACCTGTCAAGACAGCTGCTTTAAAAAGTAAAATACATTCAAATTAAACATGCTTTCATAAAAAACATAACATAAAAGAGGGTTACCACATTGACTGGGGCTGAATTTAATGGAAACGGATTGTAAGCAATAGTTTCAAGGGGAGACAACCCATTAAAAAAAATTTCATAAGTAGTTTTTTGGACATTTGAAAGTCTTTGGCAAAAATATGTGAAATGGATAATGCTTTATTGGGGTTAGATATTGTTCATTGTCTAATGTTAAACTGCAAACTTTATTACACATCACATTCTAGACAACACAGATACATACATTTACATAAAGTTAGGCCTTTGTGTCAGTGAGATGTTAGGACATAATATGACGTACAAACATGTATACAAGACATAGAGATGCTACACAAACACAGGCATGTAATGTTAAAGCTTTAGTTCAACTGGCAGTCAAGATAAAGACCCATAATGTCTGTATGTTTATGACACGATCATCTTAATTATGGTTAATAATAAAACACTTAACTATATATATATAAAATATCACAACCTTACTCTAACACTGAACGTTTGTTATTAATATAACAGAATTTCATCTTAGAGTAATTAGTATTACGCCACACTTTGTAACGGTTGGATTAAAATTCAGAAAATTTTTAGATTCATCTCAGGGAGTAGAGGATACCACTTAAAATAAAACCTTTAATAACAGACCACTTAGAATAAGAGGCTGGTTTTCATCCTTCCTAAACTACAGTTTTATTGGTGCCTGTTAAACTGAAGTTTTAACATTTTGTCAGTTAAACTTACCTTCTTCTTAAAATACATAATGGCAAATAAAAATTTTGACTTTTTAAAAATTAATTTAATTAATGTTTTAATCTTAAACTAAACACTATATGCAAATTCATGCCAGTCTACTTACAAGGATTTGGGTTTAGTAGAAGACTTAAAGTCAGCTTTGAAATCAGACAAACTTTTTGATCTGGCTTTAGATGAATGATCTGGTTCTGACCGGTATCCAGCCTCTATATCTGTTATAAAAGAAAATGTACTCATCAGCTGGTAGCTATTTAAGTACTAATCAAGTACCTTCTTGAAGAAAAAAATCATTCATGATGTTAATTTTTGTATTTATGTCCTTTGTCTTTTTTTCTTTTCTTCTGTACATCTTGATATGATAAATTAAACTCAAGTTGGCTTCCAACGTAAATTAAAAAATATTCAGTTTGGAAAACAATATATTTGATTAGATATAACACATAATTTGTTTCCATAAGTTTATTCAATAGGGTTCGTGTTATCTTATTGTACAAGGAATGTCATCTAGGACTAGCTGCAGATTGACATTGATTGACAGTTTTGCTGCCCCAGTTTGCACTTTGTACTTTGGCTACCTGCTCCAAATGAAAACTAGATGCTATGATAATTAAAAACCTCAACAAAACAAACAAAAATATTTTGCGCAGAGTCAAGATACAAAGTTTGGCCTTAAGTCCCAACAGGCAATTTCAAGGTCGTCTTGCTGAACCTTTGTCCACCGTAAATTACCTTTTTTGCCAGTAAATTGTTCTTTTCTTTGGTTGAAATCAGACTTAGTTATTCTCTCTGTCTGGGAGGATGATAAAATATCATTCTGTTTATTTTTTTCGCTAACTCTCTCTGTCTGGGATGATGACAAGCGTTCGTTCTGTTTATTCTTTTCATTAACTTTCTCTGTCTGAGATGACGATAAGCGATCATTTTGTTTATTCTTTTCACTAACACGAAACTTTGACGAGTCTTCTCTGTACGTAGAAGGAAGTTCATAACTTGGTTTATAAGGATTTTCTTCTGAAAAAGATGGCAATGATTGGCAATAATAGCTTGTAAAAATCACTAGACAGTACATCTTTCATTGAAACATAGCAATCTGGAAATACATGCTTAAGTCACTTCAGTAAGTAGGTGTCTAAAACATCTTTACCAATTGTAAATGTATCAGAGAAGTACAATTGCTATTTTTGGATACCCTATTTTTTAAGTGGGTGCCACATTTACCGGTAGTCTAAACATGTTACTGTATTTCAGTAAAAAAGAAAACTACAGTGGAATATTTTCTTTATCTTGTAAAACATATATGTAAATAGTGTTATAGATAGTTTAATTCATCAATTGTACAGAAACAAACAATGTTATTGTAATGGCCTCGTTTTGATTAACGGAGAATATCTATCATATAAGACTACATTTCACAAGAATCACTTTACTTTTCCCCAAAGGAAAACACTAGCACAGATTATTGCTAGGATAAATAAACCGTCCAGGTAAAAATATCTGAAGACTTGTGAACTGTTCAAACACCCTGGTAAATTGTCAATGCCCCCAATGAACAGCATTATCTTGGTAATAATCCTAAAGCAAATCCAGCACATTTATTCAAAGGGATAAGCCTTAACACAATGTAAACAAACCAGACTGGGTACCAGTATAAAAGGAGAACTCATCAATACATTCATGCTAAAAAATCATGCACTGTTAGGATAACTTTATATGGTAGAAAACGTTTGTTAAAACCCATGCATATAAATAAACATTGTCAATGTAAGGGGACTAAACCCATGCATATAAATAAACATTGTCAATGTAAGGGGACTAAACCCATGCATATAAATAAACATTGTCAACGTAAGGGGACTAAACCCATGCATATAAATAAACATTGTCAATGTAAGGGGACTAAACCCATGCATATAAATAAACATTGTCAATGTAAGGGGACTAAACCCATGCATATAAATAAACATTGTCAATGTAAGGGGACTAAACCCATGCATATAAATAAACATTGTCAATGTAAGGGGACTAAACCCATGCATATAAATAAACATTGTCAATGTAAGGGGACTAAACCCATGCATATAAATAAACATTGTCAATGTAAGGGGACTAAACCCATGCATATAAATAAACTTTGTCAATGTAAGGGGACTAAACCCATGCATATAAATAAACATTGTCAATGTAAGGGGACTAAACCCATGCATATAAATAAACATTGTCAATGTAAGGGGACTAAACCCATGCATATAAATAAACATTGTCAATGTAAGGGGACTAAACCCATGCATATAAATAAACATTGTCAATGTAAGGGGACTAAACCCATGCATATAAATAAACATTGTCAATGTAAGGGGACTAAACCCATGCATATAAATAAACATTGTCAATGTAAGGGGACTAAACCCATGCATATAAATAAACATTGTCAATGTAAGGGGACTAAACCCATGCATATAAATAAACATTGTCAATGTAAGGGGACTAAACCCATGCATATAAATAAACATTGTCAATGTAAGGGGACTAAACCCATGCATATAAATAAACATTGTCAATGTAAGGGGACTAAACCCATGCATATAAATAAACATTGTCAATGTAAGGGGACTAAACCCATGCATATAAATAAACATTGTCAATGTAAGGGGACTAAACCCATGCATATAAATAAACATTGTCAATGTAAGGGGACTAAACCCATGCATATAAATAAACATTGTCAATGTAAGGGGACTAAACCCATGCATATAAATAAACATTGTCAATGTAAGGGGACTAAACCCATGCATATAAATAAACATTGTCAATGTAAGGGGACTAAACCCATGCATATAAATAAACATTGTCAATGTAAGGGGACTAAACCCATGCATATAAATAAACATTGTCAATGTAAGGGGACTAAACCCATGCATATAAATAAACATTGTCAATGTAAGGGGACTAAACCCATGCATATAAATAAACATTGTCAATGTAAGGGGACTAAACCCATGCATATAAATAAACATTGTCAATGTAAGGGGACTAAACCCATGCATATAAATAAACATTGTCAATGTAAGGGGACTAAACCCATGCATATAAATAAACATTGTCAATGTAAGGGGACTAAACCCATGCATATAAATAAACATTGTCAATGTAATGGGACTAAACCCATGCATATAAATAAACATTGTCAATGTAAGGGGACTAAACCCATGCATATAAATAAACATTGTCAATGTAAGGGGACTAAACCCATGCATATAAATAAACATTGTCAATGTAATGGGACTAAACCCATGCATATAAATAAACATTGTCAATGTAAGGGGACTACAGCTGAATGCCTTATATTTATGGCGTTGTAAACAAATAAAAAAATACACAATCATATTTTATTAAAGTACAACTTTTATTTCATAATATTTCAAAACTTTTGACAACAAAATGAGCTTATTCATCCTTGAACTAATAATTGGATAGAATTTCTTAACAATATAAATGTTTTAACAAATGTTGAGAAATAGGATGAATTTGGTTTCTCTCTGATACAACATGTTCAGAGCAAAACATTTTAATGGTAAAAATGTTGTCATATTCTTATTTTTTTCTTATAAAACGACTTCCAAGACATTTCTTTTGTTGAAATTTAAAGGGTATTTTACCAGGCATACACAAACTGAATTTTTTTTAAGTCTGAAAGGTGACAATGAGATTGTGGTTAGCAAATCTGAATGTTACTAGCACTGGTATTGTATGACATCTACAATGTGATGACTAAGAATGACTATAAAGGACAAAAAAAATTCTGTGGTTCACCTCTAATTACACTCCAATATTAAAAAAAAATCAAATTTAGTTAATTACAATAATTTATCATTGTTTTTACCTCTAAGGTATAGTTTTTTACATTCTTATATTTTAAACATGTTTTGTATCAAATGACGTAAATGAAAGCAGGTAAAAATTTTAAACAAACAGGTAGCTGACATTTCAAACAAATGATATGCAAACTTACTATTAAATCTTTCATTGAATGTTTGTTAAACTGAGTTTAATATTTTTTTTAAGTGTTTTTTTAAATCTATTTACTCAAAAATAGAAATTAGTTTCTCTGTCAATCTTACCATACAAACATGAAGTGAAATTAATAGAAACGTTACAAAGATGTTAATTTCTTTGAAGCATTTTTTCAGTTTTATGTTTATGACTTACTGGTTACTGGTTCCTCAACGACTGGTTTCTTGGAATCTAAAATGAAATGATTTAATGAAACAACACCAAACAAGACTTCACACACGAGAGCAAGGTATGGTGTGAAGGGTCCATGGAATCTCTGACACCAAAATTTACTGAGTAGGCTTTTCATACTGTCGGTTGTTCAAAGGCGAAAACAATTTGGATGAATCATTCTGCTTTTAGGCATGGGTACAAAACCAAATAAAAATCAATCAATCAATCAACTTTCCGATAAACAGATTAACTGAAATATGAATTAAATTTTTAACCAGTAAATAATGGATGTCAGAGATTATAAATGCAAGGGTCACAATATTCCTAACCAAGAAGCAAGTCAAAAGTTAGTTGATTTTTATAGAGCTGTCATTGTTTGAAAAACACTTTCACACTTCAACTTTAAGGTCAAAATCTGGCATTCATAAGTAAAGCTTTCAAAAATGCTTATTCTTACAATTTAGAACCAAATATTTTCTACCAGAGCTATGTGCTTATATACAATTATTACACCCTTAGAATATATGACATTCTTTAAAACACTAAAATTACTATTATGCATATTGTTTTTAAATGGCCCATATAAACAATGACAGACTATTAAGATGTTACAATAAGGTTCATACATCCATAGCCAATGATAAATTCCAACAATTTACTAGCAACAAACTTTGAGATAATAGCTCCCCTTGAATGACTTCTTTTGTAAAGAAGATACAAAAATATTACAAAACAATTTGGAATGGTTCATTACATCCTATCTATAGCCCAGTATTGATCAATGACAAATATTGTTAGTAGATTTGTAAACCGATGTAAAAACTGACAAAACTTTCCTAATATTCAATAAATTTTAAATGCTTCTGTTATTCGACAAAAGAGGTGTTATGTGTACTTTGATACTTTTAAAGTTGGGTTGTTCTCAGGAAAAGAATACAGAAGACATAATAAATAGTTACCTTTAAACTATGATTTGAAACAAACATTGAATAACTGTCAACTAAGTCTTGTCATTGTCTAGTTTCTTTTACATTTAACTGCATTTTAAAATGTATGTTTCTGTCTACATCCAGTCAATTTTGTTGTGTTCGGGAATGAGGCCAGAATGCTACAGCATAAGTATTGTTTAAAATAGTATGAAAAAGGACAATCTAAGGTGGTAAAAAATGTCCAATACATTTAGTTTACATTCGATCCTAGAGAAAACAGTGAACTTTTCAATTGGAAACATTTAACATGAGGTTTGTGTAACCGTGTTAGACCCTTTAGGACAGGCCTGTTATTGCAAGTTATCCTACTTTAAAGTCTCCCAAGATTTGTAATCTCTATTCTAGGCATGGGTCATTCCCACTAATGTTAGAATCACGAAATAACATTTCTCCTATAACATATTTTTTCAAATGATTAGCTACAAACATGGTAACACTCTGGATAGGGCATTCCGTCATGCAGAGAACCAAACATGCATCAAACACTGTCTTGTTTCCATGGCACAGAACACATCTTCACAATAAGCCATTTGGCCAAATAATGTAACCATAACCAATTCATATCATTGTGTCTATCTATTGATCTTATCAAAGATATTTATATCTTACAAATGATAATACACAGATGTAGTCACTGATCATTATTGTGCACATAATTTAAAATTCTGTCCTGGTATACTGTGGGAAATGTTCAACAGTTTTCTGTATAATATAAAAAGTTCAGTTCTTTTGATTGTTACCAAGGTTACAGTATTTTAACACTTTTTCATAAAAATTTTTCCAGTGCAGTGAATTTTGTCATTTTTTATCCCATAATGGTCACACCGCCAAATTATATTTAATTCTAACAATTAAAATAGCTACACACAAAATCTAGCATAATATGTAAAAATAAACCTTTATTAATATCTTGTTTAGTATGAACCTTTTAACAAGATGTATACCACTACATGTAATAATAACTTAATAAAGATGTTCTAGCACGACCCAGAGCCAACCCATTAAACAGATGTCTTACACAACACCTTAATATAAACATGACATATATGTACCTTCTTTTGGTTTTGGTTCATCTTTTGTTTCTGGGAATTGGTATGTAGGCTTGTAGGAGTTGGATTCTGAAATGAAGAAAAAATATGACCTTTATGACCTTAACCAAGGACACTCTCTGAAGACCCAATTTACATGTACAACATAAATCATTTCTATGAAATATACACATTCATCATAAAATCACAAATATAAATGAGCTGAATATATTACTAAATGAAAGTGAAACAAAACAAAAGAATGATAATACTACAATTCCATGCAACTTCCATGAAAATGACTGAAATTATAAATTATGAAAAATGGAAAAAAGAAAAAACAATGAAACTATATCAAACTGAGAACTAATATTCACAACATCAATATTGGATACTGGATATTTAATGGTAAAATCGTGCCAATTGTTTATTTTTAGCTCCAGCAATAATTGTAAGCTACAGGGAAACATTGTTACTCATTGTTAATTGAGTACTGTGCTTATTTTTTTTTATTTTTCTGAAATTTCATGTAACGTGACCTATACTCATTTTTTTCCAGGCAAAATGTTTTTAACAATCTCTTGAAATTCCATCATAACAAAGGTGATGACAGTTTAATGGGAGCATTAATTACTGAACAGAAGGTACCAGAACACACAGGGTTGGCCTACAGTGTCTAAACTATGACCTTACTGTCATCAATTCAGGAAAACAAAAATGGAGACATCCCTTTCACCAACATTTACACCACAACAAATTACAGGGTTAAACATAATCAGAGGATTGACAACCCACAGTTGTTATTATTATTATAGATTTGTATATATGTCTTATTGATCATTTTATTATCGCAGTTATGTAATCAGTTTCATATTGGCTTGTAGATTGTGAAATGTGTATTTATCATTCAGCCAAGTAATGTCTTCAAAGGTGCCTGATGATTTAAGGGCATCACAGATTTAGGTATGTTTTTAAGAGGTCATGCAGACTTGTTACATAAAGTCTATGTTTATAAGCTACATATTTGCTGTAAGTTAGACAGAAATTAACTTACAAGCTAATTTAAAATGAGAAACTGAGAACCATGCATGATGATATTAACAAATATGGTAAACAGTATTTGTTCAGAATAGATTTTGCAGTAGAACACTTTATATATACAGTAATAGAGAACTGCTATATATATTTATCTAACTGAATATAGGGATACTGGATTGTAATGCTTAGAAATGTGTCAAGGGCCTGCACAAATAGGGACTTTTAATGTTAAGAACTATCTGTTAAAATGTCAAGGACATCTATAGAAAAATAAGTACTTTTACTTCTCAGAAATAAGTTTTAAAGTGTCAAAGGTCTCTCTAGAAAAATAGGGACTTTACTGCTCAGAACTATGTAGTAAAGTGTCATGGGCCTCTCTCAGAAAAATGGACTTTTAATGTTTAGAACTATATGGTAAAATGGACTTTTAATGTTTAAAACTATGTGGTAAAATGTCAAGGACCTCTAAGGAAAAAGGGACTTACTGCTTAGAAATATATGTTAAGATGTAAAGAGCCTCTAGTTATACAGAGACTTTTACTGCTTAGAACTGTGTGTTAAGTTGTAAAGGGCCTTTCTAGGAATACAAGGACTTTTCTTGCTTAGAACTATGTGTTAAGGTGTAAAGGGCCTCTCTAGGAATACAGGGACTTTTCTTGCTTAAAACTATGTGTTAAGGTGTAAAGGGCCTGTAGTAATACATAGACTTTTACTGCTCAGAACTGTGTAAGTATGTGTTGAAGTGGATTTGGCATCTATACATTTCCCTTGCTTAAAGCAATATTATTATTAAATCAATGCAAATACAACCATTCTGCAGGTAATATTGTAAAGATCCACATATACAGTAACAGACATACAGGTAAGGAAGGAATGAACAAGACATAAAACTAAAAGATTCTCACCAAACAGGGCACTCACTGAGACAGCATTAAAATAAAATAAAAAACACAATTATACACAGTAACACATGCACACATGTACAAAACAGATCCTTTATTAGGTTATATTTCTGTTTAAATACCACTATAAAATTTAATTTTCTGTCAAATAAATATCAACCAGCTAGAATAATTTTCTCAAAAGCTTCTTTTTTATGGGATAATCTAATAGTACATGCATGTAAGTCCATACAGTATTAAGATTCATATAAGGGAGACAATTATCATATAAGGGAGATAATGCATTCTTAAGTTTTTTTCCCATTCTTGTGCTTAGCTCAGTGTACATCCATTTTATACTATGACTTCTATAACATGTTGTATGCAATAAACAACTGTCAATTACATGCAAGAAACTTAGTCACCTTAAATAAATTACATTTGATGTTAAAATATAATACACATCAAAGATGACATTTTGATGAACAATTTTCAGACACATGAATTTTGTAGACATTACACAACATTTAGACATTCACACCACATATGGGATTAAGGATGAGTGAAAATGTGAAGGCAATGTGAAGTTAATGATATACATACTAATGCACATATACATGTGAAGTTATGTTTGTTGCAATTGCAAACTTTGAAGTATAGAGATAACAAGTACACCCCTCTATCCCCATTCCAAAAATTGACTGCAGAAAAAAAATTGTCATAGAGAATCAAAATTACTCTAAAATTCACGTAAATTTCATGGTAAGGCTGTAGAACTGAAGATACAATTTTGTCATAAAAATGAAATTAAAAAATTTACAAGTAAAAACTTTGCAATGGGTTTGACAAAAATTTTTTTGTTATTAATAATTAGGTGAAAAAACATGGGAGAAATGTTTTCACCTTGTATCTGCAAATCACAAGTTCTAGTAATTTATCATTTTGTGTGGGGACATTTTTCCTCTTCCAAGGATACATATAAAGCTATATTATTGTAAAGTTTAGTCATAACAATGTGCTCATATATATTTATTTGTATTATTTATCATCTTAAATCTGTGCACACCAAACCTTCAATAAAGCAATTGTATAGCTAAAAGGGATATGACTTTCATTTAAGCTGTACTCGATGTGAATGATTTAACGATTAAAGTCACATGCCATTTGATATATGTATGATAATGCATATTTATTATCAGAGTAATTTAAATTGTAAAAAATTAATTAGAGAAAAATAATTTGACAAGTTACCAAATGATTGTTTACCTGTAATGGAGTACCGATACCTTAATTATTGAAGTGGCATGACAAATAAATGGCAACATGCAAGAATTACATGTATGTGATCTGATTAATGATACTGGCGATACCACTGGTACGAGGATTCAATACAAGTTATACAGTGTACTCTTTTAGTCAATTATTAATATGTTAGCATCAATCAGAAATAAGTTTTTTGTTTAATGCCACTTTCAGCAATTTTTCATCTATATCATGGCATCCAGTTTTTATTGGGGGAGGAAGCCGGAGTATCCTGAGAAAACTGCCGACCTGCGAAAGTTAATCAGAAATAAGTAATTTATTTGAAATTACATGTACTGATTAATAGTGGTACTTCTTAATACAATATAACATTGAAGTTACTGCATTACGTTCAGATTTTTGTTCCCTCCTTTGTAAGGGCAATGGGAGGGAAGAACAAAGAGAGAACAATATTTTACACCTTTAGATCAGATATATGTATTATAAATATTTTAATCTAATAGTAAATTTACTACACTATGTCCATTTAAGTCATTTTATTTCTGATAAATAACAATGAAAATTTGCCAGGTGATTTGAAAATTGTTTGCTTAAATATGTTTACTTTACTACAATTATAGCATAGAAATTCAGTACTGGGCAACACAAATTCTGAACATTGTTGGCACAATAAAAACTGTGTCACTGTTAACTTGCTAGTTATTTAATTTTTTTTTGGTTGACATTTTTGTGCTATTTAAATTGCACACTTTATTGAAATTCATACAATACTAACTAAAAACTGTACATGAAATAATCTGATTTGAGATAGAAAAAATCTGATAAAATTGTGTAACTTAATACTTGAAACACAAAGAAATGAGTTTCTTTCATTGTTCAAACATGCACTATAAATTTGTTCTTAATGCAGTCTTATTTGACAACTTGAATGATTTAAAACTTAATTCTGGGATTTTAAAAATAAATACTAAGATTTTATTTTTCTTGCATTAGAATACCAATTTTAAATGTTGTTAATACATGTAATGAAAATGCAGCAAATTGAGTATTGCTAAAAAATTTTTAAATAACACCCCTGATTACAATGAACATAAACAGTAACTATAAATTAATATATATTTCAATAAATTTAAGTTTAAATTGATAAGAAGACTATACTGTTGTAATGAACTTAACAAACAACTTTCTGTTTTGCATGGATGCAATGTAAATAAAATAAATTCTATAACAAATATCTTCTGACCTCTTATAGCTTGGGAAGACAAATACAAAAAGTGTTCATATTGGTGCATGTTCATACCCATAATTCCAGAAGCAACATGCAAGGGACGGGATGCATTCAACAACGAAATACAAAACAGAACAAAAAACATAAAAAATAAAACAACCTGCTTGTTTGTACATACAATCCATGAGAACAGTTATATCTTGTAACTCTGTAAATAAAGGGAATCATCCAACAACATAGGAGTTAGTATGATGACATATAATGTGGGATCAAAGGTTAATGTCTTGATAATGTACAAATGAAAGAATGAGTGACAAGTCAATTTTATGTGTATTTATAGCTATTCCGATGACACACAGTTTTATAGTGATTACTATACAGAGTCCAGCTTTTTCAACATTCCCCTAATTGCCAAGATTCATTTATGTCATTTACCCTGAGTATTTGATTGGAATTCAAAATTAAATCATACAAGAGAATGGACAATTATGACATAGAGGCTGCTGTGTAAAGACAAACCCAACCAAATATTTATCAGGTCATAAACAATGGCTGATCAAGGCTTTCTAATAAGGACTCTTCACTCCCAAAAGGAGCCCACTCTGCACACATTTTTTTTTATCACAGGGCTTATTGACACATTTTTCTTTATGTTGCCTTGTAAGGGGTTGTCCAGTCACTCCAGGCCCCTCCTTTGGATCTACCACTGAAAACCAAGAAGTCTTTGGTAGACTGATTAATACAATGTCCAGCATGAAAACAACTCCAAATTGATTGGCTGAATGTATAAGGAGCATATACATCTTGGATTTGCATGGTTCACGGTTTTTCTACTGTACAGTATTATTAATTATGAATTCTACATCATATCTAAAGTTTCTAAACCCACCAAAAAGGTATTCAAAAATTTGTCAAACACTTACAAACTTTGAAGTCTTCAGTGAGTATAGACAAGGTATTCACATGGGTTCCAAACAAACAAGAGCTCCACAAATATAGCCTTCTTAAAACCTTACAGCACAATAACCCAAATGATGCAATATTGATTATTTTCTACAAAGTTTCCAAAGCAGAGGTATGAGAACACATGTCTGCTTTAACAACGATAGTGATAAAGAGGCCATTCTAACAAGGATCGTGATACTTTGAAAATAAAACATATATTACCAAATTAAGCTTTGAGAAAGCTAAGTGTCAATGTCTCAAATAGGTTCCATACAAAATTATACCAAATGATTTCTATTCTAAAACCTTGCTTCCTTAATATGAATACAAGAATATTTATTTATGACAATGCCTGTTTTTGTCTGCAGGTTATTGAAACTGTCAACACTGAAAGTAATTAGTCTTGTTAAAGAAAAAACTGCTTTTTCAACAAAACATATAAAAGAATTTATTTAAATGGCATATAGAATGATAAATACTTTTCTTATTTTTGGCAGTATATATTCACACAATGGACCTCTAACATGCAATAGCATTTATCAACAACAAATAATAATTATCTCACAAAAACTAAAGACAATTCAAACAGCTATCATTTTGAAATTAACAATATAGCATTGTTTCACATGAAACAGACACATTCATAACATTTCAACACTGTAATATACAAACAGTTTCTTCACAATTCAATGTAGTTACTCAAATATGTAAATAGTGAAACAGTATTTATTTCTTTTTGTTAGTTGTGCAGATGTGATGATATAATCTTTAACTTTTATAGAGTGGGGAAAACGTAACAAAAGATCTATTCTGTTATGTAAAAAGTGCAAATATGAACCCCAAATCCAGTATTTGGTGTGCCAGAAACTAAATTTCCCTTGCATGTAGGTGAACATTTTGACAAAAAATAGTGTTGAATTTTGTTTGTTTCATCATATAAATTTTAGAACATTGAAATGTGATCTAAGTTTAAAGCCAACGCAAAATCACCAACGAAAACCATTCAGTGACAAACAGCTCTCTTTCCTTACCAGGTTGTTCTATCTCCTCTGTATCTTCTAAATTTAAGAGTGAAGATGACAACTAATTTTTTGATTATCAGATTTCTAAAAAATGTTTGGGCAAAGATTAACAATAAACCAGAGGCTCTTAAGAGCCTGTATCGCTCACCCGATTTTATAGGCAATGACGATGGCATTTCCCTGATGTTAAAGTATAAGTCCTGTAATTTTCAATAAACTTTAAATAGGACCATCCAAACAATATTACTAGAAAGCTTTGTTTCATTGGTTAACCCGTTGTATAGAGAAGATTTTTTTAATTTTGCCATTGGGTCCTATGTTAAACTAAGTCCTGCGGCGGTGGCGGCCATTTTGAATTTCCAATTGCCATAAAAAACATAAACTTTATAAAGGACCATCCAAACAATATTGCTAGTAAAATTTTGTTTCCATTGATTAACCGGTTTCAGAGAAGAAGCCTTTAAAAGCTTTTTCCCATAGGGTCCTATGTTAAACTAAGTCCTGCGGTAGCGGCCATAAAAAACATAAACTGTATAGAGGACCATCCAAACAATATTGCTAGTAAGTTTTTGTTTCCATTGATTAACCGGTTTAAGAGAAAACGCCTTTAAAAGCTTTTTTCCATAGGGTCCTATGTTAAACTAAGTCCTGTGGTAGCGGCCATTTTGAATTTCCAATTGCCATAAAAAACATAAACTTTTTAGAGGACCATCCAAACAATATTTCTAGTAAGATTTTGTTTCCATTGAATAACCGGTTTCAGAGAAAAAGCCTTTAAAAACTTTTTCCCATAGGGTCCCATGTTAAACTAAGTCCTGCGGTAGCAGCCATTTTGAATTTCCAATTGCCATAAAAAACTTAAACTTTATAGAGGACCATCCAAACAATATTGCTAGTAAGTTTTTGTTTCCATTTATTAACCGGTTACAGAGAAAAAGCCTTTAAAAACTTTTTCCCATAGGGTCCCATGTTAAACTAAGTCCTGCGGTAGCGGCCATTTTGAATTTCCAATTGCCATAAAAAACATAAACTTTATAGAGGAGCATCCAAACAGTATTGCTAGTAAGTTTTATTTTGATTGGTTAAACAGTTTCAGAGAAAAAGCCCTTTTTTCTCATAGGGTCGAATGTTAAACCAAGTCCTGCGGTGGTGGCCATTTTGAATTTCCGATTGGGATAAAAACATTAACTTTATAGAAGACCATCCACATAATATTGCTAGTAAGTTTTTGTTTCCATTGATTAACCGGTTTCAGAGAAGAAGCCTTTTAAAACTTTTTCCCATAGGTTTCTATGTTAAACTAAGTCCTGCGGTGGCCGCCATTTTGAATTTCCAATTCCCATCAAAAACACAAACTTTATAGAGGACCATCCAAACAATATTGCTAGTAAGTTTTGTTTTGATTGGTTAAACGGTTTCAGAGAAGAAGCCCTTTTAAACTTTTTTCCCATAGGGTCCTATGTTAAACTAAGTCTTGAGGTGGCGGCCATATTGGTTTACCAATCAAAATAAAAAACACAAACTTTGTAAAGGTCCATCCAATGAACATTATGGCCAAGTTTGGTTTCAATTGGCCAAGTGGTTTCAGAGAAGAAGATTAAAATGTAAAAAGTTTACAGACGCCGACGACGACGACGACGCCGACGGACGCAAAGTGATAACAATAGCTCACATGACCCTTTGGGTCAGGTGAGCTAAAAAAGGAAAATGTAAAGTCCTTATTTAACTGATAAATAGATTTTAGTCATTGAACATTGTTAGTTTGATCCCATTAGAAACAATCCTGTCACATGGTGTTGTATTTTCCCTATTTCCAATGAGTATATATATTCAGTTTTGTATTTCTGGGAAGGAAATTGTGCATGGCACATGAAATGCATTCCCTAATAAACTTTGAGTATGTTTTCGAGTAGTTTTCCATTTGCTCTCTTGTCTTGCATGTTTAGACACTGGGTCTGTACTTCAAACAAGTTTAAAGTGTGATTTTTAACTTTTGTAATTATTGGCTCTACAGTGATAACACTATTTCAGACTATTTTGTTTTCATATCTCAAAATTGGCTTTTTTTCTTTCATCAAACAAATCTCATCTTAAAATTAGTATTACCATAACCTTCTTCTAGTGTGATAACCTGTATTTAAATAAGCATTAATTTACATATGAAGGCATGTTATATTGTGAGGGAGGCATCCTTCCATTTATATATAGTCATACCTGGCAGCGTTCTTCTACGTTTTACTAAAATAGGTGAAAAGCGTAAGACTACGTTTACTAAAATAGGTGAAATGTGTTAGATATATGACGCCTATTGTATAATACTGTCTAGTTCATAACACCTATTGACAAATACTATCTTGTGAAATTTGTAGGAAATATGATTCATCAATTGTAATCCAATCCCCAGAAAAAATAGAATTCTGTAAATTAAAATAGCATTTAGGGTTGTAGCATTAAATATTTTTGAGGTTTTATGATGTAAGAATAGTCAAAACTGAAAAAAGAAGTGCACTTTTACAAAAAATTAAATATATAATTCATGTAGAGAAATTATTTTAAACAGGAAAAAATACAAATCCTTACTGAACGAAAGAAGTATGACAAGTATTTTGGGCAGAGAACTTTGACAAATTGTTGTAAATATCTGACATATTTGTATGGTGTCACTATTCAGAATTGACATTAAACATATGAAATTTATCTGCTGGATTAGGCACGGGTGTTTAATGAATTGAAATACCGGGGACAATGAACTATTAACATCTGTTAAAAGATACAAAAAAATAACAATAATGACCCACAATCTTAGCATTTTTAAAATTAACCTATCACATACAATTCTTTTAAGGGTAACAATGGAATGGAAACAAAACAACCCCTTTAAGCATTTACAAGTTTACTTTTTTGGTCTCGTCTCATTCTACTCGTAAGGATGGAAAGGACACGTTGACAAAGTTGTACCACTTTAAGTATGTTAAGTGCAGGCCTTTAGGAGGCTGAGAGGCAGATCATTGGTGCAGACTGATATTAATCAAATTAAGAAATAAAATCGACAAATAAACAGCTACAAAATGTGAAGTGATTGTGTTCAAGTGTTATAAAACCAATATCAGTAGTAACTCTCCAATGACCACCATTGTAAGGGTATTAATGTCTGTATCCCGTGGGATCAAATTATTCTGTTCCTATCAGAGAATGATGTCAGGAACAACCATTAATTTCATGTTTTGTGTTTATCTGTGCCAGATACTGTAACTTTATTGTATCTTTATACTCTTAAAACAGCACTACAGGATGTAATGGTCTTTAGCAAATTTTTAAGAATAAACTTGTAATTTCTAACAGAATTAACAACACTGAATATCGAGAATGTATGACATGGACATGTTTGCAACATGACTCCAAATGATACTAAAATAGAACATTGCAAAATGGACTATTAATTTCCACCAATAATTCTAAGTGTGCATCTTAAAAAAGGTCAAAGAGCATTTTTTGTATTATGACTAACAGAGTTAAAGCTGATTTAAATTTTAAAAATTGTTGCTATCCCTTGACACAAACAGTTTATGGATGATGTGATTGTTTCTATAAGACGGACTATCCCGCGACACCTACCTTCCTTCTTTTTTGTTGTATGAAGACTTCTGTACATTTGTTTGTACCATTCATGTTGGTTCTTCTCATCAACATTCTGAAAGAAAATCAAGTCACATGACTTTCAAATTCCTGTTTTTGACTGCAGTTATTTGATGATATTTGTAACGTTTGATTCAAATTTAAATTTTAGAGAAAGTTTCCGACAAACAAACGAGAACTGGTTTATACAGCTTTGGTCAAACAAAGAGGGAAAAAAGGAAATAAGTGCTAAATCTTATTTTGCATTAGATTAACGTTTTCAGGGTAGGTTTTATGACTTATTTCATTTTGACACCATGCTTAACCCTGAGGTGGACAGAAGGCCAACAGATGTTTGTACTGATTGGACCCACAAGGTCATGTCAAGAATCCGATCATTTCTAGCATTACAATAGCAGAATATTTCTTATTTCCTACATGACTAAGATATGAATTGATCAATTAATAATTTTTATTATTGAAAATTTACAATCTAAATTTAATTTACTTCTAACTACTGAAGCATTAATATTCAAGTTTGATTGGTTTTATATGTGGTGAAGGGGTTGTGTCCTTTCTGCATAAGCTAAATTAGTTTAACATTAAGGACAATAAACCAGAAGTGGTTCAGAGTTTTGATATGTACACCCCTTATCTTGAATGTGACCAAAACATTCAATAATTGAAATCCATTATAGATCAAGTGGGATCAGAAATCTTATAATAACTTAAGTAGGATAACATTTACAAGCAAAACATTCAGGTGTTGTGTATTAACTGAAATAACTATTGATATAAATAAATTGCAAACAAAATGGCCTGAAGACATTAAAGTTTTGTTTTGCTATTCATACACTTGAAAATGTTTTAATTACACCTCTTCCAGTTCTATCTGAATTCAATACATGCTCACAATTATTTTTCAATAACCTCAATTTGGCAGTGTGCCAAGTGTAATTAAGGTTATTTACAAACTTCTTAGGAAAAAAAGCTCCACATTGTAACACATGATTGGACTATGCCAACATTACCAGTATCATGGTATAAATGGCATAAGTTTATCTGTTCTTTACAAATATACAAACACCAAGATATGATTAGAAGAAAAGGTTCCTAATGTAGATAGACCAAATCAGAACACAGGTGTATGTTGGCCATTAGTTTTCAATTTACCATTTAAATATAGTATGGTGATTGTAATTAAACACTTACAAATATTTAGATATTAAGCCATGATCTTTAATTTAATTTAAAGAAAGGAAAACTACCCTATAACAGTGTGAAACGTTACGAAACTTAAGGAGTTTCATTGGAGAAAGTCTTTTACTAGTTTTTGTAATTTTGTTGTCTTCTTAATGGATGATATGTGATGATTGTTGCACTCTGTGGGTTATTAAATTTTTTTTTTCATAAATAATATTAAATATTGTTGTTTACGTCACCTCAGATTATTTATAATGTGAAACCTATACGCAGCATGCCTATAGGGTCAACATTTAACGTGACAGAATGTCCTCATACAACCTTGTACAAACTGTTAAAAAGGATCTAATTACCTAATTACGACTTTTTTATTTACCCAATTTACTCTTCATAAAAAAGCTAGCAGTTTTGATAATTTTTCACAGTTCATGGAAGTTTCTTTTATACACCATGATTAAATTATCATGCAAACCTTCATTATTGTAAATAATTAAAGCAGGGGGGTATAAATTATAATGTTGAATTTACTGGGTCAAACAGTGGCTTGCAAATTCTAAAGAAGTTATGTTAAGTATTTCTTGTCTATGTTGACCAAAATTCCTTTCTTTACCACCCCCCCCCCCCTTTTGACCTCCTTTAAAATTTTTTTTTTGCAACTTCTGTTTTACAAGAATTAACACAGGCTGAGAAACAGAAGTTAAAAATTTAAAGAACAATTTTTTTATGTTGTGTTTTGATTTAATCTTTCCCCCTGTACAAACCTACCATTCTAAATGACAAAGGCATTCCCTTATCATCCATGGGGCCAATGCCTTCATATTTCAATGGTTTCCTTTCGGTTGGACTAGTGGGACTTTGTTGCGACATATCTTCTTCGGTTGGGACAGCGTAATACGTATCAGTGTGTTTTACTCCATCTTCAACTGTATCTTGTTCACCAAGATAGACTGCTCCTTTTGGTATTTGGCCCTCTGTAGGAACGAAAGAACAATAAATATGTTAATGAATTGAAAAATCTGCTAAAACAAGAACACAATATAAAAAACATTCTATATACACAACTTGAAGTAAATATGTGTCACTTCTACTGAGCTGTTGATTAAAAGGTCACATGTTTTTGCAGAGTATTCAAACTGCCTCCTCCCTAAGTAAAAAATTAACACTATGATAAACTTTTGAAAGTTGTCTAAAAATATATTCCAACAATAAAATAAAAGAATGTTGTTAACAAACTATGTAACAAAAGATTGTGCCTAAAGCAGACGGCAAAACAGAAACAAGTGATGCCTTTTTACACAGATAGTCTAATGTTTAGCAGAGAGTATAGTTCAGAAGTGAAGTATATAGTAAGCCAGCTACATTACTAGATGTGTAAACATTGCCACAACTAACACAACTAAATGTTGCCAAAGTAACAGGATAATGAAAGGCAGAGAAAAAATCAAGACAGTGACCACTGCACTGACACATGTAATGAATGTACATGTATGTTGTAATATTTGGACCGTGAAATAAGGTTACAGGTTGATAAGGACAGGTATGACAACATATTTGGACAGTGAAATAAGGTTACAGGTTGAACAGGACAGGTATGACAACTTCCTGACTGAGATTGATCTACAGTCCAGTCAGGATATGTCAGGGAAGGTTTTATCCAGACAACATTCACATATTTTTGTGACATTCTGTTCATTTTAAAAGCTACAAATTCATTCTCTCAGCATCTCCCTGTCATAACATATTTTATAAATCTATGAATTTTAACAAAAGATGCAAAGTTTTTCAGAAATAGTGAGTCTTACATTATACATTTATTTTTAAATATGACAAAGAATATTTATGTTCATGCATACATATTTATTCAGCAATCATAACATCAGTTATACAATGAAGGTTTACTACATGTCTAATATGCATCAAACACTTCAACCTAAAAAAAGGACCAGAAATGTTCTTTTGACTTCATGTATTTTATTGTTACATTATAAAAACTATATTCATACGTTGTCAAAAAATACAGTTTAATTGTACTAGCCTGGAGACAGGCAAGACATTATCTCCAGAACTGTAGGTGTTTCTAAGTCACATACTATTAAACTTTATATCTTTAAACAACGTACCAATATGGTTTATACATGTTAGTTATTTGAAATATTAGACAGGAACATTTTGAAAAACCTTTCAAATATACAATCATAAATATTTGGAATGTAAACTTAACTGTGGCACTTATATTTTAGGTCAAAAAGCTTCGATGGTCCTTGATTTAAACATTATATATTGACCAATTACATGTAGTTATGGAGGAATTGTTTCTGAAAAGAATTTCACTATGTACAAATAAGATAAACCTGTATACAAGAACCACTTCTTTACTAAGGACAGTTTTACTATTAGGTAACATTAATTAAAACTAGGACATGCCATCTGAGATATGTTAGTTTAAGAGTACAGTTTGAAAAACATTAATACAATAAGCTCTGTTGATGACTACAAAATTATTTCTATGTAAACTGCCCTGATTTGAATCTTAAGTTATACAATCAAACTACCTGTATCCTAATCTAGACATCTACAACATGAAACTGACTTGATAACCTACAGGTATACTGTTCCTTACATTTGTTTCTAGGTTTCCTTAAAGGTTTTTATACTTGGGAGGAAAAATAAATACATTATTGTAGAGTTTCTGTTAATCTAATTAAGAAATAATTCACGCAGGCTGTGGTTTATCATTGTTTTACAATGGGGTGACCATTCATGTCGTATTATTTTATCACGAGCGACAGCGAATTAGAATTTAAATTAAATCTTTCACAAGCTACCCCATTTGTGTTATTGTCACTGTGAAACGACAATAACAAAAAGGGGGAGCTTGTGAAAAATTTAATTTTAATTAGAGATTGGAGTTTCTTTGTTCTTAAAGTACTGAGAGAGGAAGACAAAATGACCCTCTTAACCCTTATAGAATGAAAATACATAAACGATAAAAGGGAAAGAGGCTGTGTGGCTGCAATATGCCACACTCCAATCCAAAACGTTTATCTACATCATCTGAATACTCTGTATTACAGGAAGTATTCAATCAAACACATGACCACTGATTATATGTTTGATGAAGACCCTGGAGATAACATAAACAACTAAATTCCTGTTATAATATGAAAGATGCTTGGCTAATTGCCAGTAATTTAGAAGCTTAAAACACAAAAAATTAATTTATGACTAAAAATTACACAAATTTTTTTACAAGGACTATTTTAATTGCAATAAATAGATAATGTTTTTGTGATATCTCAGTAGTTAATGTGTTTCTGGAGTTTACAACCTGACATTCCAAGCATTTTTTATTGTAGGTAAGAATGTTTATACTCTAATGAATGCAGTATCTGTGTACTATATTGTACAAATATTAATAATAATTATACTAATACTTGTACAAGTTCAACTTTACATAAGCTACCATATCAATTTTGTTTGCTAGACTGTTGTTTAACACCACATTAAGCAATTTTTCAGATATATAATGACATTCAATTTTTTATTGAGAGAGGAAGCTGGAGAACCTGGAGAAAACCCCCGACCTGCAGTAGGAAAACTGGCATTCCTTGTCAATTAAGATTGGAGTCAAGTGCACCCTGCCTGTAGCGAGACTTGAACCCGCAATATCAGTGAACAATAGTAGATAAACTACTTTAACCATTTGGCTTTTGAGGCCCCTACCAAACATATTTCTGACAGTTTATCTATATGTATCTTTGAGGCCCCTACCAAACATATTTCTGACAGTTATCTACATGTATCTTCCTTCTACTCCTTTCAGAAGATACTGAATTATAGCTCATTTTTTAGATGTCTTGGGTATATTTTATTATTATTTTGAACATAAAAAGAAATACACACTTCAGAGAAAATGAAGGGAATTCCCTACAACCTGTTTTTTGCTATACAAGGTTATCACTTTAGAAGAATAAGATCAAAAGCACAGAAAAAAGCCTGGGAATTTTTTCTAAGTGTTCAAAGTTAACGAAAATAAGAGCAGAACAAATTTGTTTAAGTGTTTTAGTCTATAAGAAACAGTGTCCCTTCCCATCACTTCTGAATACCATAAAGACACAATGATTGAACAGTGTACTGGTTTTTTCAGTAACCTATAATTTGACAGAAATTTCTATGTAACAATTATCTCTGTGTGATATACAAATAATGAATTCATAAACTCTTTTCTAAAAATATTGATATTAAAACTACTTATATTTACTTTCATTCTGATAAGGACAATTAAAATCAATATTTTTGACAATCAAATGTGTATGTATTGAAATACCATCTTTACAAGCAGTGAAAGCGACTAAAACAAAATTAAAATATTTTGTTTTAGCTAAAATCTGCAGGTGATGAATTACGAACACAGCAAACGTGACTAAAAAGCAAATACTTTATCCATGCAAAATAATCTACAAAATGCACACTACGTTGAAGGAACTTTTCCTTACCAGTTAATACAACAATCGGTGTGTCAACATTTTTAATTTCTTTCAAATCCACAGGAAAACCATTTTCTGGAAAATTATATTTCACAAGAAATTTTCAAAACACTATAAAATCTCGGGAATACTTTCAAATTTGAAACTTTTATATTAATCCAATTGATATCGGCACAAAATGGTAATCCACTTAATTGAATTAAATACACATTCCACGGGAGCTGAGAAACATTAAAGTTCTACCAGTCAGTCACAACAGTAGGACATACCTACAAGATTTATTACGACACACTTCAGTTCCTATTTGACAACACAGGTAAAACATAGGGGTGAAAGGTTGTAGGCCATGCCAGGTAAAAAACACACACTAATACATGCTTAATAAATTATTAATAAATTGTCTAAACATTTGTCATATTAATTTATAGTTTACACTTCTTAGACAGGTCGATATGTATGGATTTGCTGGTGTTTATATTGTCCCAATTCAATGTTTGGTATTGAGGCATACCACATGCTAAGTAGGCATGCCGTTAATCTTATTGGATAATTGAAGGTGTCGTGACCCCCAGTCAAAATTACACATCCTAACAATAGCATGAGACTGTTTATTCAAAGTTTTCTTTCAGATTTAAATCTGTCTAAAAATTTAAAACAATAAATTATTGATACTAATGTATTATAAAAGATAACAGTTGAAATGATTTTCTGTACACAGCTGAAGCCCATAAGGAAGGTTAATATAAATAAAAAAGTTTATACTTCAGTTAAGGAAATACAAATATCTTTCCAAATAAACACTTTTTTAAGGTAAACATGTTCAAAAGAAAATGTTAAACCTTAAATTGGTAATTAACTGCATTACCATGCCAGCTATTTTCATGACACTTTTTTTTAACTTGAACTGCTATTGGTTTTATTTGTAAAAGGATTCTACAGCATTTTTCATCAATTTAATATTAGTAGCTATATTATGGGAAGCTGACACACCCACTGAGAACTATCCATCGTTGGCAGAAAACTGGTAATCCTTGTGAATTATACTAAGAGTTGAGACTTTACTTTTGCTTTAATTCACAAAATAATATTTGATATAAGCACCCATGTGTAACTACTGGGCTGGTGATACCATCAAGACCTCCAGACACCGGGGACAAGTATAGACAACCCAAACTACAAAAGACCTCTGGTGCAGACTCTTCTTGTACTATAAATGGATATATTTATAAGCTTACGGATAAAATACTTATAACAAACAGTGGAGACAGGTCTATAGTACATATTAAATGTTAACCCACGCAATCGGCCAGATTATCTGCAAATATCTATCAAAAATTTGTTTGGATTTCATTTTTTTTTTAAGGATTACAATTTCTGTTGTTTTAGAATAATATTAGTCATAACAATGAATGACACATGATTTATCATGTATTAAAAACAATACAGAATATGTAAATGAGTACAATATATAGACATTAATGTCTTGTGCTGACCTGGTCCATATGTTTACATGGCACTCCTATATAAATATCAGAAAACAAATACGTTGTTTTAATTATACATATTATAGCCAAGTGGCTTCATCAAGAGAAAACAAAATCCTATCCTCCTAAGCAGACAAGGATGTGTTGGTACCTTGAAATTAAATATTTTACAGCAAAGGATTGGGTTTCACAAAAAGTCATATGTGTAAAATCCATTACAAGTGTCAGACAATTACAGAGAAATTGACTGTGAAGTCAGCACTTACCATGTAATTTACACTTGTGACTTTTTGCGAAAAGTTCTGGAGGATTAGGTTTCACAAAAAGTCCTAAGTGTAAAATACATCATAAGTTCTAATATCATAATTCATTTACTTACGATAGATTTTACATGTACAACTTTTTGTTAAATTCATTGTAGGATTCTACTATTTATTTCTGTACATTTTAAATTATATAGTGAAGGAACCAGAGAAACAGAAATGACTGATACAGCAGCCCTCAAAGACAATATGGTACTGTATCATGGTTTTTAACAATGGTCACTAGAATTACGTTTATGTCCTAACCTTGAATTTCATATATCAACATTCCAGTTATCTGTTTTTAAACTTCCTAAGGAAAGCCTTATATAAAACTGATGAAAAAAATCTATAAAAGTTACTGAAGTGAAAACTCATTAGGTAAATGCCAAAATTATCAGATGAAACAGCTCTCACACTAAGACAGGGGTCTACCCTATTGACAACGAATCTAACATGAGGTAAATTGTGATCCAATCAGTCCATGTATCTTTTTAGGACTGTAATTTATCAGATGGGAACACAGCCCCGAGTTCTTCCTGTAATAGTGTTTTTTTATTGTAGTAGAAGGTGTCTGGTCTAATCACCTGATCAAACAGTTTATAAAGGACATTAATGATTATACCACAGGTGTAAAAGGTGAGAATTTTGACCACAGGTAACAAATAAACATACCTTATGTTAACCTAAGATCTGGGCATTATGTAACAGAGCAATAATTACAGATTTATATGAGTCTATCCCTGTCCCCTTTAGTTACAAATGACAAGTGTCTATTTCACACCTTCTAGTTTTAACTCAAAGTGTTTTAGTACCTACAAAACTGGTTCTGTTTCATAAACTACTTAACCAAAATCAAAAAAAAGGAACAAAAAATAAAAAATACAAAATTATCACATGACGAATTTTGTTTGATTTGTGAAATATTTAACTTAGTAACCATATATATTTGAGCATAGTAACCTTGTTTTCTTTTAAGCACCCTACACTAAACATAACACAAACTTATTAATAATAATTTGTGTGTGTTACTAGGCCACTGGCTGGCATTGTTCTACATCAAGGATAGGAGTCTGGTCCGCTTTGGTAAAACGAAATTACTAAAATATGTACAAAAGACGACAGCAATTTTTGCTTTAATTCCGTATTGGGAATAGTTGTTAATATTTTGTAGTACCTATATACTTATACTAAATATACTACCGGTAGAAAGTACTATACAATTTTATCAATACTTTCATCAGGTAAAATTAGAAGCTACCTTTCTTTTATGGTCATTTAAATACATTCCAGACATTAATATGTCACCTCATTTGAAAATCATCTTTAAAAGTAAACATAAAATGCATTAAAAATCAACCAATTCACCAATAAATTTAAAATTAACAATAAAATCGTAATTTAAACCAAAATTTATAAGCTCTCAGAATCAAAGTTGTGTCTACGATACAGGAAGTGCATTTAAAATGCAATCGCCCCGGGTATTAGACACAGGTCTTTGTGTGTTTACAGCTTTACTGCAAGGAGAAAAACACAATTAATTTAATAACTTGTACAAGATGTTGACAAGAAAACAAACTATTTATGTGAATCAACTTTAATCTCATTAAGTCAAAAGTTGAAAGGTAAACACAAAAATTAAATTAAAAAAGATTTGTAAACTGATCCCTAAACAGGAATCAGTGTAAAGAATTATTGCTTCAATCAATAAAGTAACATATATAGAAATTCTATCTGCAGCAAAACTTATTATATTGATTATGACTATTACTATGAACCTAGACTAATTTAAATCTCCTGTATTAATCTTACAAGGTCAAACTTCTGGTGAACTTATCAATACTTTTTGCTATTCTCATATGAAAATTAATCTTACTTTCCTATCTAAGAAGAAAGTTAGGATATCTATACAATAACTGTGACATAATATTACGCTCGGCTTTCAAAATTATGCATGTCTTTCATTGTAGTTATTTTAATAAGTTTTGTGGTAAACAATTGTACTCTATTTAAAACTACAAAATCTCTTCAGTTGGCAAAATATTACATTACATGTTGACTTGTTATTTTGATGTTAGCCTAAGTAACTTGACCTGTGTACATAAATTTTTTTTTATAGTAAAGTAGTAATTAAGACTTTTGGTATTTTTAATGTGTTTCCTGTGATTTCAAATTAATTTTGTGAAAGGTTTAAATGATCTACAAGCTGGAATGGAGGATTAATATATCAGGCTTACACCACTCCAACAGTAATTACAAGGACAGTAATGCATTTCTCTGGGAAATTACGAGTGGGGGGAGGGGGTGTGGGCATTATCTGTTTAACCCCCTCCCCATTCCAACATGAACTTCTCTTCTTTTGTATCAAGTAATGGCTTACACTTTCAAAAATTAATACACAAAAGAACCAAGGATAAAACAAAGCAGGGGTAACACCAACATGCAAACTTTGACTGTACCCGACGGTGCCACTGACTAAATACTGACCTCGACCTTTACGTAATAGGGTAACAAATGGACTCTGCGTGGGTGGCAGGCGACTGGGCTCTTCTGAATCAAACTGCCCATTAGAGAATGTATAATCTATCTGTGAGGGTTCCTCATAATGAGTAGGCCTTTCTGGACCCTTGGACTGATCAGGCTTTATTTTTGAGGGCTGAGGTTGAGAGGTACTACTTTGTGGATTGTATGAAACGAAAGATTTAAAGTCATGTAGTTCCTCTTTATCTGGTGGTTGACTGGAGTAGGCGTCTTCAGGTGGTGGAGGGATTATGTTCAGTTCCTCTTGCTGAAATGGACAAGAAACAATGAGTTCATATGTGATACATACGTTATAATGTAACATCCTTTTAAAGAAAAATCTATTTTAAATAATTGGCTTCATATAAATAAATAAAGTAAGATATTGACATTTTGCTCACTGAGTTCTCTCTTTATTGTAACGACAACTTATATAAATAGTGGGTTCAATAAACAGAGGTAAATCATTTACCTGAAAACATTAAGTATAATGCCATATAATGTATGTAATGTAATCTTTTCATAGAACATTTGAATTAAGATGTTTCATCAAATGTGCTATCATTTGATTGGTCTATTTTTGAAACTTCTGTAACTGGATCCAGATGAGGATCCCTACACAAGTGATGGCATATGGACTTAGCCATGGTAACAGAGAAGGACCTTTTCTATGGTAAATAATACGTTCCATCCAATTAAAACAAAAACATTATGTTCTGCAAATCAAGAATCAATGTCTAATGTGAAAGCTAGCGTACCACTGGTTAGGTCAATATTGTACTGGTTTCATGAATTGTTGGCATTGAGAATTATTTAATTAGTAAAACACAATTCACGGGGGGGGGGGGGGGGGGGGGGGGGGGATGTAATACGGATGTGCGGCTCGAATAGGTAAGCATGCTAAGCCTATGTAAAGCACAGTGATTTTACTAACAAAGTGTTCCATTAACATTACTTTATCATTTTGGTAGTGAATGGACTATTTTGCCAATGGTTATGTGCTGTAATAAAATATATGAATAGGTCTGATTTAATCATTCAATATATGATTAGGTCCCATTTTATAGATCCGAAATATATGAATAGGGTGGGTTTTCAAATCTCCGTCAGCAGACCTGTACCTAAAAGTATCCTTAGTTACCCCCCCCCCTCCCCCCCCCCATGACACAATTAAATTCCTGTCACCTCCTACCCCCTCACCCATTACAAAAGAAACCTCAAAACAGTTTTTGTCACCAGACTTGGATACTTTAATTAGTTTGAAAACTAATGTTTGCTTGACTTTTCCCTTTTGCAAAACTGACTAAAATTTTGTTAGAAACTTTTAATGGGATTAATAATATTCAGAACAACCAATGCTAACACTATTTCTAGCATGACATCAGACCATGAGGAACAGCTGAATAAAATTGAATCCTGACCAGTAAAATTAAAGATACAAATGCATTACCTAAATATAACTTTAATAATGAAGATCTTACAAACAAACTAATAACTCAATTCATTTTCACAAAAAAGAGAGATTAGGCATCAGTCACAGAACAGATAGTACCACTGTATGTTTTGCTTAGATTACAGCTCTGATTCCATCTTTACTGACGTCCCAATGATTTACATTTTTACAGTACATTACCAGTATATTGTAAATTTCTGCAAATTGTGAAAAGTTACGTTTTATATAAAAAGGCCAGTGTAAGGACATTTTCCATGTGTACTCCCTTAGGTTTTATATAAAAGGGCCTGTGTAAGGAAATTTTCTATGCGTATTCCCCTGACAAGGCCCCAGCATATTGATTTGATTGTTGTTCTTTTCTTTATTCTCCCATTTCCAGAAACCCTTTTGTTATTAAATGACTTGAACATTTTTAAAGAAAATTGTGCACCCAGACATTATATTAACTTGAAAATGCCCAATTTTATAGAGTTAAAGGATAAGAACTCCAATATAGAAAACAATAAAGCTGGCTTGGGGCTAATAAGAGTCTGTACAAATATTCTATTTGATTAGCATTCTGATTCAAGTATGGCTACTTTGATACACAACAGATGGTACTCAACCAGAAGTCATTTCAGTTGTAAAGGTGTCAATAAACATGTAGCATGTTTTGTTGTGCATCACTGATTAAAGCAGTCATAATGCCTGTACTTTTATAAATAATTTACACTATAATATTCCATTTTATCTGTATCATCTGAATGTCATATCCCGATAGGTTACATACATAGAAAGCATACACAATCAATACTAAATTTGGTGAATTAATAACATATGACCTTGAATTTCCTACAAGGTGTTTGGTGGACTGAACTAACACAATATATTTGGCAGTGATTTAATTAGGGATCTGCCATGATTACTTTATTTATGTTGTACATTAAATCTTGCAGTCAGAAGTGTTCATGTTTTGCATACAAATTAAGTACATATAACAAATATGAAGTTAACCTCTTAGCTAAAATAAAACTGGATAAACCCTATTCAGTGTAGAATGTTATTTCATTAAAAAGTTTAAAATAGTAATTTAAATGAATTAATAAATGCATTGTTCCCTCATTCATAGGCCCTCCCTCACTAATCGCCACCAACATTCAGAGTTGGTGTTTCCAAAATTTTTTTAAAAATTTTCTGCCCTGACATACTGTCACATACAATTTTTGCCATAATTAAGTCAGGTCTACCAATACAACCAGGGCCCACAGCTTTCTTTTTGTGTCATACCTTCTGGTTTTCTTCATGTTGTTTTTGGTAATCCATTTTAGACCTCCCCAATGTATCCAGTTTTATTGGTTTATATTCCTTCTTTTGATATATGGCTCCCTTTTGGGGGTTCCATATGGGAGTAACCTTTGATATCACTGGTTTGTTGTCTGTTTGGTCAAATGACCTCTGGGGACTTGAGGGTTCATGGAGCGACTGTTTACCTGAAAAAAAGAAATTATATAAACTCTCAAAGAACCAAGAGCAATACACAATGTACACAGTTCAACACCAATGTACCATTTGAATTTTCTGTCCAGCTACATCTGAGTAATAAAACAGTATTTTTCGTAAGGCAGCCATGTTTCCATACTAACTTCTATACTTCTACAATGATATCAGTCCTATGATTTAATACCCAGCCTAAATAAAATAATTTATCTTTATGCAACAATATTTGTATCTTGGCACATTTTTGGTAATTGTTGCAGTAAAAATGCTTTATTTACAGCTAGTATAGCTGGTCCCTTGAAAAAAAGAGTATAGCCAGAATAAGCTTATTCTCTACCTAATGCTAATAATAATCTTTTGACACCCAACATCAATAAAACAATCACCTTACATGTTGAACACAATGTAAATATTAAACTGTTACCTGATCGCCTTTGTTTAAATTACCAATAATCCAGTCAAATCATCAATATCACACTCAAATGTCCCTAAACATCTACTACTCCACTCAGATCAATTACTCAATCAGAAACTGTGTTTTCCATAACATCTGATTCTCGGACAACATCCGACGCTGTCCTAGGTAGGCAGCAGTATTAACTGATCACCAATAATTGATTGATGAAGTTAACCATTTATGACAGAAATCAATCTCATAAACAATGAATTTACATTTTCCTTGTGGTATTTAGTGCTATCTTATTGTGGCACGATGTTAGAATTTTTATACATAACTGAATGCAAAGAAACTAAGTTTCTAAACTTGCCATCATTAATGCAAATCAAATTATAAATAAAAATGTTAACATTTGTAACAGCTGAAATATATGTTGTCTATGTTTATATGTTTAAAAAATATCGGTGTTGATGAAAAAAGTTTTCGGCATGTTTCATGCATCATACACAATATCATTATTTACCTCCATAAAAATTCACCCCACCACCACCCAATCTGAAGTTTTCCCCATGGTGAAATTGCTGCAATTGTATTTTGAACTACTTAATGGAAATTGTAACCCCTGTCCTGCTCCTGATCAAATGTAGTATAAAAAATCATGATTTCAGTTTCTGATGGAGGTTATTCAAAGTACCATGTGGTTTTTTTTTTAATTTTGGAAATGCACAGTAAAGGCAAAGGTTGGTGGGTAATTTTCTTATGGAGTGGGTTTAAATTTTTTATATATGCAGGTTCAAAATATCATGCCACATTTTATCTACAAATAATCAAGTTTGTTATTGAAAAAGGGAGTTTCAATTGCCACATAACTGGATACCATGATACAACTGAAAAATGGTCGAAAGTGACATTTAACACCATTCAAACAAATCAAATCCAACAGTTTCCACAAAAATCTATCCTCCTTGGCCTTCAGTGAACCCCACGTGGGGTGTACATGTATTAGTGATCCCCCTCTCATTACACTTACTTTTTGAGGGACTATCTTCTGTGGATATGTGTGATCCATTCATTGCTAGTGGCACTTCTGAAAAACACAATAGTAAAAATTTGCTGTAATTCATAAAAGTGTACAAAAGATATTCTGAACTACATGTTAAAAAGTGTATTGTAACAACAAAGTATAATTTGTGTTTACTTTTGATGTTACTAACAAAGATCCAAGGATATAGAATGCAGATAACTGTAAAGGAACTGCTTACCCTTCCGGAGCACCCAATCCCTTGTTTTCAATGGGGTTAGTGTTGCTCATGTTTGTTGTCTTTGATTATTGTTTGTGTGTTTATTTAGGCTACATACTGCTGTAAGATTTTATATCATCATGAGTAGGTATCTTCTTATTTCCATAAAAATATACCACAAACAAAACCCAAAAATTATATGAGGAAATTTTCCTGTCAACTGATAATGTAGTCACTTGTATAAAGTATCAATAGAGATCATTTTTTAATTAAAAAAAAACACAAAAAAAACTAACCTAAAAAATGAAACATCTTGAAAAAGAATATCAAAATGTGTGCCAGGAACAAAGCAGGTCATCCTCCATTGTTTCTTTTGAATGCTATTTTTATATTTATGGTATAAGTACATTACAATAAGAGGATGTTATTTATCTACCACATGTCTCTGGCATGCTCTCTTTTAATTAAAACTTTGTCTATATACACCAACAAGCACCTGTCAGTCAGATAATGGAATATACAGGGGTTGATGAAGGTCAACAAGGGAATCCACAGAACCTCCATGGAAGCTTCTACAGTCATGCCACACCATTTACTGGGAAGGGGGAGGCAATGACAATATGAGCCTTGTTTATTATAAGAATTAAATAAAATATTGAACATGTATACATGGCCACTTGTCTGCAAATTATTTTTAAATCCATTTCCTTAACAAAATCACCTTAATAGATAATTATAATTTTTAATCTGCATGTATTGCTGCCCTGAAATCCAATCTGCTTATGAACCTATTTCTGGAGCAGGTTAACATGTGTACATAGAAACTGGAAGGAAATAACAGACTTTCACAAAACCCAAAACTTTATTTGTATTACAGAGTTTGATTGGTTGGAGGAACTTTGATTATACTGTATAACATAGTTTGGTAACCTCATCTTGACATGAAGCTTTATTTCCATTGGTACTGCTAACGAGATTACCCAGAGAAATGTTCAATTCAAATGCTTATTTTTATTAATATTTATCGACCCAATATGTCCAAGTTAAAAAAAAACGTTTGTTTATGTCTCATTCATCATTTCAAGTACCACACTGAGAACTTTCCAACTAGGAATTCTTTAAGGACATGTACGTTACTTTTCAGTATAATCATAATCAGTTTCGTGAGGGATTTTGTCTGCCTCGAAAATATAACATAGGGGTATTTTGTCCACCTTGTAAATTTTTCAGGAGGGATTTGTCCGCCTATGCTAACTTGCATGAAAGGGATTTTGGATTTGGCTGTCTCTATGTTCTTAATAACTCAAGACTTGAATTTTGCTGTATATCAATTCTGTCTCGAAGCAAAAAAGTCTTTTAAATCTTATCCATGCTAAATATTCCATTAAACAGTTTAGTTTCAACTGGGTCCAAAAAACCTTAACTACAGAGAAATTTACTTGGAACCTAATGGGAGGAAGGGTTAAAACAAAGAAATGCTTAACTTTTTTCTGAAAATATTTATATAATCTAAAATAAAAGATGTCTGCTCTGTATAAATCTTCACATTTTATTTCAAAGTTTCAAATGCAGACAAATTAAAAAATAACTTTGGAAACATCTTTCAAAAGAACAGATAAAATAATCATTAAATTCAGAATTAAAACATCAAATTTAACAAAACAAAGACAATAAATATGAGACTCATCCAACAAGATAACAACACTCACCACTGTTTGGCAGGTCTTCATTATCCTGGCCAACTGCAAAAAAAGGGAACAGAAGAAGGTTGAAAAAAACATTAGACTATCTACACTGTACAGCATCTCTTACATAAACAAATGTAACAAGACACAACAGATTTAACTAGATAGACTTAAATCAGTTTACATAAAAAACATTGATGTTTCTATTTTGGGTAATTAAATAAAGATAACATAACCTTTGATTCAGATTCATTATACATCATAAAACATGCCCCAATTAGCTTGGAGCTTGATAAATGCATCACGGTCTTCATCAACTGATCCCTCTTACTATTGACTGGTAACATCTGTTACCACAGACCTATAGCTCTACTAGAAACTGTACTGGTTCAATGTAAATGAATATTATACAGGGTGGTCTTAAATTGTAACAGTTGGTCTGGATGAATTATTCCCCTTTATTTTGTTTTATTATTTAAATTTTTTAAATCAAATCTCATTATTAGAAATAACAAACATTTATAATTATTATGTGCAGTAATGCTAGAAACGTGAAATTTTTTGTTTTTTCTTACACTTTTATACATTTAAAAAGGATAAAGGTTATAAAGGATCATTATAAGTAAGTAACTCCATTCAACATTCATAGTTATTAAAAAGTCAGCTGTTTTCTAAACATTCAGGCCGACTTTGATCTTATTTTAAACAAGTGTGGACTGTGAGCATGCTCACAAAGCAATTACCCCCGCTTCGCTTTTAAGTCCAATTTTCTCCCCTTAATAATATCCGAGGTAAACAAAAATCCTTCACATCTACATATAATGTACTTCCTTTATGCTAAGTTTCATTAAATTTGATCAAGTGGTTTAGGAGGAGTTGTGCTTACAAGGGATGATTCCTATATACCCCCCCCCCTCCCAAACAAGGTCGAGGGGTATAAATATAGTCCTTGCAGGTCATAAAACAACTTGCTATTTCATAAATGAGTTGAATAATAACTCGAGATCCAAATGTTCTATAGTGTATCTTTCTTGAAAGTTTATAAATATGAGAAATCTAACATGTTACCAGCAGTACACCTTGATATTACAAGAATCAATCAGTTACTTCCCTTTACTTGTTAATTTTTTTATTTCGTTCACTTTAAATTACAAATTGCTTTATACAGATAACGCACATTATTTCTCACCAATTTTTGGGGGAATAAACGTTAAAACAAAGTCAAATTGGGGTTCCCCCAGAATACTCAATATATAATGACATTAAGGACATTTAACAACTTATCCAGCTTCCTCCCTCATGTAATAGAAACAGCTAGACAATTATTGAACAAAAAACCCTAATTTAAGACCAAAACAAAAAACAATAATATCTTGTCTATTTGTTAAACTTGGAAAATACAAAGGAACAGTGCATACAATTACTGAAATTGAAGATAAAAAAATCCACTCACTGCAAAATTTCTTCATCTTAAAGAATATTATACTTCCAAATAAACCTGTTATCTCCCTTTATACAGAGCAAAATAAGATGAAAGTACTCCATTCTTTTTCACAGATGCATTGTACAAGGAAAAATTGATTCAAAGGAATATCCAAGTTAATTTATCAGAAGAATACTTTTTGTTATCATGTGTATTGTGGCTGGCATTTGTCTTTAGCTAGTTAAGATATTTAGCTAGTTTAGATAAATAATAATTAACTGTATCTAAAGGTTAATTTCTTATCCTTTCTTGGTTTTTGAGCAGTTTTTTTCATTCTTTCATTAATCACTTGCTAATTAGTAAGAGGAGTTAATTATCAGATAGGATTTACGTCAGACTAAATGCTTGCATCACAATCCATGTGGTAAACTCAGATTTGGCAAGAATTTCAGAAGCATGATAAGGTCTAATTTGTTCATTCTAACTTAAAACTTAAAGATTTCATGCCTCAAGTTGTCCCAACAATGAAAGAGGATTTATATATCAACAGGACATATTATCAGTACCATGATACTACACAGCTTTAATATACATGTACTTATTTTTCCCCTAAAATCTCACTACAGAAAAACATTTTACACAAGATTTTATTTAATATTTACATTGTCTAGATATTTCTTGCCTTTGTTTTAATAGTTTGTTTGTTTGGTGTTTAATGCCACTTTCAGCAATGTTTCAGCTATATCATGGCACACAGTTTTTATCAGGGGGGATGGGGAGTATAATTTTCTAACAATTAAACCCAAAAAATATTTCTTGACATACAATATTTTAATAAAACATCTTAAGTGCTCAGTAAGATACTTTTCACAATTTTTATTACACGTTAAATGTAATTTTTTATTTCTATTCTCCAAAAAGTGGTTGTATATACTGTGTTTTCTAAACAAAATGTTACACATAAATAAAAAAACAACATGTGGCTTAAACTGCTTTGGAATAAAAGAAAACGTTCAAAGAAATCTTCAAAGAAAGGCTTCACCTCTTCAAAACTAGTTACTTGGTACAACTTCTAGACGTCTGTATACTTTTACCTTCCACTTTAATGACTCATTATCAAGGTATGTGTAATGGTTACCAGGTAACTTCCTCATTATCTTCAAAGCTAATGACCATTAGAAAGAGTACACTATTAATTATCATCCTATTTACAAAGAACATGCATACCCATGCAGCATGTCTGGTGTAACCAACTACTTCATCATGTCTTTCAACACATTCTGTTGAATAGTAAGTGTACCAGCAGTATGGTATAAACATTAGAAACTGAACTTACTTGAACCTTTCTTCAATAAAAGGAGACATGTTTGGAAAAATTTTGCAATGGAACAAGAATGTAATTTGTAAGAGATATCTATTTTCTTAACAAGAGACAATTTAGAAAGGGAAAGGTCAATGGGAGGGAACAGCCTATACAGGACTGGTTACAAAGTGGAAGTTGTGCAGGACCAGTTTTACCACAATGTCAATGGGAGGGAATAACCTGGTCCCCTGGTGCAATATTTTTCATTTATGCAAGCTTCACTTTCAAATATAACCCCAGGTCACCACCAGTATGTCAGAGTACAATTTAAATAAAGTAGCTACCTGCTTCTTGTTTTCCGGCTTTCAAGTTAAACTGACAAATCTCTGTAAGTTATTTCCACATTCGAGACATAAATCTATAAAAAGCATTCCTTTGATAAATTGTATTTTTATTTGATTTGTTTACCCGTACGCCGGACGTTACGTCATAATGCTTTGTATAGGAGTTACGTCAGTTACTGTTAATAATGACGTAAATTTTGAGGCATTCCGAATATTGCAAAACGGTCAAAATTTTGACCGGATTCATTGCTGGTGACCTGACTGTATATTCGAACCAGAAGTCCGCTTACGGTATTGAGAATATTTAGTCAGGATCCCAGACTATGGGAGGGAACTGCCTATACAGGACTGGTTACACAGTGGAAGTTGTGCAGGACCAGTTTTACCACAATGTCAATGGGAGGGAACTGCCTATACAGGACTGGTTACACAGTGGAAGTTGTGCAGGACCAGTTTTACCACAATGTCAATGGGAGGGAACTGCCTATACAGGACTGGTTACAAAGTGGAAGTTGTGTAGGACCAGTTTTACGACAATGTCAATGGGAGGGAACTGCCTATGCAGGACTGGTTACAAAGTGGAAGTTGTGTAGGACCAGTTTTACCACAATGTCAATGGGAGGGAACTGCCTATACAGGACTGGTTACAAAGTGGAAGTTGTGTAGGACCAGTTTTACGACAATGTCAATGAGAGAGAACTGCCTATGCAGGACTGGTTACAAAGTGGGATGTGCAGGACCAGCTTTACCACAATGTCAATGGGAGGGAACTGCCTGTACAGGACTGGTTACAAAGTGGGATGTGCAGGACCAGTTTTACCACAATGTCAATGGGAGGGAACTGCCTATACAGGACTGGTTACAAAGTGGGATGTGCAGGACCAGTTTTACCACAATGTCAATGGGAGGGAACTGTCAATACAGGACTGGTTACAAAGTGGGAGTTGTTTGAAATGAGATTAAACACTCATACAATTTTTATGGTACAAATATTGTTCTATCCACCCTGACAATATTTTTAGTCATACTATAATGATGATAACTCTTAAACAACTGATACGACTCTAATCTTGCCTTAAAACATTTTTATCAAAATCGTTTTAACTATCTGGTTGTGGTATTCTGTGAAATAAATATACACATATTTGTGTATCTTTTTGGATATGAAGACTTGGAAAGGGAGACAACTCAATTATGAATCACTGTGCTACACCTTGCCCATTTTGGTGCAATCATTCATGAATGATTTAACACTGACACAAGCCACCAATTTCACACCAATTTGCAACAGATAATTATATTTAAGGCTCTAGTGCATATCTGTGTATGTTTATCATACAATTAATCCTGGAGTGGTTATTCTGATATAAAGCTTGAATATATTGTGTAGCAATCACATCTAACCCTAAGGTGAAAAAAAATTACCATTATGAATATCATTTGTCTGCAAAAAGTCCAAGCAATAATGAGTATACATATTAGTTTAAAAGAATATGTACACTATAATTAACAATTGATATAAACAACATGTTTTTTAGATGTCTAGTCTACCCATGGATTTGTAAAACTTCTCTAATTAAAAGAAAGCCTGAACTATAAAAAAATTAAACAACGAGAATTTTTTATAATGTACCGGGTAGGTAAACTTAACCGGGTAGGTAAACTTAAAAATTTGCAAAAAAGCTTATCATGAAATCTGGGGTTTAAAATTTATACAAACATCAGTTCCGTTTCAAGTCTGATTCCAATTTAAAAATCCAAGCATACAAATGTATCTGAATAATTTAACTTACAATGTACAAAAGAAACTAAATTTTGGGAAATAATTTAAACTAAAGTCACATGCTTTTTCTAACTACAGGGGAGGTAAATCATTCTAGGTAACTACGTCTAATTTCGGGGGGAAAAAAATTGACAACATGCAGCTTAAGAACGACTTTAAAATACTATATCTACATTAAAAACTAAACAGTAAAAAACCCCTCAAAAGTGGTAGATTTGTACAACATTTATATATTAACTACACATCTAGTAGCTATGGTAACTGCTGGTTTCCATAAATACATGTATTACAGTTACACCCTAAAAGACTTATCTGAAAAAGGAAAGACATGTACTAGTAATTATATCCAATAATCATGCATTCACGGAACTATTCAAAACTATTGTCATCCCTGTAGATGCTAAAATCTGTTTTCTGTTGTTAGTGAAAACATTAGGATTTCACAAAGTTTCATGCTGTTATCTGGGGTTCGTGCTTAGACTTTGTTGATACAATACCTCGTGGTAGTTCTCCTGAAGGTTTATTACGGTCTTCGTGAACAACTTTTATAGGAATATACCTCCCTCTAGCAGACGATCCAGACGAAGGGGCATCAAATGTCTCCTGTTTACGTGTCACAGATGGAGAATTTTTTGGTGTCCACTTTGTAAAACTTGGTTTATTTTCTTGACGAGGAGAAGATGAAACATATTTAGGAGGAGCCCAGGTTGACTCAGAGTGTCGTCGATGAAAGTCTGAGTCCACTTGCTGAGGTGGCATTCGATAATTTGATTGATGCTGTGGTTGTGAATGAGGTGGCCATTGATTTAATTTGTGTGTTTCTGGATGTGATTCTAAAGATGACAGGTCAAATTCACTGACAAATCCACGCTGATCATAAAGCTTGGCTTTTTGTGGAAGTTGAAATGAATCTAGATCCATGTCACGTATATAATCCCTCTGATTATATTGAGAATAATCCTGATAATTTCTCCTGTTGTTTCTAACACAGAAATCAACATCCGTGGAATATCCATCCTGTTGCCCTACAACGGGTTTTGTCTGATTACCAATTTGAGCGTCATCTCTACCTCTATCACCTTGCTCACCTCTCCTAGTTTTGAGAGGTTTAATTGTTGGCAATGTCTTGTAAGCACTGAAATCAAAATCCTCCAGTTCTTTATCCATGCCTCTTTCACTTGACGACTTCCTTACTGGCAGTGTAGCATATGAACCAGGACTAAAATTCCCATCCTTAAAACTGCCACTCTGCCACGAAGATCCACGACTGGTGATTCCTGAATCCCGAGATCGAGTTTCCTCCTGTGGAAAATTTTTCAAATCCTGTGTAGATGTTTGAATTGTTAAGGGAATCATTCTGTCCCTTTTCACACTGATGGGTATGATATGTTCCTCCACGGTGGCTTCCTCCTTCATTATCGGTATCTGCCGATCCTCATTTGTTGTGGAGTGAGCTGTCAAGGTACTGCTAGTGCTGTCTGACACACCTTTGTCTGATCGAAAAGTTAACGAAAAGATAAGTAGAACTGAAGAAACAGAAGCAACACATACTATAACACAAAGAATGTCAGAATTAATGGTCTACACTGTATGGTAAATTAATGTTCGAACAGAGATCTATAATTAGAAATTTTAAGTAGTACAGGATATTTCTGTAAAAAAAAATATAATTAGAATCTGAGGCAAGGCTCTTTAGCTCTATGATCTTGAGAAAAACGTTTTCTGTGAGTGTTCAAAATCACAATGAAATTCTCAATTCTGAGAAACAGTATTACAGAGAAAAAATGTTAATGTGATAATCGCGGAAGCGTTTGAAGATCTGATGACAAGCTTTTAACAATCAAATACCTGGTGGCAGAGGATTTCCGCTACTGTTATAACTTTATATGATTAAATCAGATAAGATACCAGATAAATTATGTGCTGGATATTTTGGAGGTTTTATTTTAAATAAACTATGACGGAAGGTTATCTTGGCAAATTTCATATCTTATCAGCCAAATCAGTGGTTCTCTTTGCAGGAATTATTACAGGAAATTGCCTATTTGCTTACATAGCTTCTATCTTGGGTTCATACAACTTTGATTCCAAACATAAAATTACAGGGTTACAAAAAAAACTAAAAAAGGATGATCTACCATCAAGGTATCTTATGTTATGTCTGTTACTTGTTCCATCAAAATACTTCATTCTGAATTTGATAATTCTTTAAATTTAAAAATATATATATGTATCATTTGTCTAAACAAATGCTCATATTGAGATCTTGGATTGTTACAGTAGATAATGATACTGTACAGACTAAAAAAGCAATATATGCATTTAAAAGAAAGCAAAAACAAAGTTTTACTTTTTAAAAAATCCACAGAAATCACATTAAAAATGTTGATTTACATTTTAATGGAACAAAGTTAGTTAAAACTTGTATACAAATAACAGTGTAAACTGCAAACCAATACCATATATATCTGTATAATGTAAAAAGATTATTGTTCAATCAGCATTGCAATGATCTACAAACAATCAAAAACAGGAAAAAAGGTAAAAAACTGAAAATTGCAACAAAAAAAAATCATGCTTGTAAGGTCCATTCTTGTTTATTCTTCAAACCAGTCAAAACCAGATCATGCAATAGCATGACATCTACCTTCATCGTCCGAGTATCGAGACAGCTTTTCCATCTGCCGTAAAAACATTTGCATGCCTTTAGAAGAGTGATCTGATGTGCTTGGAGAAAGACTTCTAGGGGGAGAACCTAGGCTCCTAGCAGGTGAAACTAAGCTTCTAGTAGATGTGCCTGAGCTTTGATCAAACATGTAACGCCTAGACCTGCTACTGGTAGTAGGTTTTGGCAGTAGCTTAGGTGGCTGGCGTCGTCTAATGGCAGGCGATGTTTGTGGCGATGATCGAGCTGAATCACTTGTATAGTATGAGGTGGTGGACCACAAGCTTGGCGATGACCTATCCCATGCTGCATCTAAATTTGTGAGAAAACTACATATCTGTGTAAGCTGACTCATTCAAAGCATTAGCTAATTTTGTACAAAATCATTATATTGCTTTCTGTCTACATTAGACTATAATTTTGTCAATATTTTTAATCATTAACTTTATCTATCAGCTCACAAGCAATCATACAAATATGTAAGGTTCATATGAGTGGTGTTTACTACAAAAATTAATAATAAAATATATAACGGTATGAATTTCAACAACTTTAAAAATATTACCGGGTATACATTGAAACAGTCTCCCATTTAAATTTAATTTCATTGTATACAAACACAGAATATCATATAAAACTCCCAGAAATTTGTAGAGTGAGATTCCCTGGCTAGGTATTTGTCATTCTGAGCATGCAGCAGGTATAAGAGGGTTGGCTCTAAGTATGGGTTTTGTAACTTAATGGTATAATGAAAGGAAAACCTCGTTATACAGGTGTAATAAAATCTAACCATCCCATTATATAAATCAGACATAAACAGCACTAACGATACAGCCAAAAAAAGTTCCTTTTTGTATTAATAGCCTATAGACATTCCAATTCCCACTTTCTTAATAGGAGTTGTCTTTCCAATTACAGATAACTTCTCATCCACAATCTCTACAAGTTATATTGCTTTCTAAAATACTTATGTTTTTGTTTTTGTATTTTAAAATTGGTCGATACTAAAACTTGTGAAATTTGCCAAGTAACATAAAATTTAAGTTTTGTAATTTATATGGATTCTGGTTATAATATACAAGGGATGAAACTCTGTATTGGGGCAGACAACTCTTCATAAAGGAGAAAGCAATGAATAAATAGGATAAACATTTATTTAAAACAATGTTCTGCATGATTTCACATGGGTATATGTGTATATGTAAGACAGGTTCACTGTATAGAAAGACATGTTAGGAAGAAATATGAATGTCACATTTTTATCTTAATGAAGTCATAACTGGAAAGACTGTTACAATTCAGAGGCTCAGTGAGACACTGTTACAGTAAACCAGTCAGGTTACCAAGGTAACGAGGATGTCAAACAGGACAGTACACTTACAAAGCTTTTTCAGCAAATTTGGAGAATTTGGATCTAGTTCTGTAAGAAAAAGTCCTTTAATTTTTTTTCTTTATAAAAAATAACAATTCCATTTGTTATACCTCTGTTTAAGGTTCATTAAATAACCAGTGGTAACATAATAGAAGCATTAGAAAACCTAAACATTCTGTTAAGTAATATTAAAATTACATATCAAGTATTTCTTAATTAATTTGTTGCATTACTATAACATCTAACATATTAAGTTTTTCTTAATTATTTTGTTTCAAATATTACCATAACAACTAATTAATTGTAATTATTGAATTAATGACATCAACAAATATGTGTAATAAAACAGACACAGGCATAAACATCTGCAAGTAAACTGCTGTAATTAATTATAAATAGTTATCCATGCAGTAAGTGAAGGAAAAGACAGTAAAAAAATGCCATCACCAAAAATATTATGATCCAGTGTTTGTCAATGTGAAAGTAACTGACATACTACAGAAGATAATGTTTACAAACTTAATTCTGGTTAACTTAATCATTTTTTATTTGGTTTCACTTAGAAACAGAAAGATGTAATGAATGAAATATACATGTAGGTAAATGATTTTTGCTTTTATAACAAAGAAAGTAATATCCATGCAGACTTTCAGCACTATGGTATATTAAAGGGAAACTTCGCAAAAAAATGAAAATTTGATATGTTATTCTTCAAATAAAGAGAATTATAATTGCCTTTTGATGTTTTATTGTATTCTTTACCGTTACGCTTCTAGAGTGGATTAAAGGTGGTAAAATTTTGTGTATGGGGGCCGCCATATTGACAGTATTTTATCACGTGACTGCATTTGTGACGTGATAAAAGTAATTATCCAGTAAATATGATAAATAATCCAGTTTAAAAATATGTTTTTCTGCCTTAGCTCTTTGAAGAATATATAAACTGTGGCGATGACTAATGACCGGCTGACAACATAAGATTACCAAATACGTCTTAATGTTTTAATGATCTTTGTTTTAATAAAAAAATATTTTTAGACACAAATTTTAACCTGTCTTTATTTTAACTCAGATAAAATTTACCTAAATAATAATTGTAATAAAAGATATATTTATATGATTATTTTTATATATAAAATAAAATTCCGTGGATAATTTTGCACGTCTTGAAACGGCAGTTGTACCTGGACGTGAACATGTTACAGGTAAATCATTACCCGTTTATGAAAGGTAATTAACAGAATTAGCAGGTAAACAAACAGGATGTTTATTGCAATTACTAGATCATTTGACGCCGACTTTGAAGTATGAATATTCAGACTTTTTCAAAAGCTAACCAGATTAAAGGTTAATCATGTAATTCGAAATTAGAAAGGCACACCCCCTCCTGCCAAGTTCAGGTATGATTTGAATACACCGAAGTGTCAGAACACAGGATGTATATAAGATTTCGAATACCTTTAGATGCCAAGTCACAGGAAACGTAAAACGTACACGTTAACTCAAATATACACAACATGTAAAAGTTTGGAAACTGTGTTACGCACACGCACAATATATGTTACCAGTAATAATAATTATAATAATAACAATAATAATTATTATAAATGTACTAAACGTGAAGTGAAATTTTTATGCTTGAAACAGAGTATTTAAAAATATTTCATTTAATGACCGTTATTTCTTAAATAGTCAACTTCACAAATATTTTGTATAAAAAAGTTTCGTTCAATAAGTTGCTTTATCTTATTAAGTTGAAAATAATAATACGAATAATTTTCAATTTAATTAATAATTATGGACTTTTTTCCTATCAAAACTGTTACTTTCTTTCCGTTTACCGTTGTTGCTGCTGTGGAAATAGTCTTAAGTAGAAGTCTTTAAATTGGTTAACTACTTGTTACACAAGTTGGGGGTTTTTTTTGCTTATATATAGATCAGGAATACGAAACGTAATCTTTCCACAACCTTGTCTTATAGTACAACCTTCTGTTAATGACCGTTTCGCGTTATTATCATACGACGACTTTTAAGGTACTTGGATGTCTAGTATCGCCATCTAGTGACGAGATGGTGACAAGATGGCGGACCTCCATAAGTGCATTTTTTACACGGTAAATTCAATGCAGAAACGTAACCACTGAAAATATGACAAAACATCATGAGGCAAATGTGTTTCTTTTTAGTTGAAGAATAACATATCAAATTTTCATTTTTTCGCGAAGTTTCCCTTTAAGTAAGTAATTTTCATGTACTTTCACATGACAAGCTCTTGCATACAATCGTTTAAAGGTTTGTTTATCATTACAAAGGACTGAAATAAAAAATTAAAATACAATGTATTTGAACATGCCACTGAAAAACAAAAATATTGAAATGTACATTAATGTATTAGTTTTAAAAATAATACCATGTAATATGAATGACAGATCACCCTCCTCATGCTAATATTCAGCTTAATGAAGGCACAAAAAATTTAATATTGTGTTTTAACAATGGCTTATCATTGTATTTATGAGTTTCAATAAAAAAAATCTGTTTAGTGTAATTATAAAAATTTAACAAACAATTATAGGATTAAAAAGAACTGATAGTTGGTATGTGGTCCAAACAAACATTATTTGGCTGAAATAATTTGTTACTTATAAGGATGAAATGAAAATATAAAATGATAAACTGGAACGGTAGGACGGTCCACAAAATAAGGGAGACAGGAAGGACTTCGTACCTTTATTTGGTTAAAACACAATATATACCAAGATACAAACAACCAATCCAAATTTGTTTTAAGTTCATAACACAAGCATGTACAGTAATTACCCCGGTGTCGTAACGGTTTTGGTGACGTTAACGGAACATTTAGTTTTGTTTGAAACCGAGGACTTGAAGGTACAGAGTGTGAACCTGAAAATTAACAGCAGATAACTGTGGTGTTATAGAAATAATTCTGTTGTGTAATATGACTGAAACTGACAAATATTATAGTTAGTAACTTTATAAAACTAAAATTATATGTCATCATAATGTTACATGCTATAAATGAAACAATAAAATAAATTTCAACATAAAATTCTGACTGAAAGAAACAAAAGTACACAGTTATAACTGAAAAATCCATTGAAAAATTCCCAAGGCATAACATCATTAACATTTTAAGAAAAAATAAAAATTGAAAAAATATTAGTAAATCTACATTAAATCATATGCATGTACTAATAATTAATACAATAGCTCATGATGAATAAGTCAGATTTACCTTCCTGGTTGACTTATTAATCCTTTTACATACCAAACACCTATTCTAACTACACTTATACAGAAAGAAACCAAAGTTTTGATGGGATTGAAACCAACATGTCAGACTGTCATTCAAAAATCACAGACTATGAAGATTGGTAATTTCCTAAAATCTAGTAACTACTTGACAGGTTTATAATCTGATCAATAACTAATTACTACAATTGGCTATTTTATGAAAAAAAAACATACATCTCTATTTCATTTTCATTTCTTTTGCATGGTTAATTGGAATCATAGCAGCATTTCAGCCGATAAAACCCTCACGAATCAAGGATTAATTGTCAGTATCCAGAATGTCAGGTGCTTATCTTGTTGCAAAAATTTACATTTATATTTTTGACTTAATTGTATTAGATTTCTAAAAAAGCCACTAAAATTTTGTGAATCATGTTTTGTGCAATTTCAGCATTTTTGCATAGCAAATATTATATCACTGACACAGATAAAGGTTTGGCAGAAATAATCCTTCAATTTGACTTCAAAGCTATTACAATCAACTATAGATAGTTCTGAATTTATAGTTTATTAATCACCTGTTATATTACCTCCAGCAAAATTATGTACTTTTAAATACCTGTAAACTTTTTGCACTTTTAAGATAAACTGGCTTTTTTAGCATTCTTGAAAGTTTTGTCCATTTCAAAACAGAAAAGGAACAGATTTCAACATTCCTGAGAACTGTCCTAATTTCTTGCAAATCCCATTAGTTTAAATTATGTATTTAATTTCTGATATTTTCCAGAATTTAGTTATTATTAGTGTCTTCTGTTTGACCATGTGTCAACTATAATGAGTAAAGCACCCAACAATTCAAATCAAATCCATACCTCTATAAGGACTGAGGTTGACCTTCATAGATGACGTTGATGTTACACCAGGACGGGTTGATGAGGGACTGTAACTACTGCTAATCGTTGAATGAGTCTGAGTGAAAGACGTAGGAGAAAAGTCATCTCTGTTGGCCTTCCCTATAAAATAATAATGTTGTGCAATTAAAATCTGGTCTGGAATGGCAATGAAAGTTGAAGTTGTTTTGTACTTTATTGCTGAACTGATCTGAAGTTTATATCCAGATGAGAAAAATGTCTACCACATATATAGCAGTTCTAAAAAAAGGAAAATAAAGACAACTTCAACCTTGCATGCCATTGTTAGAATTCTACATGATATCCTTCAAACAGAAAAAGCAATTTGATTAAGATTAATTTCATGCTTGTCAGAACAGAAAAAAATCCTTTTTTTCAGCTTAAAATCTGCAAAGTTTACTAACAAAATTGAAAAAAAAAGAAGTTTCTTTCTATATACCCAAATCACAACAATATAAAGTCATCCATTAAAAACACATCCTAAAACACTCATTTTACCAAACAATCTTATTAATTCCAAAGAAATTTCAAGCTAATTAAAATATAATGACAGAAACACAGGTTTCAACATTTAACATAATAGACACAGACACTTGTGTTATAACAGTTTAATCCAAACAAAAGTGCATGATAAGGGCCCTAAAGTCTAGGGCTGATGTTCCAATCAGAGGAAGCAGAGATTTGTGTTGTCTATCCTGTGAGCACAGCACAGCTACAGAAATATTCTGAGAAATTGGGTAACAGTTAATTGTCATTGTTTTTGAAATATGCATGCAACCAGAGCTTCTTCATTTTTTTTAACTCACAAAGTTAACTTACTCCAATATATTCTGCCACTGGCTTAAAATCTGTCTTTTGTGTGTTTTGTTTTTGTTTGTTTTTTGTGTTGTTTTGTTGGGTTATTTTGTGTGGGTCAGGGGGAATGGAAGTGACTAGTTACTATATTGTATGCATATCACATACAAGTAGTAAGCAATGTTCATAAATAATAATGTGTTTCAGAATTAACAAATAAAGCTTTCTTTATCTAAGGAAATTGGGCACAAACCAAAGCTATTTATAAATTTATAGATTTATTCTGGTGTTATAACTATGAACTATGTTTTATTTAACAGTACCAAATTAAAAGAGAGAGTTGGTTTTTTTTAAATTATTGGATCACTGACCAGAGTATGGGGGGTCTTAATACATGTCCTAAAAACTTCAAGGTGTCTTCTGTCACTGAACCAAATGAATCGTTTATACACTGTGATACACTGAAGCGTGTGTACAATGTATGATAAAACAGAATGATAGAATGAAGTTCCAACCAGTGCTTCTTTAGTGAAGAATTCTAGAATAAAGTTAAATTCTACCAATTTACCCGGGTAAAAAAATTAGTAAAAATGGAGTGTTATTAATTATATTAATGTTTCTCAAATAAAATTCCACAACAAATAATTTTTTTTTTCATTTAAACCATTCTTAAGAAGCACTGTTAAAGATAAGAAACCATTTTGAACTTATTATTTTTAGCTGTGCTAATCAAACCATAAAATGTTTTAAATGTAAGCATAAAACAAAATTCTACACAATAAAAACTGTATTATTGGTACACCATAGATTAAGTAAACAAGCTCAAAAGCAACCCTCAGCAAAGAAAATGCTAGCAGAGCAATAATGGCAACCGAAAAACACTGGGTTATTTGACTGAAATAAGCTTACGCTGAGGCTGAATGTAATGAGGCGTTGCTCGAAATATCCCTGAAGATTAAGTTGCAAAGTTAATAAAATATTTATTAGAGAAATAAAGATTGATTTTAATGAAGTAAAATTGCATCCATTGAATAATATAAAATATTTTGCAAAATTAAAATAATACTTTCAGTTAATTTGTAATAACAAATGATATATTACACTCAGAACAGATAATTAACTTCATCTAAAGTCCAGTAATCAACAAATTTATTTAACTATACATTAGTTTACCTTTAAATTATATAAAACTTCTAAACACTAAATTACTGCAAGGTGTTTTACTTTGTACATTGCTCATCTGACGGAGAAAATCATATATACATGTATAGCAAACTGTACATTTTTTTAAGTGATGACAACAATATCCCAAAAATTTGCAAAAATGAGCATCAAACTGCAGCTTTCATCTCCAATTTTTTTTATTGCCCCAGAAAGCCTTTGAAATAACACTGCTAAGAAAATGCCATCAACCATCTTATGTTCAGCAATTCTTTTATTTTTAAAAACAGTGAAGTTGTCCATTTCATTATTTCTCACAATGACAAATTAAAGATGGCATCAATCTTTGACGGAGTTGTACATGCTGACAATCAAAACATAACTAACTACCTGAAATGATCTGTGCCTCTATGGGATGGATGTCCCCATTCATCTGACCATTCATCTTTGGAGTTTTGCTACAAAATATAATGTATATACTTATTTTTGTGTTTTAAACTAAATTTTCTGTATAAAATATAAGTTCATTAGTAAATGGTAATAAAAATAGTAAATAATATAAATAGTCAAATCTCACTGATACTCAGACTTTACAGAAATATATAATAAATGGTATTGTGAAATGTGAGATTTGGAATCCAGATTTTAAAGTAATATATTATGAATGGCATTAAATAATGCAAACCAATATAGATCATATTGAATGTAATCTATGACAAATTTATATACAGTGTAGGCAAGGCTTTCACAAATGGAATGTACACAAACAATTCTACCATTTCAACAAAACCATGTGAAAAGCACTATTGCATACCTTTTTGTCCATCCCCGCAAAGTTTAATAAATGCCAATGAGAAAATTCCTCTCAATGCTCCAACCTCCCTTGTAATGCACCATTTCTGCACAGAACATGAGTCCTTTGGTAAGTGGGACATTCCATGTATATAATTAAGAACCTCTATACAAAGTTATAGAAAGTGAGTGAATGCGATTATTCCTAACACACTAACCTTCTGAGATCTAAGACTAGTTCATCTGTTGCACATTTAATGAGTTGTTGTACATCGTTGTGAAGTAAACCTTCTGTTCTCTGACCGTTAATAGTGTCTATGTAGTCCCCAACATGGATACCCTCCTTGTAGGCTTTACTGTTGGGATTAATCTAAAAAAGTAATTTGTCAACTTTAATTTCTTTGGACCAGAAGATCAAATATATTAAAAAATCTATGGACCATATGATTATATATATGGTCTACTTATAGTGTTTACTGACAAATATTCAAATTTATCGTCTATAGATTTATGGTTAGAAACCCACATATGGTAGCGTTGATACCACTTACCAACCCTTATTAAGTACACGTAGTAGCATATCTAGAACACAACTCGTAGTAGTGGGTTTTTCTGCAATGATATAAAGTTTAATTAAGGGAAATATGTCCATGTGATATAGGCTGGAAGTTGGTTTCAGTTATTAGCTCCCATATTGAATATCAAAAATAGCTCTGGAGACATATTTAAATATGTGATCAATAGATTATTACCCGGTCATTTCTATAATAGCACTGATATTAGCATTCATATGGGAGTCTAGGGCAGAAAACCTGCACCTATATGGAAATGACAATGAATTCAATTAGATACTTTATGGACCATATCGATATGGTCACATATGTATGATTGACTTAAAGAGTCAGATGACCAACACTGATGTATTTCAATTATGAACACAGATTCTAAAAATGTTCACCTTCTTCTAAAAAAAAATAAAAACATGTCATCTGGAAAGATGCAGTCAATTAATTCCATATGTGGACCAACATACTAGTACGAGTATATGACGTATTGGGCCCTCTTTGTGCATCCTCACAAGGTCAACGATACAACAAGGCCTCAAGGCACATCTTTAAAATAGAGGCTAAAAAAAGAAAGCAATCCTTGCAGGACTAGCTAGAGTAGATGTGCATGAAATAAACATACCGGTATATGTCCATAGGTTTGTTAACAAAAAATTTCATTAATGATACCAGTAACGTGTGGGTGACCTTACCATAAAATGTCACTTGTGACCTGATGGAAAAATCATTCTTTTGCTAGAAATAGGAGGCCTACAGTAACAAGAGGTCTCTCATTATAACCCTTCACTTGTTTTTCTTGATGAACTCTACACTCTGATCATCACCAGACACCTTCAAATCAGAACAAGTCAATACAGTAAACAATCTAATTATCTGATGAATGATTTATGAGTCCCAATCTAATCTGATGATCAGGGCTTCTACTTCAGCAACATTTGAGGTGAATGGAATCCTTACTATTGAGATAGGGAATCAACCATTGTATACTTCAGCATTATTTGAGGTGATGGGATCCTTATTTTTGAGATAGGGAATCAAGCATTGTATACTTCAGCATTATTTGAGGTGATGGGATCCTTATTTTTGAGATAGGGAATCAAGCATTGTATACTTCAGCATTATTTGAGATGAATGGAATCCTTACTATTGAGATAGGGAATCAACCATTGTATACTTCAGCATTATTTGAGGTGAATGGAATCCTTATTTTTGAGATAGGGAATCAAGCATTGTATACTTCAGCATTATTTGAGGTGATGGGATCCTTATTTTTGAGATAGGGAATCAAGCATTGTATACTTCAGCATTATTTGAGATGAATGGAATCCTTACTATTGAGATAGGGAATCAAGCATTGTATACTTCAGCATTATTTGAGGTGAATGGGATCCTTATTTTTGAGATAGGGAATCAAGCATTGTATACTTCAGCATTATTTGAGGTGAATGGGATCCTTATTTTTGAGACAGGGCCTCCAACCATTGTATACTTCAGCATTATTTGAGGTGAATGGAATCCTTATTTTTGAGATAGGGAATCAAGCATTGTATACTTCAGCATTATTTGAGGTGATGGGATCCTTACTATTGAGATAGGGAATCAAGCATTGTATACTTCAGCATTATTTGAGGTGAATGGAATCCTTATTTTTGAGATAGGGAATCAAACATTGTATACTTCAGCATTATTTGAGGTGAATGGGATCCTTATTTTTGAGATAGGGAATCAAGCATTGTATACTTCAGCATTATTTGAGGTGAATGGAATCCTTATTTTTGAGATAGGGAATCAACCATTGTATACTTCAGCATTATTTGAGGTGATGGGATCCTTATTTTTGAGATAGGGAATCAACCATTGTATACTTCAGCATTATTTGAGGTGATGGGATCCTTACTATTGAGATAGGGAATCAACCATTGTATACTTCAGCATTATTTGAGGTGAATGGAATCCTTATTTTTGAGATAGGGAATCAAGCATTGTATACTTCAGCATTATTTGAGGTGATGGGATCCTTACTATTGAGATAGGGAATCAAACATTGTATACTTCAGCATTATTTGAGGTGAATGGGATCCTTACTATTGAGATAGGGAATCAAACATTGTATACTTCAGCATTATTTGAGGTGAATGGGATCCTTATTTTTGAGATAGGGAATCAACCATTGTATACTTCAGCATTATTTGAGGTGATGGGATCCTTATTTTTGAGATAGGGAATCAACCATTGTATACTTCAGCATTATTTGAGGTGATGGTATCCTTACTATTGAGATAGGGAATCAACCATTGTATACTTCAGCATTATTTGAGGTGAATGGAATCCTTATTTTTGAGATAGGGAATCAAGCATTGTATACTTCAGCATTATTTGAGGTGATGGGATCCTTATTTTTGAGATAGGGAATCAACCATTGTATACTTCAGCATTATTTGAGGTGATGGGATCCTTACTATTGAGATAGGGAATCAACCATTGTATACTTCAGCATTATTTGAGGTGAATGGAATCCTTATTTTTGAGATAGGGAATCAAGCATTGTATACTTCAGCATTATTTGAGGTGATGGGATCCTTATTTTTGAGATAGGGAATTAACCATTGTATACTTCAGCATTATTTGAGGTGAATGGAATCCTTATTTTTGAGATAGGGAATCAACCATTGTATACTTCAGCATTATTTGAGGTGAATGGGATCCTTATTTTTGAGATAGGGAATCAAGCATTGTATACTTCAGCATTATTTGAGGTGAATGGGATCCTTATTTTTGAGACAGGGAATCAAACATTGTATACTTCAGCATTATTTGAGGTGAATGGGATCCTTATTTTTGAGACAGGGAATCAAACATTGTATACTGCAGCATTATTTGAGGTGAATGTGATCCTTATTTTTGAGATAGGGAATCAAGCATTGTATACTTCAGCATTATTTGAGGTGAATGGGATCCTTATTTTTGAGATAGGGAATCAAGCATTGTATACTTCAGCATTATTTGAGGTGAATGGGATCCTTATTTTTGAGATAGGGAATCAAGCATTGTATACTTCAGCATTATTTGAGGTGAATGGGATCCTTATTTTTGAGACAGGGAATCAAACATTGTATACTTCAGCATTATTTGAGGTGAATGGGATCCTTATTTTTGAGATAGGGAATCAAGCATTGTATACTTCAGCATTATTTGAGGTGAATGGGATCCTTATTTTTGAGATAGGGAATCAAGCATTGTATACTTCAGCATTATTTGAGGTGAATGGGATCCTTATTTTTGAGATAGGGAATCAAGCATTGTATACTTCAGCATTATTTGAGGTGAATGGGATCCTTATTTTTGAGATAGGGAATCAAACATTGTATACTTCAGCATTATTTGAGGTGAATGGAATCCTTATTTTTGAGATAGGGAATCGAGCATTGTATACTTCAGCATTATTTGAGGTGAATGGAATCCTTATTTTTGAGATAGGGAATCAACCATTGTATACTTCAGCATTATTTGAGGTGAATGTGATGGGATCCTTACTTTTGAGATAGGGAATCAACCATCGTATGTACATGTGTGCACTTTATTGTACAGTGATCAGTAAACAAACAAAAGACATTAAAAAAAACCAGCCTTGTTATATCAGAGTGATATCTCCCCAGCCTTGTTGTATCTCCTTATGCTTCCCTTTTTTATTAACAACAGGCAGTAACAATGACTTCTACAACACTGCTATGTGCCTAACACCACAAATAGGCCTTTCTCAGGGAATACCGGTAAGCTTTACCGACTTCTCCAACACTGCTAAGTGCCTCTCCACAAATAGGCACTTCTAAGGGAATACTGGTAAGCTTTACCGACTTCTCCAACACTGCTAAGTGCCTAACACCACAAATAAGCCCTTCTCATGGTATTCTGGTAAACTTTTCAGACTTCTCCAACACTGCTAAGTGCCTAACACCACAAAAAGGCCCTTCTCAGGGAATACTGGTAAGCTTTACCGACTTCTCCAACCCTGCTAAGTGCCTAACACCACAAATAAGCCCTTCTCATGGTATTCTGGTAAACTTTTCAGACTTCTCCAACACTGCTAAGTGCCTAACACCACAAATAGGGCCTTCTCAGTGAATACTGGTAAGCTTTACTTGGTGTTAGTATACCATGAGCTGACATATTTATTGAATTCTGAATTTATCTGTAGCAGTCATAAATCAAAGGATTGATAAAATGATTTCAAAAACACAAACATTTGTAATCCTTAAATATGTCTAACCAACCAAATCTCTATGGTCTAATCAGAACTCTTTAGACTCTAATTTTGATGGAAATCTTTGATCAATTTATTATACCTTTATCAATGGTACACATGTAAATCATAAGATCTATTTTTGATGTTTTTTTTTCTGACAAACCAATCATAATGTACTTTATTCCCCATCTGTCTTTTGTCTAAAACTATTAACTTAGATTGATTAAAATAAACCAGGAGGCCTTTATGATAGGGAGATGTTGAACTAGTCTTAAATATGTGTGCAACATTCATTTACAATCAATGTTACAATTAAAATGATGCCAAGCTCTGCTCAACATGAGCTACTGAGTACCCCATTCCACTAACTACAATGTGCCCTAAGAAATTGTCTAGACATTATATTGTTTGTTTGTTTGTTTGTTTGATGGTGTTTTTTTAAGCCACTTTCAGCAATTTTTCAGCTATATCATGGCGTCCAGTTTTCATTGGGGGAGGAAGCTGGAGAACCCCCGACCTGCAGTAGGAAAACTGGCAATCCTTGTCAATTAAGGTTGGAGTCGAGTACACCCTGCCTGCAGTGAGAATCCAACCCGCAATCTCAGTGTTGACAGACCACGTGATCAATAGTAGACGAACTACCTTGACCACACCGAGCACTCTAGACATTATAACACAAGTGTAAGCAATTTCCTGACAATATTCCTATTACTTCTGTTATTGATACCATGTGAGAAGTGACTCTAGCCAAGTAACTGGTCCATTTCTCACATCATGATGCCAGTCACTTGTTTCCTACTATTGTCTTACTAACTTGAGAGTTTCAGCATGAAAGTCAAAGTGAACTGTACAGACAAACAAGACATCAATCTACTGTATATTTTTACATGGACAATTCCAATTAAGTCTTAGTAAAATATGGTTTGTTTGTTTGTTTGAATGATTTTTAACGCAACTTTCAGCAATTTTTCAGCTACATCATGGCGTCCTGTTTTTACTGGGGGAGGAAGCAGAACCCCAGACCTTCGGTAGGAAAACTGGTAATCCTTGTCAATTAAGATTGGAGTCGCGTACACCCTTCCCGCAGTGAGACTCAAACCCGCAACCTCAGTGTTGACAGACCATGTGATCAATAGTAGACGAACTACCTTAACCACTTAGCCACCGAGGCCCCAAGTAAAATATGCAAATAAGTACTAAAGTCTGCAGTTATAATAAAAAAAAATATTGCAGTGAGCAAACAGTCCATAAATGCAAGAATTGAAATAGACAAAAAAAATCCAGAAAAGAACTCTGATTAATAGTAGGGGCCATAACACAATAATCAAAAGCTAAAGTCCTTGATCACACAGTAGCAAACAGTCAACTTATATAACAAAAATCTATAAATAATATTATGATGTAAATTCAATAACTTATTAATGTAAGAGCTGCACAGCTGGGTGATAAACATAGAACTTAAATACACTGCAGCAGAATAACAGATGAAAAGGAACTGCATGTGTGGGCGTCTACACTGGTATGTTTTGATATCACTTGTATTACATGGACTACTATGGGAGGACTATCTGTCAATCTATGGTCTTCTGTGGACTATGGTTTTAAAGGTGTGCCTCACACCCTACCCCACACAAACACATTTCTATGTGTATGCCTGAAATCATTATAATTAATAAGATTCATTCATCCTAAATGTCATTGTTTTTTTTTAACAAGAAATTTAAAATTTTTCACAACATAGTCTAATGAAAATGTTTTATAAAATTAAAATGTAGACTACTATATACATCATATGCCAAACATCTCTTAGAAGTGAAAATTGGTGCAAATCTTTGAAGATTGAGGTTAAAAAATGTATATTTCGAAGTATATGACATTTTAAGGAAAGAATCCAATTAAAAATAAAGTCTTCAGATTCTTTTTCAATCATGAATGTACACATATCTCCATGTACATGAACATTGTATCTAAATGATCCAAGAGAATACAATATTTGATTTATTTTAATATTTTGTATTGTTGTTCTGTTTTCAGGTTATGAACTTTTCAGCACATACATGTATACAATGTAATAACATGTTAACATATATTTCTCAAATGAAATATGCAAGTTAATTTTAATAAAAGAAATGCAAAATCATTCTTCTTAACTGAAATTTAACAACCAACATGAATAGAACCCACACTGAAGAAACATGTACTAACTTCTCTATAAGTATACATGTAGGTGTTCCCAACAAAAAGTAATTAACATTTTCACTGAGTGAGTACATGAAATAAAGAACGTCTCACAGAGCATGCTCAGGATGAATCATGTTATCAGTAGATGCCATAACCATTCAGTTTTTTGAGATATCAAATATAATCACATGAAAGATTACATGAATATAAATAACCATGAAATATACAATATTTTGATATAAGTTCATTCATCTTACTTATGGGTACACTTAAATCACCTTTGAAATTCTACAAGTAATCATTTGGCTTAACATATTATCCCTTTACTCTAGGTATTTATGAAGAAATGGGCAGCCGAATCAAACACATATTAATAAAAAATGATCTTCTCCTGGACCAAAAGCCATTGAGAATGTGTGTTTGTCTCACTGGGGTTTGATATTTTTCAACCATATTATGGCATCAAGGTTGTAGTGGTGTATGAAGTTGAAGTACCTTGTGACAAAGCCACCTTCCGCTAAATGCCATTGCAGCCATTACAAGTACATGTAGATTACACCTGAAAACTCATAAACTTTGAAACACAACTGACCCAGTTTCTGATAGGTTCACATATTGTATTAACACCTGAGTATCACCTGGGTCTAATCAAGATTTCAAAAAGAAGAATAAGGATCGATAAATACTGTGATTACTATGTATCTGATCAATAGAAACAGTGGCAACAATACTAGTATATTTAAATTTGAAAATAATTTATAACTTTCTGGTTTACTAAGTATAATAATGAGTTGAAATGTCAAGAAACGTTAGACATTGACAGTAAGTGACACTTCACTGTAATCTGTATAGCTAGGGTTTTTTAAACATTAAAGTTTGATAAATGTATGTTTACTTAGGCTGTATAAATGTACATGGTAAGTGCAGACATTCATGTGGGTGCATCTTTATGTCATAATAAACTCTCCATTTATTATTCATATAAAGTACATGTGGGTACATGCAGATGGTTGTCCCGAGACACAAAAGCTAAAGCTATATTTGGCCTAATCCTAACTATCGTGCCATTACCGTGTTCAGTTTTAGTGATAATTACACATTTACATGTAGCACATTAACAAACATCTTTATGTACAAACATTTCTGTAATAATTCTGATCATTTTTTATATTCAACAACATGAACTATTCCTGCTGGGGTTCTCAATGGGTACACACCACATCCTTTATCCCAAGAGGTTAGACCCCATGTCAATAAACAGCTGTGCCAGGAGTGTATCATATGTCCATCTGAAGATAAGGACTACATAGATGAGTTGTAAATGTATCCTGGGGCTATGGACCATGCCACAGAATAGTTTAATGTAGTTATATGCTTAATTACTATTATAGACTAGTGAACCCAGAGAAAGAGTTTCCAGATGGAGTTAAATGCTGATGATCTGCATGAGAATAATGTTTATGGTAGTCCTCAATCAATAGATTAATTTAAATATTAAAACTAGATTCTGATTGATTAATAACATCCCGCAAGTAATATTTCAGCTATTTTCAGGATGTGATCACATTTAGCATAATTTATTTAACAGGCATATTAAAAAGTAGTGATCATCAGATAAAAATATAGGCCGAATTTTACTGCCGTAATAATCCAAAGTTACTTAGTAGTTTTGTGATTTGTCAGATTAATGACCAAAAAAAGCCAGGGTACGATTATTTGTTCTAATAAAAATATAGCCTCATACAATAATATGAGTGTATAACAGTTAACCAGAGGCTCTTAAGAGCCTGTATCGTTCTCCGGATTTTATTGGCAATGATTTGCCAATACATTTTAAAGAGGACTACCAAAACAAAATTGCTAGTAAGTTTTGTTTCAATTGCTTTACTAGTTTCAGAGAAGAAGCCTTTTAAAACCTTTTCCCATAGGATCCTATGTTAAACTAAGTCCTGCCATTGGCAAAAAAAACCATAAACTTTATTGAGGACCATCCAAACAATAATGCTGTTTTGTTTCCATTGGGTAACTGGTTTCAGAAAAGAAGCCTTATTAAACTTTTTCCCATAGGGTCCTATGTTAAACTAAGTCCTGCAGTGGTGGCCATTTTGATTTTTGGATTGGCATAAAAAACCTAAACTTTAAAGAAGATCATCAAAATAATATTGCTAATAAGTTTTGTTTCCATAGGTTAACCGGTTTCTGAGAAGAAGCCTTTTAAAACTTTTTCCCATATGGTCCAATGTTAAACTAAGTCTTGTGGTGGTGGCCATTTTGAACTTCAGATTGGCATAGAAAACATAAACTTTATAGAGGACCATTCAAACAATATTGCTAATAATTTTTATTTTGATTAGTTAACCGGTTTCAGAGAAGAAGCCTTTTTAAAATTTTTCCCATACGGTCCTATCTACTCCTATGTTAAACTAAGTCCGCCGTAGCGGCCATATTAGTTTTCCAATCCAAATAAAAAACACAAACATTGTAAAGGTACATCCAATGAACAATATGGCCATGTTTAGTTTCAATTGGCCAAGTGGTTTCAGAGAAGAAGATTAAAATGTAAAAAGTTTACAGACGCCGCCGCCAACTACGATGCAGGCAAAGTGATGACAATAGCTCATATGACCCTTTGGGTCAGGTGAGCTAAAAGTGGAAACTTAAACAATAAAACATTTAACTTATCAATTGGGAGAATGTTTAAATTATAGTTTACTATATAAATTAATGTTGTTTAAAAACTTTAAAATTGTGTCACCAGCAACACATGTGAAGAACTAAAAATATGAATTTACACTATAAAAATTTTCCCGAATGTGAGCCACGTCAGCAAAATCTAGATTCTAATGTTGCTACAAAAAAAAGACAAGACCAAATATACTGAACCCTATCACAAAAAAAAAATCAGACTGGGTATGCAAAATGAAATGCTGAAAAAAGTAAAATAATTGACTTATTTGTCTTTCTAACTTTAGTATTTAAAGTATGAGTGTCACTTTGCAAATTTCATGTCTCTGCACATACATGTAAATTTATAATTGAGATATACCAAAATAAACCAAGGAATAACATAAACTTTTAATAAAGACAGGTAGATATCAAAATAAACAAATGGAAATAAAGACTCTGGTACAAATCAATATCAACAATCAATGCCCTAAAATTAAAAAAAAATTTTTTTAGTTAAGAGTTTGTAAACTAAAATATCCCCCTTGTTTCACTGACTAAGTCACAAAGTCCAATGACTCCATTACAAAAGATCATAATTTTAGCAAAAACATCTATTAAAATACATGTAAGCAATTCCCTAAATTTATTAAAAAATTGATAAAAGTGTTTTTAAGCTAGTCTGAAAACTAAAATATCACCGCATTTTCAAAAACCCTGAACCCAATAACTAAAAAAAAGAAATTTACCAAGAAAGATTTGTTTGTTTGTTTGACGTTTAATGCCACAATTTTTTTCAGCTATTTCATGGCATCCAGTTTTTATTAGGGAGGAAGCCGGAGCATCCAGAGAAAACCCCTTACAAAAAGAATATACTGTATTGTCCTCACTGTGTACTACCGTTATTGATACTATAGTATCCTTAGCTTTCAGAATACACATGCATGTAATTATAATGTTCACAACTGGTAATACACAGTGTAAACGAAAGTATAGTACACATGTACATGTAAACAAGCTCCTAAGCCAAGTAGGAATCCAACCTATGCTTGAATGCAGTAATTTACAAGTACATGTAACTGTACCGTGTAACTAACAAGTTTTAAATAGACAGAGAAATTATTGTTGACATGCTCCTATGCATTATGGCGCTTATTTAAAATTATGATATATGTTATTATAGATGTGTCCGCAATAAGATGAAATATTATGTCATTAAGAAAGATCTAACAGTGATAAAACTTCCCAAACACAGACAACATTATCCTAAAATTATGCAAATAGATTCTGAAAGCATATTAAACCATGCAACACTTAAATGTACTACATCTGTACATGTAAACATTCATTTAATTTGGTCGATATAAATTTAAATTTGTTGAGATTAAAAGTTTTTTTAGTTGTTTGTTTGAATGGTGTTTAATGCCTCTATCTGAGTATCAGCAATTTTTCAATAATAATAATTATAATAATATTCATGCATGGTTGCCATTTCCAAGAAATCAGTAAACCCTTTTATAATAATCATGCATATATTCCCATTTCCAGGGAAAGTTAAGAAATCAGTTAACCCCTATAATAATCATGTATGTACTTTAAATATATAAATGAACTTTTATTTAAATGATTGGGAAAACATTTAGTAATTTATTTACATTTGTACTACAACATTACACTTAATCTCCTTATAATACTAGTCAATTAAAACTAAAACCTGCCTGCTAAGCCTTCTCATTAGACCTTGATCTTTGGACTACAACAGCTGTTTAAGTAGGACAAGATGGTGGCCCTATGGGAACCAAGGCTATTGTTGGACAAAACTAGTTCCCTGTCATACAAGGAAACAGGAGGAACAGATTGTATCTATGTATGATCCAATAAACAGGTTATGATAATAGATCTGCAAGAAACAGCCAATAAACAAATTCCAATTAAACCTGCAGGATTTGTATATATTGTCCTTCAATTACTGCTGGCTATTGTCTTATCTAGACTGAACAAGAATTAATTAACTTATAAAAACATGTAATAAGAGCATCTTATTTAATATTTAAGTAATAGGGGATTTTATGGAAAAAAACTTTTCCAAAATTATATATACTTGGCAGTTTAAATATGCCAACCATGTTTAGTCTTCAATAAATACAATCTCATATGTTAATCTCTACATGTACTGTTCCTTCACAATTATAAACTATATGTATACAGAAATGGATATTTAACTGTACCAACATTTCAAAACATTTTTTATATTTTAGAAAAAAAAACACTTACCCCACCAAATATGACTTAACTGGGTACAGTAACAGCTTCCCAAAGTAATCCAAAGACAATTTGTGAAATCCTCACATAGAAAAAGATTAGACAAGTTCTGAAAGAAGCTTGTATGTCAATTACATACAAGATCTGGGTGACGTCTTTTCTTTGCAGTTAAATTCTTAGGTATTAAGTTGTTGGAAATAAGTAATTTGTCTAAGTAACTTGTTACGCATGATACTCCAGGTGAGGAAATAGGTAGATAAGGAATTTATTGAACTATCTAATTGATTAAATTAGAGGTTTGACAAGAATCTCAAGGACTAGACTACTAAACTGATCTTTAATCAGATTTCAAAGTGTTGAACATCATAATTAAAGTAAACATCTAACAGCACTTATATTAGCCATTTTGAAGTATTTAAATAGGAGACAGTATGGCAAATCAAAAGTATTCTTACTAATATTAAACCCATAATCCAGCAGTCATATTCTGTTTACTGTGATCATATGTTTTATAGAATAAGGCCCTCCATATAGGGCCTTATTCTAGATTAACTTTGAAATTTATAAGGAATGTTTTAGCCAAATTTTAATATGGGAAAATTTTATATAAATGTAGTCTGTATCTAGTCTTCATAAAAATACATAGATTCTCAGATATATCTAACAAACTATGTATTTTTTTAAGCAATTTTTATAACACAAATAATAACTAAAGAAAATTTACAAGCAAAAATATGCCTTTCAATTATGAGAAATTAACAAACAGTAAATCTGGGTGTGACTTTTTATCCAAACTTACCCAAACATACCCAAACACACATTAAGCTAACATTTTTTGCTTTTATTTTATGTTTAAACATTTTATATACTATATTTCTGATGGAAAATGTTATAAAAGTGAAGTTAACATGACAATTTTCGCCGTTAAAAATCGATCTTTTGAAGCCCCTTAAGTTTGGGTAAAAAGTCACACCGAGTAAATCTCAATACATGTATATTTGTTAAAAAATCAAGAATTTATTTAAATGAACCAAACTTTCTAATGTCTGGGAAAATCTTACTCGAGTAAATTGTGCAGGCTAAAGGTGAAATCATATTCCATTAATGTTATTCATTTTATTAAAATTTTCTGTTAAATGGTAAATAAGTCTTTTATTTACATTATTTTTTCACCTGCATACTTGATTACATCATTGTTGATCAGGTAGATAAATTTGTTATACCAACCATGAAAGCTTGTCAACAATAAAATACAGGTGGGAAAGGGGACCCAGGTGGGAACTTCTAAACAAAAATAAAAACAAGAAAATCGTTCAAAGACAGAAATGGCCGGAAGTGCGTTAAACAGGATGTAGGTGAGCGACAGACCTGAAATCGAATCCCACGTTATGGGAGGCATTGCATACCAAATTTCAAGAGAATGTGATTAGTAGTTGCTGAGAAAACCGTTATAAAAAATTTTCCCTGCCCACCCGCCCAATATTCACCATATTATAACTCGGATTTTAACTTATCTCATTTTAAAAAAAAAATGTTTGTTTAAATTAATTGGTTGACACATGTATACATCAAAATGTATGTAATTAAAATAATATTAAAAAAAATAAACATTATGCATCAAAGATGCACAATTGGGTCCACATTTGTTACACAATATAATCTGTATTTTATCAGTCTAAAGCTAGTTTTAAAATGACAAGTCAATGGGATAACTCAAACCTAAGGATAATGTCAGACAAGGAACAGCTGATGTAACTCTACATCAGACCAAGAGCCAAGTTTGACTAAATAATAACTTTTTCCAAATTTAAACCAACCAATTTGTCTTACCACTGGCTGTAGTCAGGAAAAAAATTATGACTAGTATTCTTTACTCATATAAAATGTGACCAAAGAAGATTGATTTTGTTTTGGGGGAAATGTTGCTGTTGATTTCTGTTCACAATAAAAGCTGCCCATAAATAATGTTTTATAAGATATAAAGTGATACTCAGATCCTTTGATGGACATGAGAATGGTGTTTGTGATGAAGGGTTCTGACAGTGTAGGAAATAAAGACAGACTTTTTAACAGTTTGATTTGATCTTATCATTCCACATGCTGTGCTAATCCTCTATGAATCATTATAATTAATACACATTTGTCTAATCCTGATCTTAATCACTTCAATGTTTGGTACTTAGATGGTAATAACTGCAGGAGTCAAAGAAAAAGTTGGTACTTTCTGTACTGTGTATTTGTATTTGGAAAAAACAGATTCAGATAAACATGTTGAGAAACAAAAGAATTAGACTTTGAATTATTTTGCTATCAGAGAGATATATCTTTATTATCAACATATATATACTTAAAGGCCTTTGAACACAAGTGAATAGTATAGTTCTGACATGTTGATAATAAAGATGTATCTTTCTTGTAGCAAAAAAATTCACAGGGACTTGAGGCAAGTTTAAAAAAGATCTGTAAATTATGTGATTGAAAAGAAATTGATGATCAATATAATTTTTTTTCCTACATTGTAAAAATAACTTCACTATTAAATTCTACAATACATGTTCACATGTACATGCATCTTGTATACTAGCATACTTCTGATCATAATGGTATGCCTGGCAACACTGAGCTACAGGTATGAGAAAAACAATGGCAGGAAGCACTAGACTCCAAGCTTAATGGATAAGGATTGCCAGGTTCACTGTCGAATGTCATTATTTTATTATACATGTACAGTTGCTTCCCAAGCAATAAAACTGGATGGCTTAATACAGCAGAAAGTGGCATTAAACATCATTCAAACAAGCTAAACATTACAAGTTAATGTACATCTTAGTGTGTATATATACACTACAGCCAAAATGGATTACACTAAGTCCATGTGTTTGTGACTGACACCGACTGTAAAAAACTGGAAATTCCTGATGTACAGATGTTCATCAGTCATGAACACTCCAATTATGATGTCCACATTGATCCATGAACTCCCCAGTAAAGCAGAGAATGTATAGAAAGGTAAAACATGGTTTGACATGCATGTAATTTCAAAATTTGACTGGTAAGTGTAAATGTACTAGTATATGCCCTTCAGCTGACAAAAAAAATTAAAAAGGCATCCAGTTTCTTTTTCAGGCAACTCCTGAAGCTGAATACATCTATACTAAAACTAGGTACAATACATACAAGTATTGCCTCTGATGCCAATTTTCAAAGACCTGCTTTCCTCTTTTTAAATGTCTTGATTTTGGAAGGGATGGTTGCCACATAAAAAAGTGTTCAGCTTCTGGCAATGGGGCTGTAGACCCCTGCAGAGTGAGCCCCCTAATGAGAAATCCTGCCAATGGATAGCTTTATTACAGACAGAAAACAAAAGACACATGAAGTGTGGCATATAAACAGTTATGCTATGTTATCCTGTTATCATGCTGGTCTGTTGTATCAATCATATTTCCCTTGTCATCACATTATTACAACACAACAGGAGCCCATATATACAGCCTATAATTCTTCAATCAGACCACTCAGGGGTTTTTTAAGTTTACCACAAAACAAATATTTATGTCACCTATTTTTCCTTAAGCAGTGTTCGAGTAGATACACTACTAGTATTTAAATTAATTTTTTCATGCAAAACTTTTTTTATAGAAACATATTTGTTAACATTCAACTGGAAAATCACTACAAAAATGATTTAAATCTTTCAAAATGGAGATAAATGATCCATTTTTCCACTACACCTATGCAGTTATATGTCACCACTACCTATTCTTTATTTCAGAACTTTTACTCTATTTAGAAAAATTAGTGATGGAACGTGTCTTAGATGTACATGTAGCTGACATAAACACCACACCACACTCCCACAACTAGCACATGGCTACATGTTTACCTTAAAGCTAAAACCAAGATGATGTCAATTAGATGTGGCTATTGTGGACAAACCAAATTTAGAACCACACAGTTTTATGACCATAATAATTAACATGCACACATAAGAAAAATGCCAAGCAGAAATAATGTTTTTCACATCAATGAACATTGATTCCTAATGTAACACAGATGTACAGACTACAGACATCAACATCAAATTTAGAAAACCCTACAAACTACAGGAAATAGATATATTTAAACATTGAACAGTAACAAATCACTTACCTTTCTGAACTAATAAATTCCAAATTTGTGATTTGTATCAATGCAAATGAAGAATATGCCAGAGAGACAAGATGATGAAGTGTCTGGATAGCATAATTCCAGTAGCCATGTGATGATGCTATCAAGGAGAGGGTCAATGATCACTTGTAAAAGGTGAGAAAGATGGAGATAAATACTGACCACATGCTGTTAGGACAAACTGCGTTTATCTAAATGACCTCAAATAACATGGTTGTTTCTGTCTGTGCAAGTATTAATGTTTCTGAGTACTTTTTACAATGAAAATAACAGGAAATAATTCCAATCTTTAGATAGTGTATGTACTAGTATTGGTACATGTGTACCGGACACATCATACTTAAGTACTTGTATGTAATAAAAAACTCACCCCTGCGTAGAGAGCTGTTTTTTGCTTCCACTTTTTAAATTAAAATTAAATAGAAAAAATATGCACAATAACATATCCATATTTCATACAATGCCTCTGTTGTTTACATGTACATGCAACAAATTGTCCTTGTGACTTTTGCAATGGGAATTTTAGCCATTTTTGTTATTTTACAAAGGTTTACCCGCTTTTGTAACATTCTATGGTATTCGGACAAACCACCAGACTTTGTAAACCGCAAATGGCACTGCTTGAAGGGTTTCCGACAAACAACAACCACCTGCTCCTAGCTTACATTTCCATTGTCATTTAAGTCAAAATTTACTATGAAAAGTCGCCGTATCAAAATGGAAAAAAGCACTGCATTTCAAAACACTGAATAAATGGACAATGATTGTTTATTTTGATTTGCACATGTTTGGATCTACCAAAGGTGCATAAAATTAAGCTTCACAAAACACAGTAAGCCGTTTTCATTTTTCAGGCAAAAAACATTACACAAAACAAGTTGACATAGTATAGTATATTACATTGTTATAACAAGTTTTAAACTAATTTTACAAGTTACATTTCACAATTTGCTAGCATTTGTTTAAAAATTTCCTGACTATAATACATGTTTAGTATGATTTTACTAAAACTTTTGTTTACCTAAGTTCACAGACATGAATGTATTGGAGCAGAAATGTTATATAATCAAAGACATACAGCTGTAACTTAGTGATTGGCTTCAGATCAGCCAAAAAAATCATTCCTGGATCTTATCCAAAGTGATGTAACTATAAATACAAATGATAAGATTACCCATGTCAGTGTCAAAAAAATAAAATACATTTTTAAGAGAATTTAAAATCTGTTAATTTTTTTTTAAAATTAACTACATTGTAAGTTCAAGAATTTGGGAAGGGTAAAACACAGATATATTAACACAGACACACTGTCGGCAGATTTCCAGATTCTCTTTAAGACAAGCCTTTACGATTTGTTTCAAACTTCTTTTGATGGATGTATCATTGCATAATGAATGTCTAAATTTAAAAACTGTTCTAGTATTTGTAACATATGTAAACTCGTACTTGTACTTTATAGCACCCAATGAAACTGACAAGTGTCAATCCAAACCACCAATATCAATTGCAAGCATCCAATGAAACTGATAGGTGTCAATCCAAACCAACAATAAGAGTCTATCAAGCATCCAATGAAACCTATAGGTGTCAATCCAACCTACCAATAAGAATCTATCAAGCATCCAATGAAACTGATAGGTGTCAATCCAAACCACCAAAAAGAGTCTATCAAGCATCCAATGAAACTGATAAGTGTCAATCCAACCTACCAATAAGAATCTATCAAGCATCCAATGAAACTGATAGGTGTCAATCCAAACCACCAAAAAGAGTCTATCAAGCATCCAATGAAACTGATAGGTGTCAATCCAACCTACCAATAACAATCTATCAAGCATCCAATGAAACTGATAGGTGTCAATCCAAGTCACCAATAAGAGTCTATTAAGCATCCAATGAAACTGATAGGTGTCAATCCAAGTCACCAATAAGAGTCTATTAAGCATCAAAAGAAATTGATAAGTGTCAAGTGTCTATCCAAGCCACTGATATCAGTCTCAAGAATCTCATTGTATTTCAATGAGTGCCAAACCTTGCATTTGGTTTCCCCTAAAGCTTAAGTAGGCAAGCCTTGCCAACCTCTGGCCACAATAATGGGCAGGTTGGTTCTTGGCCAACCTCTGGCCACAATGGACAGGTTGGTGTATAATTTAGCCCAGATAAGTAGTTTTGCTTTGGCGTAACAAGTTTTTCTTCTAATGAAGACTTGCATTGGTGTTTAAATGGCTAAGAAGTTGGAAGCCAAATATTCAGACTGGAACGCTGTTTATCATTCACAAAAGTAATGTCCGGCAAAGGATCTCTATACTTTCGTAAATGAGAAACCTAAGAATGTAAAAGTAAAAAATTAAGGCTAGGAAATTTACAAAATGACTATTTCAATAAATGAAGTAATGATACTAGTATACATGTAACAATCAGTGCCAACGAGTAACTATGGGGCTGGTGACACCATAGAGCATTGCAGAGGTACATGTGTTGACCCATTTTTAAACTACATGTACAAAAACTAAAACATGGTGAGCAATAATTATGTTAGATATTACTATTAGTACAAAAAAAGTTATTATTAACCACAAGTACACAAATCTAATGATGGTCAGACAAAACAACCCCTTATGAAAAATTCTTAACAGTTACTTATGTAGATCTACTTGTATCATTGATTGGTGGAGTTTTTTACATCCTACACTGACAACTAATGCCCTTGGTCTGATGGTATCTGTATCATCTGCATCTAGTCCCTTATCAATAAGTTTCAGATGAAATGAGCTATGAATAATTACAATGTATGTGTAAATTGGACAAGGACAATCCTCTGTTGTCTGTTATCTTTAATAATTATATCATGTCTATAACACATGTAAGAAAACACTTACCAATCTTCCAATTAATTCCACACTTTAACGAAAAACATAACAAAATCACACATGAACAATAATATATAGACTATAATTCAAAATTGGCCACAAAGTCCACAAGTGCCACCAGCTGTTATGTGTTAAAATCTCAATAACATGATGTAATGATGAAGTCCTGACCTTGGGTCATTGCCATGACTTCCCCAGCATGCACATCTTCTTTAAAACAGAAGTTAGCATTCATCAATCCCTACTAATGGTTTACTTATCAGACAGCTACCATACAGATTTGTTAATTGATTGATAGAGAAACCCAACCTTAAACAAGTGTACTGATGACAAAATCTCATATTTATATAGTTGCCTTCTATTTGGGACTAATCATTGTTCTTATCTTGTGGATGTCTGGGGATTTTCAAAAAAAATTTCTGATGCTCTAACTTCCCCTCTTTTTCATAGATCATGAACATGTACCTTCCATGTACATAAATGTTGATATGTCTGACTCTGAAACTAACATTTTTGTTTGTCCTAAAAAATTTAAAAGATGGTCACTAATGATTGGATGGAAAAGAGTGAAATTAGACCTTGTTTTAGTAAATGTAACTTAAAAGAATGCATTATATGTCTCATCTTAGCTTGCACATGATGCACATTGGGGTAGAAAACAGCCCTATTTTAAATTTTAAAATGCTGATTAACTGTGGAAAATAATTGTTGAATTCAATTTGCACATTCAGCTACAGCTTCTGAGACACATGTGTAGTACTAGTGTATAGCTACCATTCTGAATATGATTTGCTTGCACAAACTTACAGACATGTATTCAAATTAACTCCCCTGATTAGTTAAGCTACTGACACATATACAATGTACATGTACAAGTCACCCATAAAGTTAAACTTGTAGAATATCCTATCCAGTATATATCTGTCAATTAACTACAAGTACAAGTAAACATGCTTACTGTGTACATGCAAGTACAATATAAAATGCTAAATACATCAACAAAATATCTTAGTGATTCAATCCCATATATAACTAGTCTCGATCACCCAGACGCATATATAATAGCGTCTGGGATCACCTTGTTGTAATATTCGCTACCAATAGGTGGAGACAAAACAATGATTCTATTTTTAGGGCCCTATTTTTAAACCAGGAAAACCATGCATACTTATAATATGACGTCACATTCAGATTCACTCTTGATTGTGCACAACAATAATATTTGTTTAATTAATTGATAAAGTTATATTTTATAAAAATATTCAAATGTAAACTTTGGCACAATTTTTTATACACTTCTTGATATGAACGGAAGTAATTTTTTAGATAATAAAAATATCATCCAATCAAAAATTACGCCCAGTTTTGGGCGTAATGGTAACGAGTTCAATATAGAAATGAATCCAGTAGTCTCGATCACCCAGACGCATATATAATAGCGTCTGGGATCACCTTGTTGTAATTTCGCTACCAATAGGTGGAGACAAACAATGATTCTATTTTTAGGGCCCTATTTTTAAACCAGGAAAACCATGCAAACATGTCTATGACGTCACAGTAAGATTCACTCTTGATTGTGCATAACAATAATATTTGTTTAATTAATTGATAAAGTAATATTTTATAAAAATATACAAATGTTAACTTTGGTACAATTTTTTATACACTTCTTGATATGAACGGAAGTAATTTTTTAGACAATAAAAATATCATCCAATCAAAAAATACGCCCAGTTTTGGGCGTAATGATAACGAGTTCAATATAGAGTTGAATCCAGACGCACAAATGTAATTAAGCGTCTGGATGATCGAGACTAATATATAACCTGCAGATAGTCTTGATGTCGTAATATAATTTTTTTTTAAAACATCAATGGCATCACATACAACAGTCAAATAAGGTTATGTATCATTAAAATTTGTTGAAAATTATCATATCAAAATTTAAATAATTTACAAAAGCCTCATACTAGTATACATTTTCATACATAATTTTAACACTTGGCTGATGCTTAGGGTTTAATTTCACAGTATGTAATACAAAGCCAGTGGTACAATATCGAAATAAATTATTGCTTCTATAAATTATTTCTTCTATTTTCAAACCTAGTACATGTAGTAGCGGCTACAATGAGCCTACTCTTTTTTGAAATCTACAAAAGTGGTCTTTACATGTATAATTGATGACTTGAACATGCACATACTTAGTGCTTTCATAAACTTAACCTGCTTTAGTACTTACTAGTATGGGTAAATGTACATGGAAGAAAATAGCAAAGAAAACTGACTGAACAACATGTCAAAAGCCAGTTACTAATCTGGATATAGACAAACACAACACAAAAACCCCAAAACATAAAACACAGAGAGTAACCCGAACCCAATATAAACCATGGGTGCACTCTGGTGCTTCGGACAAGTTAATACATGTATATCATTAATTAAAAGGAAAAAAGTATTGCTCCACATCGTAACATGTATATGGATGTACATGTACATCATTTATAAGCAACAGATAAGCTTGTGCGACTTTATTGTTATATATTGTCATGTCTTTAAGTATAACTGTCAGGTCATGTTTTTGGTTAATCTTATATATATTTTATAAAATAAAGTAATGTGAAAGTAAGACATACAACTGTATAACTTAACATTTTTGAATGTACTAGTACAGAAGTACATGTAAATTATGCCAAGTGTTTTAAAATTATATCTTACATGTAATTGTACATTTGTTGTCATTGGGCAATAGATAAAAGTTTTACCTGTAATTCTAAACGATTCAAGTTTGTTTAAGTACACTAGTTTAATTATTAAAATAAATGAATCAAACAACATTTCATATATCTGCAGGGCAAAATGTCCAGACAGCCAAAAGTTTAAAACTCAATTAATACCTATCATATGTCTAAAGATAGGGCAATAAGTTTCACCTAAGGTGATTTAAAACTTCAACAATATGTACAAAGGCTATGATTAGGAGTCAAAACATCAATCAAACAAGTAATTATCTACTTAATGTGACTTGTTTGTTTATTTAATAGTATTTCATTACAACAGGGTTCAGGAGTTATCTCCCTTACCACAGGCACAAAATGTTCATTGCATTTGTACTTCAACATAAATATCTTTACTAGTACTGGTACATGTAAGCTTGAATGAAACATAAAGGACTACTTAAACTAACCACTGTTTATGTACTAGCACATGTACATGTATCTCAGATTGATTGACAGAACAATGTTTAGTATCAAGCAGTGCAATATTACCAATATCCAGTGAGAAAACATGAAAATGAAGAATAAAGTTAATTGGACTAGTGACTGGTTGAGAGTATTTTGAAACAGTACAGCACTTTGTACATGGAGAGGGTTAGAAATGGTCTTTCCCCTCGACAGCCAGATTTTACTTCTATATTTGTACAATGAGATTCCCACAATGGGCCCCTAATTGATATACACTGGAGGAGATAATGATAGAACTTTCAATTGAGTTATCATTTTATCTATGGATGAACCTAATTAAAATACTTGATAGCCTTCCAATATTTTTTGACAAACAATTTATTTGTTGCTGCATGTAATTAATTTTATCACAATGAAATGAAGATTATATGTACATCGATGAAGGTGGGGTTATTAAGGTCTTAGATAAAAATACCAAATGAATGACCTCCCTTGGCCATAATTGGACTGTTGTACATGATACATGCATGTACAATCCCTTTGTCAATACAATACAATGTATTAGACCCCGTTTACACTATAAAAAAATACATCGATCTTTATTTAATCGATCTTAAAAAGACTGGTTTGCATTTACACACACTTGTGAAATAGCACGAAAGATCGATTGCAATCGATCTTTTTAAGTCCTATGCGTTTATACTGGCATTAAATTTGACAACAAGAATCGGTTTAGCAGCCTATTTTTAATTAAATGTTCTATTAATAGAATGCACATGGGTACTTAATACATGCCACGAGTTTAATGTATGCAAACATTTTGCTAAAATGAAGGAGACAGATGTATCACCGGCCTTACTTGGTATCCAAATTATGAGTTTCTTGTTGATATATATTTCAAGAATTATGCAAAAACGTGTTAAAAGGAAGTTTTTATATGAAAAGGGAAGACTGCCATTGTTTTGATGTTTTATATATTCACGTGTATTTTTGCCGCCAAACATGCGCAGTACATACGCATTTCTATAAATATGTTATCAGACTATTAAAGTACGATTCGTGCGTTTACACTACAAGAAAGATCGATTAAAAAAAGATAGATCTTTTTAAGTCTACAGTAGGTCTAAAGCAGGACTTTTTAAGTCCGGTTCTTTTTGAATTGATTCAAATAAAGATCGATCTTTATCGTTTACACTGACAAAAAGATCGCTCTTTTTTCATCGATTCAAAAAAGATTGATCTTTCCGTCTAGTGTAAACGGGGTCTTACTCTGCTAGCTGGATCTCAATCAATCAATTCAATGTCTAATAAACCCCTTTAGTGCCTTTTATTTTTTTTTCAGCAAACTCTGTCCAAGTTCTTCTGCCTCATTTGGTTCATTTAACACATAAACTAATTAACATTTTACTGGTTCACAAGAATTTTTTTCTTTTGTGTGCCAAATTTTTTCAACATATTAATATTTTGTCAACTGCATAATTGTGTACAATTAATTCTAACAGAATGAAAATGATTACTCCTTAAAAAACTTAATGGCAAAAAAATTTTCAACTTCTTAAATAAAGCTAAATGTGACTAATAGTTTTCATTTTCTGCCCAACTGTGATGGAATGCAAGCTCATTATCTGTATGTGTTAATTAATCTGTTTTAAAGTTTGGAATAAGATCAAATATTCTCCCAACACTGTAATGACTTTTTTTATGTGTATGAAACCTGTTGCTGTTCATTTACTAGTATCTGAAATTGAACGTTCTAAATAGCCTATGGCCAAACAATTGTTATTCCAATAAAATCCTTCATGAGGGGGTGTTAGATGGTATTTGTTATTTGTTGGTATTAATAGCACACCTGTGCAATTCATTACTATTTAAAACTCGTACATCATTTTCAGTGGAAAAGGGTAGATGAAGGAAATCTTGAACCCAAAGGTGGAACCCATTCACGGTTGTTATGAACCTTAAATATGTGTACGACATTTCTTTGGTAAAATATGATTTAAAACATTGATTTCTTATCTGAAGTGTAACAAAATATTTGAATTTACAACTGTAACTCAAAATGGCAACACAAACAACACAACGCATGGATTTATTAAAAATTTAAATGACACTAACAATTGAAGAAGACAGGCTATATCTTAAACTAACAGAGCTACCAAAGACAATTCTATTATAATTAAATTAGTTTTACAACACTTACTAGTACAATAAGCTTTAACCATGATTTTTAAAGATAAATGTAACAAAATTTTATGTGTCTAAAGTTCAATAAGGCTGGTCGATACTCCAGGTTTAAGTATACTTTACAAAGCTTCCAAATATAAAATAACTAGAACCTGTACATGTACATTATGACAGTCATGGAAAACATTTCTGAGATGTGAACATCTAGAAACACAACTCCTCATCAGTCTAGCCTTCACTGATGAATATGACTTCCTTGATTGTTACAGATTGATGCATTTTTTGTTGCCAGATTTGCTTTTGTAATAAATTTACTTTTACTGTGCCAGAAGTATATGTAAATAAATGCACTTATATATTGGGAACCCAAAAACTATACTTTAGAATAGAACAAAAGTCTTTTAAACTGCTTTAAAAGTATTCAATGTTTATAACATGTATCATTGTTAAAATATGTACAAATGAGATTATGCTAGAATCAAAGAACCACTGAACAATTATGTAAATGTGTAGGAAGTTTGCTTCCCTTGTGTAACAGTGTTGGTTATGTTAACCTTATAGTACAATGTTAATGTTTATTTAAATATATGGTATACCAGTTGACAATAAATATAAGCTTGAATAAGCTATCATGAACATAATAGAAATTATTTTGATGTTATAAATTAGTTTGTTTGTTTTCTTTGAATATTTTAATTTGCAGTTTATCACGATGTAAAATAATATTCACTAAAAATATTAAAAGACAACTAACATTACAAAAAACTCTTATTGAATTTGATATGTACCAAGTCTATTCAACAATTTTAATCCTACAAATATTTATAAAGTGTATGACACACAAAACATCAAAATTCTGGCATTTTTCAATGTTTTTACCCTATTTAAAAAAATCTTTCAAGCGAATAAAAACCAGGCTCATATTTTGTTATAGTGTAATCAATACCATAAAATAAAACTCAACAGGAAAAATGGATCAAAACCTCACAAATATTAAATGAGTAACAACAGACTTTCTCCAAAACTAAGTGAAACTGTTTCAATAATGATTTTCTAAATATGATACAACTATCAACCACATATAACAACTGCATATTGATTTAAAAAAGGTAAATAAACTGTTTCTTGAGGAGTATTTGCACACAAGCTTTCTTTGACAGGTAAAACCAATTCTTGAAACCTTACCTTTGCTACTTTTACTGGTTCATGAAAATCACTTCCTCCCTGGAATCTAAATCCCCAGGGTGATCCACCCTTTAAAGTTACAGTGTAGGCCATCAAGAATACATTGAAACCGCCATCAAAAGAAAATACTAAATTGTGAGTCTTACGGACGATTTCTTTACTTGGAATACGAATACACAATAATGCACAAAATTGTTTGGTGTAATCAAACTCACACAGTTAAGCCTCACTCAAAATCAATTTAAATAGCAAGTTTTATCCTCCTATATGTCCAAAATCTAATAAAATATTTATAAAACCATCGAAATAGTGTGTCGGAATCCAAACTTGTCAACCGACGGGTTTCACTAAAGTTGAAACGTAAAGTGAAACTAAAATGCCTGTATATTACTTTGTCCTGGTATAGAAGATGATTATTCTCTAAATCTGATGTGTAAACTTGGTCACTGTTTACACATCACCCAGAAGAAAGTATGACGATTCTGAACAACTTCGATAATCCCCAACCACAATAAAACATCATCTGCTTGGCATGTGTCTTACCGCTTATCTTTCCCATCAGTGTAATAATCCGAGAGTTATCGAATGCTATTACTTCCGGTTTATTCGATAAACAAACATGGGTAAGCAGTAAACGATTGTTATTTTGGTATATAGGCTGAAATAAATTTCAATCTAGACGTTAGAAAGCATTAACTACGAATTCTTTGCATATTGCTACATACCATGGGTCCAAGCATCATATCAATATCCTGTACACCATCAGGATGTGCCACACATTTATTTCTAACAGTGTACACAGTACACACATGTTACCTCACCCCCGCCCTTAAATAATTCATTTCTATGCCTCTGACCAACATGTAAAGATTTGGAGCTAGATAATTAACACTAGAAACAATGTATAGCTCCTAACAGATGTGGTTGATTGATAAAGCCAGAGAATTTGGATTAAACCTTAGGCTATCGACTGGAAACCTAGCATTTTTTTTTCAATTACTGGAGTCGAGCACACCCTGCCTCCAGTAAGAATCGAGCACATGACAGTAAGATACATGGCAGATAATGAACTAATTTAACCTCTGTGCCATTGCATTGGTGAGGCCTCGGGATGGTGTTCAGAATTATTTAATCCAGCATTGAGCAAAATGTGAAAAAGAGGTGGTTGATACTGAACAGAATATTATCAATCAAATATTTACATGTGGCATCATGTTTTCTTATGTACATGTATATGTGTACCACAACATTTATCTTCACCTATAAAAGTACATGTGAGTTGTTGTTCCAGCTGATACAATCACTAATAATATTGTACTAATATTAAAATCTTGCTACCTAGGCTGTTTGATAAAGAAACTAGTAATAATGCATGTGATGACTAATTACATACCAGTAGTGTTTTGAAATAAAGAGCTGTTTGCATTGACTTCTATTAGTCTGTTTTACATTCTTTTAGTATTTTAATCAATGCCAGTGAACTTATCTTTTGTATCTCTTCTTTAAAACAAAATCATAAGTTTTCTTATAAGCAACACAATATAGTAGGGTCAGCTAAATGTTCTACAATACCTCACTTCAAAATCTTACTTGGTTAAATCCCAATAAGAATATCTGCATCATTCAATTAACAGTTTAGTGGTTAAGATAGTTTTGTTTTTTGTTTGTTTGAATATTTTCAGCAATTAAATTATTATAGGTCAGTCTTCACGAAATGCGTCGGTCCGACGGACAAAACCGATATAATAACGCTTGGACCGGTAAAAAATCGTGTTTCGTCGGTCCGAAATTCCGACATTGTTATTATCGAAGTTCAAGTTGCCCTGATGGTTCATTCACAGAAAATACTATAAATATATCTGGTAGTACTGATTCACACAGACTTCCAACTTTTGAGTAAATATGTAAAACCAATAAAAATTGCAAAGATCCTGCGTATTTAACTCATTTTTGAAACATTTTAGTTTGGCAAATGGATTACGAGCCATTTGTTTATTTCCGGGATACGTCTAATTACCAACAGCGAGAAATGAGAAAAAAAGTAGACTACAACGGCCTTTAATGAAAAATCTTAACTGTTTGATAAACAAATACTTTAAAATGGGGTTGAAACTCAAAAGTTCATTTAAAACATATTTTATTTTAATCATTGGCTTTGATAATATATAAAATATATACTAGTAAGCTGAAATTGAAGAATAAAGATAACTAGTTATCAATGACCACATGATAATTTCTGTAGATGGGTGTCCTGTTGAGCAGTTGCTTTCAGCTTTTTGAAGTATTTCTGTGTATAATAAAAGTTATTTTATTTATATTCTTTGGACACATTTGTCCAGATATGCACAGCTTGTTTATAACAGTTATGAATAGTATGATATTTACAATAACTTTTATGTATGAGATTTATGTCTGTATCTACATGCATATAAGGTAGCTAGTTAAATGTAAACAATGGCAACATCAGACAAATTTGGTCCGGCAAAAACTGCTTCGGTCCAGCATTTCTGGAGAAGTTGGTGGACCGAATGTCCACCATTCTTTGGAAAGATTTCGTGAAGGCTGATAGGTTATTTACGTTTTTTGAAACAAGATGCGTTTTCTCGTTCATATCTCATCGAAGGGCGACAGCCCTGAGATGAGATGAAGAGAAAATGCATCGAGTTTCATAAAATGTAAATGATCTGTTTATCGCTGTTTTGTAACATTGTGACGTCACAGTGTTACTTAACGACGTCTTCACTCTTGACAGCAAGCTGAGATGGGCCCATCTCAAGCTAGTAGAGTGAGATGGAATAATATTGCACACAAAGATCAAAGGAAAATACTGCAAAATAGCGATAATTTTAATTATTTAATTATTTTAAATTAATTTAATTATGTACTACTTGTATTTCATTGCTGGTAAATTTACTGGGTTTTGTTTTTGGAATATATAGATAAATATGGAATCATTTTATTATTTTATTATATTGATACCTCACTTCATGCTTGATAGAGAAATGTATACTTAAAGGTTTTTTTATGGGGGGAGGGGGTTGTTTCAGGTCACCTTACACTGAAAATACTGGTAATTTGTCAAGGGAATTTTCTTTACATTTGCCATATAGTTAATTCTTATGCAAGTAATCATAATTCATAATAAAAAATAGACTTTTCAGTGCTCTTTGAGGAGTTGAGCACTGACATTTTACATTTTCTAATAGATATTTCAAATATTACAAAGAAGATAATAACAAAAGCAATAAAATTAAAGATTACAAGAAATTCAATCTATTGAAATTTTTGATATGATGTCAATCAATTGGTATACATTTTAGTGATGGAAAGAAAAATAAGGGCTTCTGGGTTAAATTATTTGTTTATTTTGGAAATAAGTGACAAAAAGGTGTTAAAAATAAGGTATTTTTTGGCTGTAATTACCTCCCTTGTTTAAATTTATTTTCATTATTTTTTCCTTTACCAGACTTATTTATGCGAAAAAGGTGTTTCTCTTGATCAATTGAGGTAATAGTATAGATATAAGACTTTCATTATTATTTAAAATTTTGTGGAAATTAAGAGTTTATAATGAAAGAAATTACTATTAATTTTACCATAAATGTGATAGATTCAATACTAATAGTGAAAGAAATTACTGTTAATTTTGCCATAAATGTGATATATATTTTGAGATTTTCACGAATAATGGTGGATAGTGTGCTGCATCCCTTAATAGATTTGAGGATATATACTGAGTATATAATTCACGTTATCATTTTTCCATATCATACAAAATGTATTTTACTGTATTTTTAATTTGTTGTTTTTCTGTTCCCACAAAATGTAGGCACATTATTATCCTGCAAATTAATCCTGTATTTCCAGTGTAGCAAGATGCCAATAGTTACTTCCCTTTTCAGTGGACACTATAATATACTCATAAAGATTTTGTTGGAATTTCAGGAATTAGCATGAAGACCATTTTTATTGAAAATATTAAGACCTGTAGAAGTTAGTTGGGGGATATATTTTGGCAACTGAAATATAAATTTATAAAAATAAGATACAATAGTTTTAATAAATTAATAAGCAAACAAAATTATAATTATAAAATTTAATTGTAAACCATAAAAAAAAATGACTTGTTATTGGTTTATCACAATAAGAGAAATTTACCAAAATACAGCCACAAATCCTGATATCTGTAATGTTTCACTTCTGTTACATTAAAACCATTCCATGGGAGACACAAATTCTAATTACAATTCAAATGTAGTGCAAGGTATAGAACAATACCCTAAAAATAGGCTGAGGTGTCCACAGTTAGCTGTTTGTTTTTCTAAGTTGGATAATATAAGTTATATAGGTTCATATCCATAGATATGGAGATTTTAACACCTGAAGTGTGCCTTGAGGTGATGCCAAAGGGTGTACAAGGGTTCTGAAGGTGTTAAAATCTCCATATCTATGGATATGAACATAACAAATGAATCCCTGGTATTAGTTTGAAATAATGGGTTTTTAGGAACTTTGTCAACGAATGGCGGACGTTAAAGTAACATTTTCATCATTATCCAAGAAAGTTTGATTGAAATATGATGAAAATGAGGCTTTTTTTCAAGGTGTAGGGTACTACCTTTAGTCCTCGAAAAAAAAACATTTTTTTATTGGATTCAAACAGATGTTTAAGAAATAAATTTTGGTGCTGAATGTCTTGCAGAGAATAGTAGTGTGACGTTCTTGTTTGTCAAACTGTTTATCTTTTGTTTCTTTTTCTGTTAAAAATAAAACACATTTGGACCTTTTTTAAAGATTTCATCAGCCTATATATGACACAAACCAATTACCATTTAAAATATAAATGCATCTTAAGTACTTTTGTGCAACTAATGGTCAGCAACACCCGGGTATATGACTTAGAAATGCCCGGGTATATTATTGGTTTTGTAAAGACGTGTAACTGACCAATTAAATTCCAGGAATAATACTGATAAAGGGATAAGATAAAAATAATCATAATGTAAATGAAATATTTCATTATACAACAAGATTTATGGAATACCGAGGTAAATTTATTACTGCATTCCCCATACATATTGGTACATCTATTACAGCATTCTTATATATCTTGGTACTTAAATTACAGCATTCTCTGTATACCCTGGTACATCAATTACAGCCTTCTCTATATACCCTGGTACATCAATTACAGCATTCTCTGTATACCCTGGTACATAAATTACAGCCTTCTTCTAATATAAAATGGGTACATTAAATACATTATTCTCTATATATATATTGATACATCAATTACAGCATTCTCTATATACCCTGGTACATCAATTACAGCATTCTCTGTATACCCTGGTACATCAATTACAGCATTCTCTGTATACCCTGGTACATCAATTACAGCATTCTCTGTATACCCTGGTACATCAATTACAGCATTCTCTGTATACCCTGATACATCAATTACAGCATTCTCTGTATACCCTGGTACATCAATTACAGCATTCTCTATATACCCTGGTACATCAATTACAGCATTCTCTGTATACCCTGGTACATCAATTACAGCATTCTCTGTATACCCTGGTACATCAATTACAGCCTTCTCTATATACCCTGGTACATAAATTACAGCCTTCTTCTAATATAAAATGGGTACATTAAATACATTATTCTCCATATATATTGATACATCAATTACAGCCTTCTCTATATACCCTGGTACATCAATTACAGCATTCTCTGTATACCCTGGTACATCAATTACAGCATTCTCTGTATACCCTGGTACATAAATTACAGCATTCTCTGTATACCCTGGTACATCAATTACAGCATTCTCTGTATACCCTGGTACATCAATTACAGCATTCTCTATATACCCTGGTACATCAATTACAGCATTCTCTGTATACCCTGGTACATCAATTACAGCCTTCTCTATATACCCTGGTACATCAATTACAGCATTCTCTGTATACCCTGATACATCAATTACAGCATTCTCTGTATACCCTGGTACATCAATTACAGCATTCTCTATATACCCTGGTACATCAATTACAGCATTCTCTGTATACCCTGGTACATCAATTACAGCCTTCTCTATATACCCTGGTACATCAATTACAGCATTCTCTGTATACCCTGGTACATAAATTACAGCCTTCTTCTAATATAAAATGGGTACATTAAATACATTATTCTCTATATATATATTGATACATCAATTACAGCATTCTCTATATACCCTGGTACATCAATTACAGCCTTCTCTATATACCCTGGTACATCAATTACATCATTCTCTGTATACCCTGGCACATCAATTACAACATTCTCTGTATACCCTGGTACATCAATTACAGCATTCTCTGTATACCCTGGTACATAAATTACAGCATTCTCTGTATACCCTGGTACATCAATTACAGCATTCTCTGTATACCCTGGTACATCAATTACATCATTCTCTGTATACCCTGGTACATCAATTACAGCCTTCTCTATATACCCTGGTACATAAATTACAGCCATCTTCTAATATAAAGTGGGTACATTAAATACATTATTCTCCATATATATTGATACATCAATTACAGCCTTCTCTATATACCCTGGTACATCAATTACAGCATTCTCTGTATACCCTGGTACATAAATTACAGCCTTCTTCTAATATAAAATGGGTACATTAAATACATTATTCTCTATATATATATTGATACATCAATTACAGCATTCTCTATATACCCTGGTACATCAATTACAGCCTTCTCTATATACCCTGGTACATCAATTACATCATTCTCTGTATACCCTGGCACATCAATTACAACATTCTCTGTATACCCTGGTACATCAATTACAGCATTCTCTGTATACCCTGGTACATAAATTACAGCATTCTCTGTATACCCTGGTACATCAATTACAGCATTCTCTGTATACCCTGGTACATCAATTACATCATTCTCTGTATACCCTGGTACATCAATTACAGCCTTCTCTATATACCCTGGTACATAAATTACAGCCATCTTCTAATATAAAGTGGGTACATTAAATACATTATTCTCCATATATATTGATACATCAATTACAGCCTTCTCTATATACCCTGGTACATCAATTACAGCATTCTCTGTATACCCTGGTACATAAATTACAGCCTTCTTCTAATATAAAATGGGTACATTAAATACATTATTCTCCATATACTAGTATATTGGTTCATCAATTACAGCATTTTCTATATACCCTTAAGCTTTTATAACAGCATTCTCCTTATATTTATATATGTCAGTTACTGCATTCTCATTAAAATAAGTGCAATAATTACAGCATTCTGCATATGCCCATTGTATATTTATGACACTATTCTCATACCCTGGTACTTGTTAATTTATTACAGTTTTTCCTGTTTTCTGTGGAAAATTAATTTCAGCATTCTCATTTACCATGGTAAATTAATGAATGCATTCCCCATATAACCGTATACAGAACTTACAACATTTTCCATTCAAGTACAGAAAATTATTTAATTGTGTACCATGGGCATCATGGTACACAATTAAATAATTTTCTGTATTCCCCAGTAGGTTAATTATAGAATTATATGTATGCCATATACTGGAAAATAGAGAACGTTGCAAATTTTTAGGTTTAGATGTAAGACTGAGAAGATGAAACAAACAAAGCTAAATTACTAAAACAAGACAACATCGCTAAAATCCATTAAAGAACAGGGAAGGAAGGCATAATAGTGTCTCACACCCCCATTTTTTTGGTTGTAATATTCATTTTTCTCACTTTTCATATTACCTGGATTAAGAGCTTATTTTATAATTTGGTAGAATAAATGATGTCAAGTACACTATGAATCCTCTGTATGGATTACAGTTGTAATCTTGGTCACAACATTGATGTGACTTTCATGCTTTGACAACATTACTGCTTATTGTGAATCTATTTTATGTGTATATGTATGAACATTGATTATTTTCAGCTTGATTTATCTCCCGTAACTGTAATACTGCCGTTTATGGGTGCAATTAAGTAACATATTTAGTTAATTTGTTGTGTAACATTAATAGATAATGGCTTATTATTTTAATCATTTTGGAAAAGCTTGGAAGTTGTGATATTATAGTATTATATATCAGCTCCAATTGACATAAGTCTAGCATGGTATTGACAGTACAGAGGACTCTAGTATTGATCAATTCTCCCTGGCTATACGGCTTAGTTTCAGTAATAGTTTTGAAATTTATTTATTAAAGAGAGTGACGGTAATCAACTGTTTAGTGCTGTAAATGTGAAGCAAATTGATTGTGGTGGACATTTCATGGAAACTTTATCTTTGACAGCTGAAGATCAATCAGGAAGGGTTCCGAAAATGTTGGAAAAATTACAGATTTTGGATAACGAAGAGGAACAAAACCGATGTTTAGATAGAATATTGAATTATTTAACAAGTGCAGACAATGGTAAGAATTGCTTTCTGAAAAAGTAGTTAATTTTTATTTGTTTAATGTTTTGAGCAGAAACTGTTTTTTTTTTTTATTATTATGAACTCTAATATGTCTCAACACATTAAAGATATATCAAATTCTGCTTTGATGATATCTGTTGAATCATCATTGACAGAAGATGATCAGTTCTGTGTTTATAGACATAGATTCATTGTGGTCGATTAGATTTGTTTCAGAACTACAGCAATTAATTGTTCAGTTCATTTCTCTAGGAATTATATTGATATAGACCAGCAATGTATTGTTACATGGAATGTTTGTTATCAATCAGGTAGACATTTAATGGTAGGAAGTGTACTCATTATCATGTCAAATCGTAACAGTACTAAACTTGCAACAAAATATGGCTATTTTTGTAAGCTGCAATGTTTGCTACACAAACAGTTAAGCGGAATACAATATTAACTTGTTTTTAAAATAGAGGGAAAAGTCCAATTGTTCTGCCAATCAGAAAAGCCGTCTTAATCTTAATTGTCCAATTAGTGCATCTACTACATGTATGCATTTGTCACACACAAATTTGTCAACACAATGGAAGCATCTGCAGCAATTAGGTTTGATACAACAAGAATATGTTGGTTTTATTTATGTAATAAAACAATTACTGACTTTAATATGCAGTCGCTATCTATATTTCTCAACACATAAAAATGTATATTCACCTCACCTAATGTCTTAGTGAATAATGCATTTTCTTTGGTTGAAAATTCCTGATAGCGGCCTATATAAAGTTCATTAATTGTATATTATTAAAGGAGGGAAAAAACATATAAGGTCTAGCAGTCTATTGGTAGAAACAGTACCAAGTACATGAAGGAAAAGTTTTGTTTCAATAATAATCTGTTTTTTGATATTCATGTATCTGCCCACTGTCAAAGGCTCCTTCATGACAGGGTATCTTTGGCTGCCAGGGCCCCTCTTTATCTAAAATGTGACATGGTTTTTTTAAATTTAAGACATTTATGGAGGTTTCTTTTAATCCAATTTGTACTAGTTTCTGACAATTTTTGTCAAATTGATTATATATTGTAAATTATAATAATTTTGTTTTATGACTTGGCAGGTTTTTAATTTTGTATCATTCATCTCTTTGCAAATAAAAATAACAGAGCAATTATATAGACAGGCAGGGTATAATAGCTAGGTGAGCACTCATATTTAAGCTACAATCTGACACGATTTATTAGTATAGGTTAGTGGTGTTGGAATGTGTCTGGCTAGTTAACTTCTCATAAACAATGTAGATGAAGAGCTCCTCTTATTGAATTGGAACTAAATGTAAGGTTTAGAGAGATGAAAATACAATAGATTTGATGCATACTCCTTTTTTTGCAGAAGATGAAATTGAGGAATCAATAGAGACAGCTGCAGAGGGAGGAATGTTAGATGATTTATATAATATACTGACAAACACGAAGGGTCAGACACAATGTAAAGTTGTACAAATCTTAGCAGAGCTAGCTAAAGTTGGTAGGTATATATCAGGTTTTATGCATAGAGATTATTTACACTTCCAAGAGGCTGTTAGTGGTTTACCAATTTAGTTTATTGAAATGTTTTTGATGAATTTCAGGGCTGATATCTACAACTTAATACATGTATATACAATTTTTGAACATTGTGCAAAAATATCACATAAAAATATACAGGCTATATATAAACCGAAGTATACTGAGGCTGCCCAAATCATTTCTCTTCTGTCTAATAACGAGTACAACAAAAATATATTTTTATCCTTATACACAGATAAGTTTATCCTGTTGGCTAATAAGATTATGTGACTATAGGCGCAGCCTAAATACGAGTATCAGACATTTTTTGGTTCAGTGCACCCTTATGGTGCCTCTGCATTCCATTGGTGACGTGACATCTTGCTTTAATGTGTTGGTGACGTCAAAAAATGTCAGTTTAAAATACAGCACAAGGAATTTTGCAATATTTTAAGGGCATAGATTTTTGCCTGCTGAATCTGCCGGTTACAATTTATTATTAAGGACCGTTATACACTTTTTTTTTTTTAGCTCACCGGACCCAAAGGGTCATGTGAGCTATTGCCATCACTTGGCGATCGTCGTCGTCGTTAACTTTTCTTTAAAATTCTTCTCCTCCAAAACCACTGAAGGGATTGCTTTGAATTTTTGCACACATCATCAGTAAAATGTCCTCTACCATGTTTGCACTAATCATTTCCTCAGACCAACCAACATGGCCACCATGGGTAAAAATATAACAGGGAGGTCAAAATACAGTTTTTGGCTAATATTTCAAAAAGAATAACAGATACAGGAAAACTGAAGAGTCTTTCCTTCTTCAGCATCAAAAGCTCTAAATCTACAAAACACTACATTGGGTCAAAGTTGTATGACTACTCCTTGTAGGAGTTATTGCTGATTTTTGCCATTTTTGCCTCAAAATCTTGAAAATTATTGGAACTAGAGAAAAAGTTAGCATAACTTAATTGTTCTGCTCTATAAAGCTACAAAAATGGCTTAGGGTCAAGATTGTCTGTGGAACCGTTTAGGAATTATTCTCCTTGGACATTGTTTTATTCAAATTCAATTGATTTTAACAAATCTTCTCCTCTTTTCCTCTTTAACCAATGAAAGGACTGCTTTGAAACATTGCACACATCATATTTAGAATGTCCTCTACCAAAATTGTGCAAATCATGACAGCTGACTACCTACATAGCTATGTTGCCTTAAAATAAAAAAAAGGGGGGGGGGGGCAAGAGAGTTTTCGGCTGATAGTTAAAAAAGTATAACAGGTACAGCAAATTTGAAGTGAACCTCCCTTTTCCCTCTAAGCATCAAAAGCTCCTCTAGTTATTTCCCATAAAAGGTCAAAATTAATGACTTTTGCAGAAGTGTTGGGGAATTCCTTATAGGAAAGGAAAGCTGGATAAAAAAGGGTTGTTTGGTTTCAGGTTCAGGTGAGCGATACAGGCTCCTGGGAGCCTCTAGTTCTAATTGCTTACAGTTGGTTATTAGACTTATTTAGGAAGTAAATAATTCACACGCAATCCATTTCTAACACATATAACGTACAAAAAATTACTGTAGTAAAATCTGCAATCTTTGCAATTTTTTTTGTATTACATATTTAAACAAACGGTGGAAGTCGTTGTGCATCAACACTTTTTTTGGTGTATTATTGACCAAGAGCACCACTTAAAAGGTGAAATCCTACAATTTCCTGTTAATATCGCTGCTTTTCAGAAATTGCAAAAAATTGTCAGACATTTTTGTGTTATTTAAAAAAAAAAAACCACTCTAATTGATGATCAAAAATTATTTTTGTCAATTTTTAAATTTAACTTAAGTGTTCCTTTAAAATATTTTCTTTGGATAGCTTAGGTACCATTGGAAAATGAGTTTGTTCATATTGATGTAACTGTGTAGGTTGTATCTGTGATTCTCGCTATCAAAACAACAAAAAGGAAAAAACAGTACACAGAAAGATGGCACACAAAACTAATGTGTTACTTATGCATTTATTTGTGCATCACTCAGTTCACTTTTTGTAAGCATTGGGTACCAGGAGAAATCATTTGTATACCTTATTGTTCTGCAGATGTCATGACTGCAGGATATAATTATAATAAAAAAATTAATGTATTTCAAAAATTATTGTGTATTTTAATTTGTCTTTTTGGCATTGTTAAGACCAGTTTTAATGTTAAGTACATGTGTACTATCTTTTTGGCCATGACTCAGACTGATTACATGTGTGTTCTCCTTAAGACCTGTTTTAATGTTAAGTACATGTGTACTGTATTTTTGGCCATGACTCAGACTGATTACATGTGTGTTCTCCTTAAGATCTGTTTTATAGTTAATTAATTTGGTACTGTATACAAAAATAAGATGATGTGTCAGCCATTATATAGAATGAGTTATTCAGTCATTTGAATGTTTGTGTCTCTTGTGACTAGCATTTCAGAGATATTATTAATATCTCTGGAGCTTAACATCTTTACACTGGATATTGTTGATGACAAAATATTTCTTCAACATCATTGATTTTTTTTAAACAAAGAAAATACAGAATTCATCATTTTAAATACTTTTACCTTTATCAACAATTGTTGATAGTTATAATTACACTCTGTTGTTGATACATGTCATAGACAAATACATGTAAATGTGGGTCAAAATTTACAGACTATAGATCAAAACCAAATATCTTGTTTTATATTATACTTTCACTTAGCACATTTGGGCTGATTTTAAAAACTGCCCTCCATAAATCAAATAGTTATTTTTAATAGTCTTGTACTTTTATGAAAAGAAATTTACAACATTCTTCAAGCACTTGTAGATTTAAACAGCTTTAAAACGTACATTGCTAATATTTATCTTCGGTAGCAAATAATAAATAAATTGCAGCATTTAGGAATCAAGTAGTCAATGATTCACAACCAACTCCTACAGTAATGAATCAAGTAGTCAGTGATTCACAAACAAACTCCTACACTTAGGAATCAAGTAGTCAGTGATTCACAACCAACTCCTACAGTAATGAATCAAGTAGTCAATGATTCACAAACAAACTCTTACACTTAGGAATCAAGTAGTCAGTGATTCACAAACAAACTCCTACACTTAGGAATCAAGTAGTCAATGATTCACAACCAACTCCTACAGTAATGAATCAAGTAGTCAAGGATTCACAAACAAACTCTTACACTTAGGAATCAAGTAGTCAGTGATTCACAAACAAACTCCTACACTTAGGAATCAAGTAGTCAAGGATTCACAAACAAACTCTTACACTTAGGAATCAAGTAGTCAGTGATTCACAAACACAAACTCCTACACTTAGGAATCAAGTAGTCAAGGATTCACAAACAAACTCTTACACTTAGGAATCAAGTAGTCAGTGATTCACAAACACAAACTCCTACACTTAGGAATCAAGTAGTCAGTGATTCACAAACAAACTCCTACACTTAGGAATCAAGTAGTCAGTGATTCACAAACTCCTACATTTAGAAATCAAGTAGTCGATGATCCACAAACAACTTCTACACTTAGGTAGTCAATTATTCACTAACAAACTCCTACACTTAGGAAGCAAGAAGTCAATGATTCACAACAAACTCCTACACTTAGGAATCAAGTAGTCATTGATTCACTAACAAACTCATAACTTAACAATCGAGTAGTCAATGATTCTATTTCAAGCTCATGCACATTTTTAATTAATAAATAAAACTAAAAAAATAGCAGTTGAGAATACATTCATTTTATTTCCTTTACATATACATGTATGCTCAAATTGTAACAGCAATACGCAGTATATGTAAAAGCTATGAACAATATTTGTGGCCAGATATAAATATAACTAATGTAAAAATGTCAAGGCATAGTATAACTTTTTGAGATAAATGGTATAAATAATAGAGAAGAATACTTGATCTAATCATTGTTAATCAATATATAAAAAGACACATGTGTGACATAATGAAAGAGACAAACATGTGACCTAAAGTAAAAAGACAAACATGTGACTTGGAGTAAAAAAAAACCAAAAATGTGACTTAAAGTAAAAAGACAAACATGTGACTTGGAGTAAAAAAAAAACAAAAATGTGACTTAAATTAAAAAGACAAACATGTGACTTAAAGTAAAAAGACAAACATGTGACTTAAAGTAAAAAGACAAACTTGTGACTTAAAGTAAAAAGACAAACATGTGACTTAAAGTAAAAAGACTAACATGTGACTTAATGTAAAAAGACAAACTTGTGACATACTGTAAAAAAAACCAAACATGGGACTTAAAGTAAAAAGACTTACATGTGACTTAAAGTAAAAAGACTAACATGTGACTTAAAGTAAAAAGACTAACATGTGACTTAAAGTAAAAAGACAAACTTGTGACATACTGTAAAAAAAACCAAACATGGGACTTAAAGTAAAAAGACTTACATGTGACTTAAAGTAAAAAGACAAACTTGTGACTTAAAGTAAAAAGACAAACATGTGACTTAAAGTAAAAAGACAAACATGTGACTTAAAGTAAAAAGACAAACTTGTGACTTAAAGTAAAAAGACTAACATGTGACTTAAAGTAAAAAGACAAACTTGTGACTTAAAGTAAAAAGACTAACATGTGACTTAAAGTAAAAAGACTTACATGTGACTTAAGGTAAAAAGACAAACATGTGACTTAAAGTAAAAAGACAAACTTGTGACTTAAAGTAAAAAGACTAACATGTGACTTAAAGTAAAAAGACTTACATGTGACTTAAAGTAAAAAGACAAACATGTGACTTAAAGTAAAAAGACTAACATGTGACTTAAAGTAAAAAGACAAACTTGTGACTTAAAGTAAAAAGACTAACATGTGACTTAAAGTAAAAAGACTTACATGTGACTTAAAGTAAAAAGACAAACTTGTGACTTAAAGTAAAAAGACTAACATGTGACTTAAAGTAAAAAGACTTACATGTGACTTAAAGTAAAAAGACTTACATGTGACTTAAAGTAAAAAGACAAACATGTGACTTAAAGTAAAAAGACTAAACATGTGACTTAAAGTAAAAAGACAAACATGTGACTTAAAGTAAAAAGACAAACATGTGACTTAAAGTAAAAAGACTAACATGTGACTTAAAGTAAAAAGACAAACTTGTGACTTAAAGTAAAAAGACTAACATGTGACTTAAAGTAAAAAGACTTACATGTGACTTAAAGTAAAAAGACTTACATGTGACTTAAAGTAAAAAGACAAACATGTGACTTAAAGTAAAAAGACTAACATGTGACTTAAAGTAAAAAGACTTACATGTGACTTAAAGTAAAAAGACAAACATGTGACTTACTGTAAAAAAAACCAAACATGTGACTTAAAGTAAAAAGACTAACATGTGACTTAAAGTAAAAAGACTAACATGTGACTTAAAGTAAAAAGACAAACTTGTGACTTAAAGTAAAAAGACTAACATGTGACTTAAAGTAAAAAGACAAACTTGTGACATACTGTAAAAAAAACCAAACATGTGACTAAGAGTAAAAAGACAAACATGTGACTTAAATTAAAAAGATAAACATGTGACTTAAAGTAAAAAGACAAACAAAAATCTGTAAGAAACTAACTCAGAAAAGATATGACAAGAAACATGAACCCCAATGAGATCTGTGGGTAAACTGCAGTACCCATCAAAGTCCTGTAAAACATGAACCCCAATGTGAACTGTGGATAAACTGCAGTACCCATCAAAGTCCTGTAAAACATGAACTCCACTGGAACTGTGGGTAAATTGCAGTACCCATCAAAGTCCTGTAAAACATGAACTCCAATGTGAACTGTGGGTAAACTGCAGTACCCATCAAAGTCCTGTAAAACATGAACTCCAGTGTGAACTGTGGGTAAACTGCAGTACCCATCAAAGTCCTGTAAAACATGAACTCCAGTGTGAACTGTGGGTAAACTGCAGTACCCATCAAAGTCCTGTAAAACATGAACTCCATTGTGAACTGTGGGTAAACTGCAGTACCCATCAAAGTCCTGTAAAGCATGAACCCCATTGTGAACTGTGGGTAAACTGCAGTACCCATCAAAGTCCTGTAAAGCATGAACCCCATTGTGAACTGTGGGTAAACTGCAGTACCCATCAAAGTCCTGTAAAACATGAACCCCAATGTGAACTGTGGATAAACTGCAGTACTCATCAAAGTCCTGTAAAACATGAACTCCACTGGAACTGTGGGTAAACTGCAGTACCCATCAAAGTCCTGTAAAACATGAACCCCAATGTGAACTGTGGATAAACTGCAGTACCCATCAAAGTCCTGTAAAACATGAACTCCACTGGAACTGTGGGTAAACTGCAGTACTCATCAAAGTCCTGTAAAACATGAACTCCACTGGAACTGTGGGTAAACTGCAGTACCCATCAAAGTCCTGTAAAACATGAACTCCACTGGAACTGTGGGTAAACTGCAGTACCCATCAAAGTCCTGTAAAACATGAACTCCAATGTGAACTGTGGGTAAACTGCAGTACCCATCAAAGTCCTGTAAAACATGAACTCCATTGTGAACTGTGGGTAAACTGCAGTACCCATCAAAGTCCTGTAAAGCATGAACCCCATTGTGAACTGTGGGTAAACTGCAGTACCCATCAAAGTCCTGTAAAGCATGAACCCCATTGTGAACTGTGGGTAAACTGCAGTACCCATCAAAGTCCGGTAAAAAGAGTTTGTAAACTAGATAATTTTTACTGTAAAATAAATTGGTTAAAATTTTGACCACAGAACTGCAGGGCAAAGAGTTTTTTCTTAATTTCATGAATCCTTGTTTAGCCAGTTTCATCTTCAGCAGTAATTCTCTATCCAGAATTCAGAAAGAATGCACATGGGATGGAATATTGGGATACAAAAACTCTATCTGCAAGGGTGGGATGGGAATATTGCTTCTAACGAAGAGAAAGCTGCAGGCCTAGGTGTTTGTCAGGTTGGGTTTTCTACTAGTAACATGTCATTTAAAATGTATAGGGTGTTTCATATTTGGAACTTTTTAAGGATCAGTAGACATGTACATTTAAAGAAAAATTTTTAAAATGTGTAGAATGTTTTGACTTTAGAAGTGTGCATTTGTTAGAGTAATTACATACATGTAATTATGCTAATATAGCCTTTGCAAAAATGATTAACGGTACATTTAATTTTCAGAGGCATTAAGGGTACCTTGTGTTAATCTGGGATTTGTACCAATACTTTTACCGATTTTGGAATCGGAAGACATCAACTTTGCAACACAGGCCTGCAGAACCCTGGGGAACATCTGCTTTGAAAATGGTAAGTAATATTTTAGCTTAAGTGTTCAGTATAATTTTGTTACCTAATGTTATTTGAAAAGAATCATAAAATTAAAACTAGACATGATTTTTATTTAGTGATTATGTCAGATAATTGATGTTTACATTGAAGCTAGATATGGTATTAACACATGCTGTCTAGAAATAATACTAATCAAATTAATAGGATGTGTGGAGTTCAGGATACCATATTATCTCTTTATTCTGAAAATGAAGCCTGACTGTTTTCAATAATGATTATTTGTTAGTAATTTGATCAATCATTAGGAACTTTGCAGTTGAAAAATCAGTTCTGATTGTTAGCACTTTGCAGTTTCAGAAACAGATAAGCCAAATTATAAACTAATAATAATAATAATAATAATAATAATAATAATAATAATAATAATAATAATAAATATTATTATTATTAGAAACCATGACAAAAAAAAACAAAATCTTTTTATCCTTTGGAGGTTGAATAAGTAAATGAATGTACTAAGACTTTAAACAAGGAAAATGGTTTTCTGTTTTATGGGGCTATAGATAAGGTTGAAGGCTATAATTGTTATGGAACTGGAAAAAGTACCTAATATAATGTGGATTAAATAGGAAAAATGTGCCAACATCAACCCATGCTTCCATGAGCATGATTTACTCTCTGTCAGTGTATTTATCAAAAAGTCATGAAGAATCTCTTCATTATTCTTTAAAAAAGACAAGACTTGAAAATTGATATCAGAATAACTGAAAAAACTGTAATTGCCACAATTAAAAAGAGAAGATGTAAAATTGATATCAGATTAAATTAAAAAAAGATTGTGAGTGACACAATTAAAAAAATGTGGTGAAGGGCATTACAATTAGTTGTTTTTTCTTTTGGACTTCCTGCTGTGTATTACACATGTACTCATTTCAATGGCATATTCATCCTCATCCCATTATTTTAGCTTGAATTCTGCTTTTTATGCCCCTGCAACGACATGTCAGGGGCCATTAAGTTTTACTCATGTCCGTCCATCCATCCGTCTGTACGAATTTCCTTCAAGCTTTTTTCAGAAACCATACATGAGAACACTTTGAAATTTGGCAGGGTGGTTCAGTATCACAAGTTGTATGTCCTAAGCAACTTTCAGACCTGTCAGACAACTACTTCCTGTTTGGTACTTCATTTAGCAAGGGCATCTGTGTCCCATGTACACATTCTTCGATTTTTTTTAAAGACACATGTATATTACAGTAATTTAATTTGATTCATATTGTCAAAATTTTTTCCATGACCTATGCATTAAAATTCAATTACTTCCATGATATCATTGTTTTTGACTTTGTTATATCTTATAACCTGTTTAGAAAATTAAAATTTTCCTTAAATAATAATATAGGAATATTATTTTACAATAAAATGGATACATACATTCTATTTGTTTCATAATGTTCATATGTATACAGAGTTCTAAATTGCATGTATATCTAACTGGTGGATTACTCCATATTGCCATCATTCATATCTTTACATTAATAGTAAGGACTAGACTATTATTATTTTATGTAATTCTAAAACTGTCTGCCTTGAAATCATGAAGCTAAAAGCTACTTCATGAATAATTGAATATTCTTATGTAAGACAATTTCCTTGTAAGTGTTGGGACCATCACATCTCTTGATCTAAATTTCCTGCTATAAATTTGAGATTGCTTTCCTGTCTTATAATAAATTCTTCTTAGAGCTGACCAAACTATTATTAACATGCATGCCATTGTTCCAGCTTACTGATATTCAGGAGAAATTAACACCAGACGATTGTTTCGATAAATGTATTGGGAATTAACTGTTGGTTATGTAGGTGATTTTAATAGGCAGTTAAAAGAGTAGGTGTTTTTAACACAGTTAGTACATAACTTCTGTTTAATTAAAGTATTTTTATCATACTTACATAGATGTACATGTATTTACATATTATTGTTATCAATGAATTCTAATGAAACACTTGATATGACATTGATTCTGATTTGACAATTTAAATTATTTCATGGCATCAATTCTACGATTGATGCTGATTTGATGCTGTCAGATGTTACCACAAGTGCAGGTGTTGTTTCCAGAAAATAAAAAGTAACTAATTTTAGTAATTTCTTTCTCCTGCTGCATTAGAAGAGAATAACTGTTTTATGTTTGAAGATTTGATGTCGATTTGGTGGTTGCAAATATCCATTTAGTGGCTTCATTAAAGTGTCACCAGTACATGTACACTAAATTGGTGACAATCATATCAGTAAATTGATACAGGCAATAAAGGTATAAACAGAACAGTCATGATTATATATAAGTAAAAATGGGATTGACAGCTTGGAAACTGAATAACAAAAATATGCTAGATTAGATTTGTTTGTTGTAATGGGGTTTAACATAAGACCAGAGAACTACAGAGTTCTGCTAACTGTCCAGGAGGAATGAACTAGTTGTTTGAAAAACATGTAAACATTTGTTTGTCCATTGCTATTTACAGCTTCAATGAATTGAATACAAGGAATAACATGTATTTATATACCTAATGAATATAGAAAAAGTATTGTATACCATTGTTGTACAAGCAAATGTAAAGATTTCAGAATAATTCCTGTTTCCTTTTTTATATTGTTTTTTTTATCTATTTATCAAATATCTCAAGTTATCTAGACAATGTGAAAAAATTCTATTTCTAGCTACCATTCACACAATTAATAATTCTAAAATTGCACCTAATGTATTGTCTGTGTTAAGTTAGAATTTATTGTCAATAAAATCGAGATGAGATTCTGACAAAATTGAAGAACAGATAAAAGCATAAAACCCAATCCTAGGCAATTTGTCACATTAAGAAATGTTACCATTGAAGGCAAAATCAATTTATTCACAACTTCTAGGTGTTGGTCACAGACACATACATCAATACTATTTCGTTTACAACTTTAAAGGAAATGACATTTTTTTTATTTTTCACTTAGTATTGTTGGCAAAAAGACAAATAAAAAAGATTGTTTATTTAATTGTACAAACTGTCTTTTGAACAATAAAATGGTTCATTAATTCTTACATCACCAAGCCCCTACTTTCTGCCACAATTCCAACTCCTACACCACTGCATGCAATTTATTGTTCACAGAATCCGTCACATAGTGCCAATATGCACATGATATTGTACATTTTAATCAGAATGATATTTTGGGTGTCCAATAGCAAAACATGGACTTGGCCATTATCTAACATAGAATAGCAAGGGGTATCAATTAGTGAGCATTGTTTTTTTAGTTTAATCTTAGATTACCATGACTATCTCTTATCCTATATAGTTAATACAATTAAACCTGTCTGAAAATTGACCAACTGCAGATCAGTGGCAATATATTGTTATTTTTTTGTGTTTGGCCAGGGTACTCTGGCTTCCTCCCCAATGAAAACCGGACGCCATGATATAGCTGAAAAAATACTGAAAGTGGTGTTAAACATCATTTAAACAAACAAACAAATCAAATTTATATCCAGGGTGTTGATCGAGGGACAGAGCTGTTGGTAAAAATAGTACTTACTGGTAAACACAATTTTTTGGTCTATATCTCAAAAACTATTATAGCTAAAGGAAAACCATTGCCTCAAATTGATCAGCACATTAAGTTCAACATTGTTCCTGTAAGTCCAAAGTTGTCTCATGACTTCATATTGGAGTTGTTGCCCTTAAATTATGATTTTTGGCAAATTTGTCTATATTTCTATATACTTTAAAACTATAAGGGTTAGATTGTTTCAAAACTGCTTAGCAAATTGCATAGTTGGTATAAAATTCTCTGACCACAAGAGAGTGAAACCGTAATTTGAAGAAATGATCAGCGAACAAGGCCTACAAATCAATCACTGCTTTTGTGTTATAAATTTAAATCTGTGTCAGCAAAAGTATATATGTAACTTACTAAATTAACCTAAAGGACAAGACTTACAAATCATTACATTTTGCAGACATTATCTGATGACTCCTTAAAGTATTTATTTCCCTTAAAGAAATTTTTTTTATAATTTTGAGTTTGCCCAATAAGGTAATAGCTATAACAGCTAGACTGAAACTGTAAAGATAGCTTGAAGTCATTTGTGTTCCAGGTGATATTTTACAGGCCCCTGGAGCCTTTTGTTTGTTTGTTTACCATTCTTTTTCTGAATATAGCTGAAATACTGCTTGCCATGTATCAATCAATCAATTAATCAATCTGCCCACCTCTCTGAACTAGCCTGACTTCCTGTATAAAGCATAAACCTGGCATCAGTCTAGGTCAAATCTGACACAGAGACCTCAATCTGGGTCTATCTGGCACAGAGACCTCAATCTGGGTCTATCTGACACAGAGACCTCAATCTGGGTCTATCTGGCACAGAGATCTTAGTCTATGTCGAATCAGGCACAGAGACCTTAGTCTGGGTCAAATCTGGGACAGAGACCTCAGTCTTGGTCAAATCTGGCACAGAGACCTCAGTCTAGGCGAATCTGGCACAGAGACCTCAGTCTGGGTCAAATATTACGCAAATACCTCATTCTTAGTCAAATCTAGCACAGAGACCTTAGTCTAGGTCGAATCTGGCACAGAGACCTTAGTCTAGGTCAAATCTGGCACAGAGACCTTAGTCTATGTCAAATATAGCACAGAGACCTCAGTCTAGATCGAATCAGGCACAGAGACCTTAGTCTAGGTGGAATCAGGCACAGAGACCTTAGTATAGGTCAAATCTGGCAAAGAGACCTTAGTCTATGTCAAATCTGGCACAGAGACCTCAGTATAGGTCAAATCTGGCAAAGAGACCTTAGTATAGGTCAAATCAGGCACAGAGACCTTAGTCTATGTCAAATCTGACACAGAGACCTCAGTATAGGTCAAATCAGGCACAGAGACCTTAGTCTATGTCGAATCTGACACAGAGACCTCAGTATAGGTCAAATCTGGCAAAGAGACCTTAGTCTATGTCAAATCTGACACAGAGACCTCAGTATAGGTCAAATCAGGCACAGAGACCTTAGTCTATGTCAAATCTGACACAGAGACCTTAGTATAGGTCAAATCTGGCAAAGAGACCTTAGTCTATGTCAAATCAGGCACAGAGACCTTAGTCTATGTCAAATCTGACACAGAGACCTCAGTATAGGTCAAATCTGACACAGAGACCTTAGTATAGGTCAAATCTGGCAAAGAGACCTTAGTCTATGTCAAATCAGGCACAGAGACCTTAGTCTATGTCAAATCTGGCAAAGAGACCTTAGTCTATGTCAAATCTGACACAGAGACCTCAGTATAGGTCAAATCTGGCAAAGAGACCTCAGTCTATGTCAAATCTGGCACAGAGACCTTAGTCTATGTCAAATCTGGCAAAGAGACCTTAGTCTATGTCAAATCTGACACAGAGACCTCAGTATAGGTCAAATCAGGCAAAGAGACCTCAGTCTATGTCAAATCTGGCACAGAGACCTTAGTCTATGTCAAATCTGGCACAGAGACCTCAGTCTAGATCGAATCAGGCACAGAGACCTTAGTCTAGGTGGAATCAGGCACAGAGACCTCAGTCTATGTCAAATCTGACACAGAGACCTCAGTATAGGTCAAATCTGACACAGAGACCTTAGTCTATGTCAAATCTAGCACAGAGACCTCAGTCTAGGTCGAATCAGGCACAGAGACCTTAGTCTAGGTCGAATCAGGCACAGAGACCTTAGTCTATGTCAAATCTAGCACAGAGACCTCAGTCTAGATCGAATCAGGCACAGAGACCTTAGTCTAGGTGGAATCAGGCACAGAGACCTTAGTCTATGTCAAATCTGGCACAGAGACCTTAGTCTAGGTCAAATCTGACACAGAGACCTCATTCTGGGTCAAATCTAGCACAGAGACCTCAGTCTATGTTGAATCTGGCACAGAGACCTTAGTCTAGGTCAAATCTGGCACAGAGACCTTAGTCTAAGTCAAATCTGCCACAGAGACCTCATTATAGGTCAAATCTGACACAGAGACCTCATTCTGGGTCAAATCTAGCACAGAGACCTCAGTCTATGTTGAATCTGGCACAGAGACCTTAGTCTAGGTCAAATCTGGCACAGAGACCTCAGTCTAGATTGAATCTGACACAGAGACCTCATTCTAGGTAGTAATCTCAAATCTGGCACAGAGACCAAGTAGTCATCTCAAATCTGGCACAGAGACCTGGTAGTCATCTCAAATCTGGCACAGAGACCAGGTAGTCATCTCAAATCTGGGACATAGACCTGGTAGTCATCTCAAATCTGGCACAGAGACCAGGTAGTCATCTCAAATCTGGCACAGAGACCAGGTAGTCATCTCAAATCTGGCACAGAGACCAGGCAGTCATCTGGCACAGAGACCAGGTAGTCATCTGACACAGAGTGCTATACTTTAATTTTAATTGACAAGGATTGCTAGTTGCTTGTGAAAGATCAAGAAATTAAGCTTCCCTAACAAATAAAATCTTTACACATATAGCCGTTTTGAATGTAAGACTTCATACGAACTAAAAACCAACTGAATTGTATGGTCAAATTGAGGTCAGTGTGCATTCATTTCTAAAAAAAGTTCATTTAGTGCCCATTCTCCAATGTTTACAATTAAGTACACGTTTGGGAGAGCAGGTTAGTGGATTTCATCCTACTGCAATTAAGGAAATTAACTACTAATTATTTTAATGGAAGTAAGATTTATTACTGGAGTAAAACTTATTATTATGGAACATGCTGGCAGAAAATTGATATTACGTTACATAATGTTCTTAATTATAATTGCATTTGAACATGTATCATTTTGGTTTTTGTGCTATTTTATAGAGTTGCATTAGAAATCCCATTGTACAGGTAATCAAGAAGCCTTGAACAACGTATGTAATTCTTATTATCCTGTATTCATTACATTTGCTGTCCAAAAAGGTGGCAGAAAAAATGTTTTTTGGGTCAAATAAAGTTGTCTGCTACCCCTGTGCTGACTTCTTATGATATAGTAGAGTATTCTGATCTGGTTTATGACATGCTGTGGAATACGATATTTGTTTGTAATCAGGCTACACATACCAAAACTCAAATTCCAAAATCGGCTAGAAATGCATTTGTATTATCTTTTTCTTTGTTTAAAATGTATTTTAGGGTTGCAGGATTGAAACAATTTTCGTACAGTGTCAGAAAAAATACAGTTTTTATTATTTACTATAGTGATCAATCTGTCCATCGTCTGTGCGTGCGTCTGTCTGTCCGTCCGAAGCTTATTGTGTCATAGCTATAACTTTTTTATAGTTTGAGGTAGGCTTTTAATATTTGGTATGTGGGTAGGTAATATCAAGGCAATGTGTCACATAGCATGGTTGATGACCTTTCATCTTGACTTCAAGGTCAGCGGGGCCCACAGAGATGGGTACCATATTACTGCCTGATATCTAGTTTGTACTTGCTGTGCAATGCCTTACATTTCTATGAATGTACAAATATTGTATCAGTATCAAAATTTTAAAGAACCATTAGGACCAGGGGTCTGGGGGCATCAAGCTCCCAAGAAGCTCCAAGCTAAATGAAGCTATACCCTGCATTCTGACTATCCTGGCACCTTATTACATCTTTTAAATTGCTACTTTTTGTAACAATTTTCTGTTGTTTTTTTTTTTTTTTTTCTCTTGGGCTCTAAAAAATAACTGTAGTTATGAACTTTTGTAACTCATTATTTTCGTCACTGTTCAAAATTTACCAATTTTACTTGTATAGTTGTAATTTATCCTCTATATCATCTTTCCAATATAATAAGAAAGATATTTCCAAATCTTTGGTAATGATGTATTTATTCATTTATTTATAACGACCAATCAGGAACTGAAACAAATTTGGTTTTAGAATGGTTTTACACACCAAGTAAACATCACGGTATTACATATTCTTGTAAGAGTTTTGAAGATCCCTTAGATTTTTTTCACTGGGTAATTATTTTTTTCTCACTGAAGTAGTGAGCACCCACAGTAACAATAAACACATTATTTTCTCGACCATTTAGGTAATTGAATAAATTCTAATGCTACTATAAGCCATAATATCTTTTAGGAACCACTGACACTGAGCTTAAAGCTGGAACATATTATGCCCAACTAAATGAAGCACTGCCATCAAGGGTATGAACTCAATTATCAAAAAAAAGTACAGCATTTATACACACTTCAAGTCTTCAGTAGCATGATCTTATGATCTATTCTGTATCTAAGGATGATTCGTTAGAATTGACTTTTTATAGCTCAGCACTTTATGAAATATGGTCTTTTACCGGTATTCATTTGCATGTAGATGAGGGAGGAGTAGAGAATCAAAGGAAACTAGGTTACACTGATGTACATTGTACATGCTGCTAACTTCAGTTAAAGTTTTAAGCTAATATATTGACTGGTTCCTTTATTATTTACTATAAAGGATGGAACTTAATTGAAGATATGTTTGGTGTTTATCTGCATAAATCAAAATTGTATTTCATACAGTTTTAGTCCAGACTCATCAATTTGTTATTTCTTTATATTCAATAGAATTTCTGGGACCATACTGGGAGGGTTCCCAGTGCTCGACGCACAGAGCAGCCCATCGCGTCCCCGGGTGGCGGATAGGGGAGACCCTCTTGTTAGGGGGGTTGTCAGCTATAGGTCATAATACGGAAAGCCTGACCGCGGACCGTAGTGGGTAACGTGTTTGGAGAGTGCCACGCTCCTTGCATGTTAAGACTCCTTTTGTAGATTTCGAAAAAGAGTAGGCTCATTGTAGCCGCTACAAAAGGCTAAATTTTCCGCCCCTACCCAAAACTCCATACTTTTCCAGTGGCAGTCAAAATTGAATTCCCTGTGACCCATATCACCCCCATTTTCCGTTGATTTATTGTTTGTTAACTTGTTCCCGTCCTGAATATAGCTGAAATACTGCTCGCTGGACGTAAAGCAGACATCCAATCAATCAATAGAATTTACTGCCTTAACATTCTAGGCCGTTTATTGTGACCAATCGGAAAAACTTAACAAGAATCCAGATGTTTAAGTGAATAGATACCAAACCACAAAAAAAAACCCATAAACATAAAATGCAATCTTCAACAAAAGTATACAATCGCACAAAATATTATCATCAACAGAAAATACAGAAAACACAATAATAACCACAAAACATGATAAAAATACAATTTAAGTAAAATGTATCGACATAAATACACATAAAACACAATCATAATCACAAAACATGATCAAAACTACACTTTAAATGCAATTAATAAGGAAAATACACATAAAACATAATCCTAACTACAACACATTATCAAAAATACACTATAAATACAATTATCAATAAAAATACACATAAATACAATAGTCAACAGATATACACAGAAAACAGCATAATACTGATGACATATATTGGGTTATTTTCGTGTAGTCTTTTGTTCCTGATTTTTATTAAAAAGTCAGGTCAACTGTTCACTGTCTATTATTCATATTTTATGTTAAATGCTTACAGGGAGTTAAATATTTGTGTGGGAAATCGTTCACCCCTGTGTCGTTCACGCTTCAGACTCTACAGTGAACAGAGCAAAAATTGTCTGTACGTTGATTGTTTCAGCGTACAGTATGTATATACTCCAGTCTGTCTTTATTTCTAAGCTGTTAATATTTTAGTGTACATTTTATCATGAATCATTTAACATGTGCCAGTAATATAGAAACAGGTATTGCCATAAATATATCATAAACCTTTTAATGGTTGCCAGCATTTCCAAGGGAGGTAATTGACCTTTAACACTGTTCCTTTGATTTTTCATCTTTATCGATTTTAGACCCCAGAAAATTATATCAGGTGTATGTTTATACAATTTGATTGATGGAAATAGACAGTAATTGGGATGCTAAATATTTCTGCATTTTTCCTGCAGGTTATTATATATGCAGATTAATATGATTGCATTTGACAGTCATGTGTAGGTAGCATATATAAAACCATATGAACCTTATAATTCCAATAGTCTTTTCTTATTGTTTGACCATTGGTTTACTTCTTAGCTCACCTGACCCAAAGGGTCGTGAGCTATTGTTATGACACTTGGCGTCCGTCGGCGTCGTAGTCGTTGGCGTCAGCATCTGCAAACTTTTGACATTTTAATCTTCTTCTTTGAAAACACTTGGCCAATTGAAACCAAACTTAGCCATAATGTTCATTGGATGGACCTTTACAAAGTTTGTGTTTTTTATTTGGATTGGTAAACCAATATGGCCACAATATATGTTGCAACAAAGTAGTGGATTCATTTAAATAAGTAAAAGGCTTGAAAAGTACAATTATTCTTAATTGGGTGAAATTACAATTAATACAAACTGGTTTTTTTGTTGTTACAGAATTCATTGGTGTGTGAACTTGCCAACTCACTCACAAACTTAACATTAAACTATTTAATTTGTGAGTTGGTCTTGTACCATATTTTTTTGAGCGGAGTCTATGTTGATAATACTAAGTAGATTAAAGTGAGCTATTGCTATGGTTGTAATGGGAAATGTATCCTTTTTAAGTAGAAATGTCTCAACCTATAAACAGAAAACTATGGTAATACATATTCCATATAATAGTGGTTTACTGTATATTTTTTTTTAAATTCATATACAAATTTTTTGTATACTTTGGAAGTACTTATTTTTAATCCAAAATGCCCATTGCTAAAAGGTCCTGAATATATTTGAAATATTGCTTGCTGGACATTTAACATCAATCAATCAATCCATTGCTAAATGGCAGTATTTGTTACAATCTATTCTGATTTCTAAAAACATAATAATGTTTTATTGAAGTTTACCGGTAACAATAGATTACCAGCAGTAAACAGACATTAGATATTTTGACCATATAAACAGTTTTATTTATAAATAAATATATTGTGCAAGAATACTTACTTTTGATTGGATGGAGAATATTTTGTATGAGAGGACGGTAAAAAAATCATTGTCATGGAGACATGCACTCTTTAACATCATATATTATTCCGAGGGAAACTAACAGTTTTTGCGTTGATCTCTTTTTTAAAAAATGTCAGGTTAAAAAATAAAATTATTGGGGTTTTTTAATTCTATTTTTTGAATTTAGTTATAAGTATCAAGTACAGAAAATATTTTACCGAGGGATAACAAAAGTTATGTTGTGCACATTTAATATAATCCACTAAGCGATTATGTGCTAAACGAAAATTTTGTTATTCCTAAATGGAGAAAATATTTTTGTACGCGGATTATACAATGTGCAAAACAGAAATTGTGTTATCCCTCAATGGAGAAAATATTTTTTGTAGTTCATCCTTAAGAAACTTAGCACTGACTCCAATTCATGGTGTGATTTCACATTTTAGGCCTCATTGTCCTATCTTCTTTTACTAAAAACTATTTATTGGGCATGACACACATAAACGTCATAAAATGGAGAGAAAAGTTTTATTGTTTACAAAAAAGTTAAAGGAATTGATTCTTACTGTTTAATACTTTTATTTCAATGTTTTAGTCATGTTGTTCCCAATACACACCAAGTGCTTCCTCTTATAAAACATTGACTATAAAAATGATTATTTTTGTACTGTTATTCCATACTGGTACCTTTAACAATATCCAGCAACTATTCAATATCGGTTAGATGCAAAATAAAAAAAACAACAGAAGAGAAAATTTTCACTATTTTTTAAATGCTGCCATATTTTGAAAGCCACTGGAAATTGTTCCAAAATAAAATAATGAGGCCTTAAAAATCTACAACAAAATGTGGATAGTTAATTCTTCATGGGTAAAACTCACACTATGGTTGAAAGGTCTTATTTATGTGACAAATATTTGTCAGTGTTAACCCTAAAAAAGACTTCAGATTGAAACTACAGAATACAGTCAAATACATTCTTGCCATAGGTTTAAATAAGACTGATGCCTGTACAAAATATATAATGTCAATATGTTTTAAATGACAGAGGCATTGAAATTTTAATTTCTTAAAGATTTCTTTGACCTAGATCTAATTCTTATTTCTTGGAAATTCTGTGAGAGATGGTGGGATTGAGATTGATTTTGCAGCTGTTTTAGTCCTCATGTTACACTATTTATGAAAAAGAACTTCCGGAACCACCTACATTGCAGACAGCAAAAAACTGGAATAGTTAACATCTAGAATCATTACATGCTTATAAATATTATATTGTTCTGTTCCTGTTAAGAAAAAGATGAGTAATAAAACTCATTTTCTGCTTACTAAGAAATTGATATGATTCTAATGTTCATTTTGCAATGGATGTAGGTAATATACAATGTTTATTTCCTCAGATGTGGACTTTAAATCATAATCTTCTTAGAAATTATTTGATGATTGCTGTTTTTCAGCCACAGAACATTTTTCATGAAGAAATAATTAGTTCTGGTACATAATAATCTCTATGAAAAAAAAACATTTTTCTAACCATGAATTACAATCTGTGTCTTGTAGGCACACTGGGTCAAAGTCAGTTTTCTTCGAAAATTTGATTACAGGAGTCATACTATGCATTAACTGTCAGCTTGTAATTTCAGATGTTTTGGGGATGAAGGTGAAATGTCTGTATTAATTAATTAAATCTTGATTGAGGAGTATTGAGGAAGTAGAGATGCAATTTGCACAATGCTGTTCTTGTAATTAAGATTGTTTTTGTTAGAGAGTAGGAGAGAATGGGTTTAAACTGCTGCTTTCATCAATTATTCAGCCACACTGCTACTGGCATCAGTTTTACATGCATTAAGAATAGGATAATTATCTGCTCTGCTCTTTTAAAGAATGATCTCCGATCTGAGATAGTGTGCTTGGTTGAATTCCTTTAAAAAAAAAAGCTTTTATTTCATATTTTATTAATTTTTTTCTTTTAACAAATGTAAATTCTAACTATTCTTGTATTTCAATATATCTATATAACTGTACCAAAGGTATTCTTCTCTAGTCTTCTTTGTTGCAAAAATTTGACTTTCAAATTGTGACACCATGCGCATGGAATAGCTTATTTTTCACACAAGCCATTCGGTTTGGTGTAGTTCTAAAATTTCAGGTCCAAACTGTATTTCACTGGTCTAACACTAAACATGCTAAATGTTGAAAAAAAAAATTGCTATTTGTATTGTCTAAAGTCTGTGTCATTTCAGGGTAATGTATAACAAAAAATCTATTATGTTTCATTAAAATTTATGTCTCATCTCAATAATAACAGTTAGTTCATGTAAAAAAATGCTCAAAAGATTTGTAATTTTTGATACCTCTTATTACAACAGACCAACAAAGCTCACCATCTACCAAAAATTCTACAAGCCATTCTGGCCTTTGAATAACAAAATCTGACAGGTTGGCAGCCAATTTTACTGGCCAGAACTGTCAGACTTGTGGACACATTCGTAGACTGCTGCAGTATAATGAAGAGGTTATTTCACAAATATTTTTTACTATTGTTCATTGCAGAAAATAAATTGCACTCACAAACTTGTACAATATAATAATTTGCACAGAATGAATATTCATTCAATTATAACCCAAATATTTGATTACTCCTGATTGAATGAGGAAAAAGTTGGTATTCACTTATTAGTAGTACTCACTGGAAAGGACTGAGAAAAGACTGTGCATTTAGCTGTGTATTGTTATCACTGAAAATGTCTGAATTTATCAAACCATTGTTGAGGAATTAGAGAGATACTTTTTTCAGGAGTGGAATAGAACTGTTTGTTGGCATATAAATAAAATTTTATTATTTAGAAAAATATATCAATTTGATTGTCTTTTAGCCCACCTTATCCCAAGAGTAATCTTGTATATTTCAATCTCTTTTTTTTTCATAGAGAAATACTAGATGGATGAGGTATTTGTTGAATATAAAAACTTATGGAAAAAGTTACAAGTCTGTATACTATGAAGTTTCGTAACCAAACGTTGGCGACAATGATTATTTGATGGCCCTCATAACTACAGAAGCTTCTTTGGGCCACTTTGTTGGAAAATCTGTTTTAGTTATTTTGTTTAAATGCAAAATACTGCTGCAATTAAACGCAAAATTTATTGTGATTTAACGCAAATGTTATGTTGTGATTAAACGCAATAAATGCAAAAGTTTGCGAATAAACAATTAAATGCATTAAAGGTGTGATCAAGGGTGCGCGTCAAAGAACCAAAATTGCCGTTGTCATATAAAATAAAAGTAAATATCCTCATAAATCAAATATTAAGATAATAATACAGTTGTTGTATAGCTGTAGTCCATACCCTATAAACCACTCATGTTTCTATACCGCACCTTGACTCTGTATTGCTTAACTGAAACATTGTATGGTTGAAATGTGATTTAATGAAGATAACACGCCGAAATCATAAACTATTAATACCCCTCATGCCACCCTTGGGGTGATATAGGATTCTTGGGTTGATACAGCTTGTGATATAGATTCCCACATGTAATATTCAGTTTATATTTCATACTAATTACAGTACACTGTGTTCATGCCATATCGTGAACCCCTTTTTCACACCTCCTTTTCTCATATCACACCCTAATATGGTAAACTTTTGCATTTAATCACAATAATTAATGTGTTTAATCCTAATATTACTGCATTTAATCATAATTTCATAGCATTTAAATAAGTTTTTGTATTTAATTGCAAAAGAATGCAAAGTGTTGCGTTTAATAGCAAAATGTTTTGCATTTTAACACAAAGTATTGCATTTAATCGCAATAAGTTTTGCATTTTATTGCAAAGTATTGCATTCAATAATTATTGCGTAAATTATACCCATATAATAAAGGTTTTATCAAATAAGCTACATGTATGTTTCTTCTGATACAATGGTCTATTCTTTAAGACATAACTTATTTTCTGTACATTAAAGCATCAGGGAATACATTGACATTTGAGTCAAATAGTTAAAGACATTGTAAATTTCCCTTGTATAAAATGTGTCATTTTTGATCCAATCAAAGCATATCACCACTCATTAATGGCAGACAATATTATCTGACTGGGATAGATTCTTATTGTGATAAAAGGTTTCTTGTAGTCACTGACCAGCAATGTGTTGTTGTCTTTGAAGATTTAATAAAAAGGTTTTATTGCTTAATTTTTGATTGGATAATTGTATGGTAACAATACTTAGAAGTCTAGCTTCTAACTTACAATCTGTCTTATTCCCTATTTTCGGAATACAAGAGTTACTTCCCATTTTCAAGAGTTGTCTTTCATAACAGCAGGTATCCAGTATTGAACAGATGGGGAAAAATCACGTTTTTATTTTTTTTAAATAATGTCTGTGGACTGACTCTTCCAGTACAACTAAAAAAAACTGCAGAATTAGTTTGCACATCATAATAAATTTTACCGAATGCTTTTCTATATCTGAATGAAAAAATATTGAAGAAAAATAACTTTTTACCCACAGTAGGTACTAAAAAGTACCTGCTGTAAAGAACAGATAACTCTGCAAATGGGAGATAAATCTTGTTTACCGCAAGTAGGGAATACACAAGTAAGAAAATTAACCTCCATATTTGATATTGCCCCAATAGTGGCCTTTTTATTGTCTTGCCTGCTACACTGGAGGCGAGAGACATATATGGGAATCAGTTGGCGGCATTAAAACTTGACATTTGGCTTTATATCTTTGTAAGCTTAAGCCCTAGGTCCATCAAATTGGGTCCATTTGTAGCTTAGGATGAACACTTGCCAGTCAGTCACCTGTCATCTGACCTTGACCTTAATTTCACAGTCCATTGACTACATTAAAGTTTTTGGATTATAGCAGTTCCTCTGTAACTATGCATGGTAGGATGACAATATTAGGTATATATGTTGCTGTTGTGTAGTACATGATTGTCTGGTAGGTGTCACCTGACCTTGACCTCAATTTCACGATGCAGTGACTACCTTCAAGATTTAGGATTAGGTCAGTTCTGCTATCTGTATATTTTGTATATTGTAAATGGTGACAATTTAATGTTATTTACATGTTGCTCATGAAGTAGTTTGTTTTCATTACTGATGCCAGTTACAGGCGAGACATTTTTCTGTGTTCACACTTGTGGTCTAATTTAAAATATTTGATTCTTCATAAAGTAATGATATAGATTTAATTTATTTGTATTTCTTAAGGTCTGCTTTACACTCAACTGTCCATCACAAAATATCAAAACGTATTCTGTGAAAAGTTGAGGGCAAAATAGAAGTCTGAAATTGATTTGATTTTCCATTTACTTTACAAGACAAAACACTAAATATCGTTGAAACTGACATTTTGGATGTCAGACTGGTTATAGGAAATTATACAGAAATGTGACATAATATCACAGATAAGTATTAATCAATAGAAAGGAACATAAATACATACTTAAAATCTTCAACTTGCATGCACAATATGCAGAGAAGTGCATGGTATCCGTGGTAATTTGTTTTGCTTTTTGGTTCTGAAAAATTCAAAATATCTGTGGTAACTACCAGTAAATCATTTTAGAAAATTCATTTTAATTTCAATATGTGTATAATTTCATTCATCATATACAGGTTCAGGTACTTAAATGTTCTAATTACAATTAAGATTTAGTATAATTTTTTCACCACAGTGTATCATCTTGATAGATTTATTTCATTTTAAGCATGTTCCCCCTTAGATAACCCTGCATCATCCCCAGGAACTTCCTACTGTTCTCATGCACCTCCAAATGACTTCTTTATCTTTTTACTTCCTTGTGTTATATTTTATTCCTTTGATTAGCATCATTTTAAGATATAAATCATAATTTGTATATTAATTTTAAGCTGTACTGCTGTCATTTTATATGATTTAAATGATAATAATTAATGCCATGATATGATTCCCAGATGTTTATTTTTTTTTCTTTGTTTATAGCAGACAGCTGTTATAGATAATATGCATGGTGATTACATCATATTTAGATAATCATCTGTCTCCTATGTTAGAAGTACAGAAGTCTTTACCATACTTTATGCCATTGTGTCTATGGATTTCAGTGTAAAAATACAGTCTGGGGGTTAAAACTGAAAACTATGATTGTTGTAGATGTGTTGAAAAACTTTGCATTATCTAAAAATCCTGCACTGTATCCATCTCATTAAGTTGGAGCTTGAATGAAAGAAAAATTCAAATGAAATCAAGCCTCTCAATGATAGTAATCCCTGTAGGCAGAAAGTTTGTACAGGTCTATGGCTCACAGTATCAAAGAGGTTAAATATGAAATAATATAAACATATTGGCAGTTGAATTTTTTTTATCAGTAATTAAAATACATCAAAATTTGTAACTTTAAATTGGAAAAAAAATACTGACAAATTGGGACTACTGGACACATAAAGGTAGTAAACAGGTCTAGAAATATAACACATGGAAACTTGGCAACTTTTGGACCCATCATGTGAATGTGAATATATAGCATAAAACAATTTTTCTTTTATTTTTAATGGTACCCATAGTTTATCATATACTTTTACTGTTACTGGTACCCATAATTGTACTGGTACAAGGTTCAGTTTCTCATATACTTTTACTGCTACTGGTCCCCCTAATTGTACTGGTACAAGGTTCTGTTTCTCTTATACTTTTACTGTTACTGGTACCCATAATTGTACTGGTACAAGGTTCCGTTTCTCATATACTTTTACTGCTACTGGTACGCATAATTGTACTGGAACAAGGTTCTGTTTCTCGTATATTTTTACTGTTACTGGTACATGTACCCATAATTGTACTGGTACAAGGTTCCGTTTCTCATATACTTTTTCTGCTACTGGTACCCATAATTGTACTGGTACAAGGTTCTGTTTCTCCAGATCTGATGATAGGAGTTAACCTTAATTGTAAGGTTTTAAGGTTTTGTTTCTACTGAAGTGGTGACAGTTTACTTTTTACTGTTACTGTTACCCTTAATTGTACTTGTACTTGTACAAGTTTCTATTTCTCCTGAACTAATGACAATTTATTTTTTAGCTCACATGGACCAACGGTCCATGTGAGCCTTTGCCATCACTTGGCCATCACTTGGCGTCTGTCATCTGTCATCTATTGTAAACTTTTTAAAAATCTTCTCCTCTGAAACTACTGGGCAAATTTTTTTCAAACTTGGCCACAATAATTCTTAGGGTTCCTAGTTTCAAATTTGTACCCTGGGTGCTGATCAAAGGACAAAGATGGCCTCTGTTACTGAAAAAGGACATAGGTGTGAACGCATGTTTTTGATCAATATCTCAAAAATTATAATAGCGAGCATCGCAGATGCGAGCTTAACGGTTACATGCGTGTGTAAAAAAAGTCACGTGATCCATATGAACAAATCCATTTCAGATGGTATCTGAGCTATCCGAAGAAAATATTGTAGACGAACGAAAAAATATATAATATAAAAGTAGACAAAAATAATTTTGACATCGATAAAATTAAAGTGTTTATTATTTAAATTACTACAAAAATGCCAGGCTTTTTTTTTTCAATGAGAAACGCTGTATTTGAAATTGAGTTTGTTACGTCACCAACCCATTAGATAAGACGTCACTTCATCAATGAAATGTAGAGGCACTGTTGGGGGGCTCTGAAGTAACGACATGAACAATGTGCGATGCTCGCATTTAGGCTGCGCCTACATTCATATTAGCTATAGAGAAAACCATTACTTCAAATTGATCAGCACATTAAGGTCTACAATAGTTGCTATTAGTGTGAAGTTGTGTAATGGCTTCCTGTTGGAGTTATTGCCCTTTACTGACAACTTTTGACATAATTTTTGGTATTTACAATATAACTTGAAAACTATAACAGCTAGAGTAAAACTGTAAATGGCAAAAATGATCAGCTATATAAGCCCTACAATTTTAATTAATTGGTCTGAAATTGTCAGATTACTCCTTATATGAGATTTTGGCCTTAAATTGCATTGTTTTTAATGAAATTTTCTGTTTTTGTCCTGTTACTTAAAAACTTTAACAGCTTGAGTGAAACTGTAAATAGCAAACAAAAATGATCAGCAATAAAAGCCCTACAATTCACTTTTATTGGTCTAAAATTGTCAGATGACTCTTATAATGAGTTATTGCCCTTAAATGACATTTTTAGCTCACCTGACCCGAAGGGTCATGTGAGCTATTGCCATCACTTGGCGTCCGTCTTCGTCGTCGTCGTCGTTAACTTTTCTTCAAAAATTTTCTCCTCCAAAACCACTGAAGGGATTGCTTTGAAACTTTGCATACATCATCAGTAAAATGCCCTCTACCAAGTTTGCCCAAATCATGGCCTCAGACCAACCAACATGGCCACCATGGCTAAAAATAGAACAGAGGGGTCAAAATACAGTTTTTTGCTTATAGTTCAAAAAGTATAACAGATACAGGAAAACCGAAGAGACCTTCCTTCTTCAGCATCTAAAGCATGTATGATGACTCCTTGTAGGAGTTATTGCCCTTTAATTGTCAAAATTGATGATTTTTGCCATTTTTGCCTCAAAATCTTGAAAATTATTAGAACTAGAGAAAAAGTTAGCATTGCTTAATTGTTCTGCTCTATGAGGGCTACAAAAATGACTTTAGGGTCAAGATTGTCTGATTAACCGTTTAAGAGTTATTCCCCTTGAACTGTTTTTTTTAATAGGTTTTAATTGATTTTTTAAAATCTTCTCCTCTGAAACAACTGAAAGTACTGCTTTGAAACTTTGTACACATCATCTGTCAAATGTCCTCAACCAAGTTTGCACCAAATATGGCTGCAGATTAACCAACATGGCCACCATGGGTAAAAATAGGATGGGGGTGGTAAAATACAGTTTTTGGCTTATATTTAAAAAAGTGTAACAGATACTGGAAAACCGAAGAGACATGCCTTCATCTGCATCAAAAGCTCTACGAAACACTCCATTGGGTTGAAGTTGTATGATGACTCCTTATAGGAGTTATTGCCCTTTAATTGTCGAAATTGATTATTTTTGACATTTTTGCCTCAAAATCTTGAAAATTATTAGAACTAGAGAAAAAGTTAGCATTGCTTAATTGTTCTGCTCTATGAGGGCTACAAAAATGACTTTAGGGTCAAGATTGTCTGATGAACCGTTTAGGAATTATTCTCCTTGAACATTTTTTTAATCAAATTTACTTGATTTTAAAAAATCTTCTCCTCTTAAACCAATGAAAGGACTGCTTTGAAACATTGCATACATCATCTTTAGGATTTAGGATGTCCTCTACCAAAATTGTCTAAATCATGACACCTGACTACCTACATAGCTACGTTGGATTAAAATAGAAAAAATGAAAAAAGGGGGGGGGGGGGGGGGGGGGGGGTCGAGAGAGTTTTCGACTGATAGTTTAAAAAGTATAACAGGTACAGAAAATTTGAAGTGAACCTCCCTTCTCCCTCTAACCATCAAAAGATCCTCCTTATAGGAGTTATTTCACTTAAAAGGTCAAAATTAATGATTTTTGCAGAAGTGTTGGGCAATTCCTTATAGCAAAGAAAAGCTGGATAAAAAAGGGTTGTTTGGTTTCAGGTTCAGGTGAGCGATACAGGCTCCTGGGAGCCTCTAGTTTTATGAAATTTTCCGTTTGTCCTGTAACTTGAAAACTATAACAGCTAGAGTGAAACTGTAGATGGCAAAAAGGATCAGCAGTACAAGTTTTACAATTCTCTTAATTGGTCTGAAATTATCAGATGACTCCTCAAAGGATTTATACCCCTTCAATAAAATTTTTGGTGGAATTTGTAGTTTTTGCACTGTAACTTAAATGCCTTAACAGCTTGATTGAAACTGTAAATTGCACAAATGATCAGCAAAGCAAGGCCTACAAATCATTGCTTAGTCCAAAATTGAAAGTTGAATCTAAGGAGTTATAGCCCTTTAAAGCACAAGGCCTACAAATCATTTAATTTTCAGAAATTGTCTGATGGCACCTTATTGGAGTTATTGTACTCAACCAACATTTTTGAAGAAATGTTTAGTGTTTGCACAGTTAACTTAAAAGCTAGACTAAAACTGTACATTGCAAAAATTTTAATATACTTTAAGCCATTAGTTATCCAGGTGAGTGATTACAGGCTCCTTGGAGCCTCTAGTTTACTGGTAATTGGGTCTAACAAAATGAATAAAATCAAATTTCCAAATAAACCATCACATAATTTTCCTTGACGCACATGTTTTGTTGTCACATGTTTTGTTGATTTATTTATAGTACTAATATAATATATACACTGTAGTATGTAATAATTGTTTTGGAACCAGAATGCCTTATTTTAACCTGTATTAAACCTGTATTATGAACAGATCTTTTATCGTTTGCCAAGTATAGGTAATTATATTTCTTTCTACATGATCCGAAGCCAGCAATTTAAGCTGTAAATGGTTTGAATAAGGACATGATAAATATGCCACGTTATTTCAGATGAAGGTAGAAATGCTGTCGATTCATTTGACGGGATGTCTAAGTTGCTGGCATTACTTAAATCCAAAATCAAGACTGATGAGGAGGGCTCAGACAGATTACGGACAATTGCTTGTGGATTTCTACTTAATCTTACAAACACTCATGGTAAACTATAATAAATGCTAGGACATTTTTAACTTAATACCTTTTATTTAAGTTACTACATTGATTTAGACTGAATTATGTTCTGTTACCATTTGACTTTTTTTTCAGCTGTTTTAATTTGAACATTTTGGATTTCAGTGAACAAAAGTAATATAAAGATACAGTGTGGAGTGACAATTATTTTTACACAACAACTCCTCGCACAGAAGACGCAAATATTACAGAGATCCACATTTACACATGTACTTTAGTTACAATGTATAGATAATGGTGTCATATATTTAAGGTGTGTTTGATATGCCAGTGCAATTCTTAATTTGGGTATTGCTACTGCTTAGGACCAGCCAGAACCAGTTTTTAGTTTTGGTTTGTGCAACGGTTTAGGACCAACCAGTCCTTAGTCTTGGTAGTGCTACAGCTTCATACCAAACAGTTCTTAGTCTTGGTAGTGCTACTGCTTAGAACCAACAAGTTCTTAGTCTTGGTAGTACTACAGCTTAGGACCAACCAGTTCTTAGTCTTGGTAGTGCTACTGCTCTAGACCAACCAGTTCTTAGTCTTGGTAGTGCTACAGCTTAGGACCAACCAGTTCTTAGTCTTGGTAGTACTACTGCTTAGAACCAACAAGTTCTTAGTCTTGGTAGTACTACAGCTTTGGACCAACCAGTTCTTAGTCTTGGTAGTGCTACAGCTTAGGACCAACCAGTTCTTAGTCTTGGTAGTACTACAGCTTAGGACCAACCAGTTCTTAGTCTTGTTAGTACTACAGCTTAGGACCAACCAGTTCTTAGTCTTGGTAGTACTACAGCTTAGGACCAACTAGTTCTTAGTCTTGGTAGTGCTACTGCTTAGAACCAATAAGTCCTTAGTCTTGGTAGTGCTACAGCTTTGGACCAACCAGTTCTTAGTCTTGGTAGTGCTACAGCTTAGGACCAACCAGTTCTTAGTCTTGGTAGTACTACAGCTTAGGACCAACCAGTTCTTAGTCTTGTTAGTACTACAGCTTAGGACCAACCAGTTCTTAGTCTTGGTAGTACTACAGCTTAGGACCAACTAGTTCTTAGTCTTGGTAGTGCTACTGCTTAGAACCAATAAGTCCTTAGTCTTGGTAGTGCTACAGCTTAGAACCAACCAGTTCTTAGTCTTGGTAGTGCTACAGCTTAGGACCAACCAGTTCTTAGTCTTGGTAGTACTACAGCTTAGGACCAACCAGTTCTTAGTCTTGGTAGTACTACAGCTTAGGACCAACAAGTTCTTAGTCTTGGTAGTACTACAGCTTAGGACCAAACAGTTCTTAGTCTTGGTAGTACTACAGCTTAGGACCAACCAGTTCTTAGTCTTGGTAGTACTACAGCTTAGGACCAACCAGTTCTTAGTCTTGGTAGTACTACAGCTTAGAACAAACCAGTTCTTAGTCTTGGTAGTACTACAGCTTAGGACCAACCAGTTCTTAGTCTTGGTAGTACTACTGCTTAGGACCTACCAGTTCTTAGTCTTGGTAGTGCTACTGCTTAGGACTAACCAGTTCTTAGTCTTGGTAGTGCTACTGCTTAGGACCTACCAGTTCTTAGCCTTGGTAGAACTACTGCTTAGGACCTACCAGTTCTTAGTCTTGGTAGTGCTACAGCTTAGGACCTACCAGTCCTTAGTCTTGGTAGTGCTACTGCTTAGGACCAACCAGTTCTTAGTCTTGGTAGTGCTACTGCTTTAGACCAACCAGTTCTTAGTCTTGGTAGTGCTACAGCTTAGGACCTACCAGTCCTTAGTCTTGGTAGTGCTACTGCTTAGGACCTACCAGTTCTTAGTCTTGGTAGTGCTACTGCTCTAGACCAACCAGTTCTTAGTCTTGGTAGTGCTACAGCTTAGGACCTACCAGTCCTTAGTCTTGGTAGTGCTACTGCTTAGGACCAACCAGTTCTTAATCTTGGTAGTGCTACTGCTTTAGACCAACCAGTTCTTAGTCTTGGTAGTGCTACTGCTTTAGACCAACCAGTTCTGAGTCTTGGTAGTGCTACTGCTTTAGACCAACCAGTTCTTAGTCTTGGTAGTAGTACAGCTTAATGACCTACCAGTTCTGACTCTTGGTAGTGCTACAGCTTAGGACCAACCAGTTCTTAGTCTTGGTAGTACTACAGCTTAGGACCAACCAGTTCTTAGTCTTGGTAGTACTACAGCTTAGGACCTACCAGTTCTGAGTCTTGGTAGTGCTACAGCTTAGGACCAACCAGTTCTTAGTCTTGGTAGTACTACAGCTTAGGACCTACCAGTTCTGAGTCTTGGTAGTGCTACTGCTGAGGACCAACCAGTTCTTAGTCTTGGTAGTGCTACTGCTTTAGACCAACCAGTTCTTAGTATTGGTAGTGCTACTGCTTAGGACCAACCAGTTCTTAATCTTGGTAGTGCTACTGCTTTAGACCAACCAGTTCTTAGTCTTGGTAGTGCTACTGCTTTAGACCAACCAGTTCTGAGTCTTGGTAGTGCTACTGCTTTAGACCAACCAGTTCTGAGTCTTGGTAGTGCTACTGCTTTAGACCAACCAGTTCTTAGTCTTGGTAGTACTACAGCTTAGGACCTACCAGTTCTGACTCTTGGTAGTGCTACAGCTTAGGACCAACCAGTTCTTAGTCTTGGTAGTACTACAGCTTAGGACCAACCAGTTCTTAGTCTTGGTAGTACTACAGCTTAGGACCTACCAGTTCTGAGTCTTGGTAGTGCTACAGCTTAGGACCAACCAGTTCTTAGTCTTGGTAGTACTACAGCTTAGGACCTACCAGTTCTGAGTCTTGGTAGTGCTACTGCTTAGGACCAACCAGTTCTTAGTCTTGGTAGTGCTACTGCTTTAGACCAACCAGTTCTTAGTATTGGTAGTGCTACTGCTTAGGACCAACCAGTTCTTAATCTTGGTAGTGCTACTGCTTTAGACCAACCAGTTCTTAGTCTTGGTAGTGCTACTGCTTTAGACCAACCAGTTCTGAGTCTTGGTAGTGCTACTGCTTTAGACCAACCAGTTCTTAGTCTTGGTAGTACTACAGCTTAGGACCTACCAGTTCTGAGTCTTGGTAGTGCTACAGCTTAGGACCAACCAGTTTTTAGTCTTGGTAGTACTACGGTCCAACCAGTTCTTAGTCTTGGTAGTACTACAGCTTAGGACCTACCAGTTCTGAGTCTTGGTAGTGCTACAGCTTAGGACCAACCAGTTCTTCGTCTTGGTAGTACTACAGCTTAGGACCTACCAGTTCTTAGTCTTGGTAGTGCTATTGCTTAGGACCAACCAGTTCTTAGTTTGGGTTATGATACAGTTTGGTACTAATTAATTCTTAATCTGAGTGATGAATATTTACCACTACATCAACACCAGTTTAATTCTTACTTTGACCAAACCAATGCCTAATATTCAAGAATATCAGATAAAAAAGATTATTCATGAGGCATTTAAGATTTGTCCTTTATACTCAGGATTCCATTGGTATTGTTCAAAGACAAATATAAATTATTTATTTCTGATTCATTATATACATTGCCATCAAAAGGGGTTACATAGTGCTGACTCAGCACAGTGACTCCTGTATAGAAATAACATATATGTATCACCAGGTCGCCAGAAATAGACAACATTTGTAATCTGTTATGAGTGTACAAGTCACTCTGTATTGGATTGATTGATTGATGTTTAATGTTTGGGAAGTGATAAGTTATATTACAGATCATGTAAGGCCATGCATAGTCATGTTTTCTTCGTAGTTTTTCAACCAATAGCCCTATTTAAAAAAAAGTGTATTACAATTATGAAAAATATTATGATACATTTACTGACTTTGAACTAGGTTGCTTTTGGAATTTTTTAAATCGACAGAATGGTGATTATTTTCTGAGCTACAAGGCAAGGTGAACATTCATTTTGAGGGTTTATAAATTGATTGCAACCTAGTTCAAAGTCGTTAGTGTTTAATTATATGATAATGGTACAAAAAAAATTTATTTTTTATTTAATTAAATATGTTGTTTAATTTGACAATGGAATAGCAAATTCTGTGAATGGTTTTGTTACATACTATTTAATGGGATAAGGAAAAACTATCATTTTAAACTGTTATTGGTAGTTACACTTTGGTGAAATTTTACACTACTACATCTATCCTTTGTTACAGTTCTGACATTTTTGAGCGATGATCCTCACAGGACTTTTGGAGACACAGGTGCCCTTACCTTAGTCCGAGAATCCTCTGCCATCCAACGCTTTTTTTTTTTGCGTGGGACATCAGAGAGAGCTCCATAAACAAAACAGCGGATTTTGCGACACAGGTCTGGGTCAGCAAATTTCGTCATGTCCAGATGTTAACAAACATTTTCGTCCAGTTATAATTCGCTTCTTTAGATATTTTTCTCTATGAATATAATCATTATACCTTATATCAAAATGATTTAAGTCCATTTCTAAGCTCATTTCCATCGATACCCTTACATTCCGACATTTCACGTTCATTTTGAACAAAACGTCACGTGACAACAATGTGACTTAAATCCAGAGCTTAAATTAGCTCGATTGAAGGTATGGTGATTATATTCATAGAGAAAAATATCTAAAGAAGCAAATTATATATAGTTTAACTGGAGGAAAATGTTTGTTTGAAAATAAAATCTGACAAGTCAGATTAGTAGCTATTTTTATTTTCAGAGAGACTACAGGAGAGGGCTCTAGAGAAGGGTGTGTTAGACATGTCAGATTAGTATCTATTTTTATTTTCAGAGAGACTACCGGAGAGTTCTCTAAAGGAGGGTGTGTTAGACATGTCAGATTAGTATCTATTTTTATTTTCAGAGATACTATAGGAGAGGGCTCTAGAGGAGGGTGTGTTAGACATGTCAGATTAGTATCTATTTTTATTTTCAGAGAGACTGCAGGAGAGGGCTCTAGAGGAGGGTGTGTTAGACATGTCAGATTAGTATCTATTTTTATTTTCAGAGAGACTACAGGAGAGGGCTCTAGAGGAGGGTGTGTTAGACATGTCAGATTAGTATCTATTTTTATTTTCAGAGAGACTACAGGAGAGGGCTCTAGAGGAGGGTGTGTTAGACATGTCAGATTAGTATCTATTTTTATTTTCAGAGAGACTACAGGAGAGGGCTCTAGAGGAGGGTGTGTTAGACATGTCAGATTAGTATCTATTTTTATTTTCAGAGAGACTACAGGAGAGGGCTCTAGAGGAGGGCGTGTTAGACATGTCAGATTAGTATCTATTTTTATTTTCAGAGAGACTACAGGAGAGGGCTTTAGAGGAGGGTGTGTTAGACATGTCAGATTAGTATCTATTTTTATTTTCAGAGAGACTACAGGAGAGGGCTCTAGAGGAGGGTGTGTTAGACATGTCAGATTAGTATCTATTTTTATTTTCAGAGAGACTACAGGAGAGGGCTTTAGAGGAGGGTGTGTTAGACATGTCAGATTAGTATCTATTTTTATTTTCAGAGAGACTACAGGAGAGGGCTTTAGAGGAGGGTGTGTTAGACATGTCGGATTAGTATCTATTTTTATTTTCAGAGAGACTACAGGAGAGGGCTCTAGAGGAGGGCATGTTAGACATGTCAGATTAGTATCTATTTTTATTTTCAGAGAGACTACAGGAGAGGGCTCTACAGGAGGGTGTGTTAGACATGTCCGATTAGTATCTATTTTTATTTTCAGAGAGACTACAGGAGAGGGCTTTAGAGGAGGGTGTGTTAGACATGTCAGATTAGTATCTATTTTTATTTTCAGAGAGACTACAGGAGAGGGCTCTAGAGGAGGGTGTGTTAGACATGTCAGATTAGTATCTATTTTTATTTTCAGAGAGACTACAGGAGAGGGCTTTAGAGGAGGGCATGTTAGACATGTCATATTAGTATCTATTTTTATTTTCAGAGAGACTACAGGAGAGGGCTCTAAAGGAGGGTGTGTTAGACATGTCAGATTAGTATCTATTTTTATTTTCAGAGAGACTACAGGAGAGGGCTTTAGAGGAGGGCGTGTTAGACATGTCAGATTAGTATCTATTTTTATTTTCAGAGAGACTACAGGAGAGGGCTCTAGAGGAGGGCGTGTTAGACATGTCAGATTAGTATCTATTTTTATTTTCAGAGAGACTACAGGAGAGGGCTCTAGAGGAGGGTGTGTTAGACATGTCAGATTAGTATCTATTTTTATTTTCAGAGAGACTACAGGAGAGGGCTTTAGAGGAGGGTGTGTTAGACATGTCAGATTAGTATCTATTTTTATTTTCAGAGAGACTACAGGAGAGGGCTTTAGAGGAGGGCATGTTAGACATGTCAGATTAGTATCTATTTTTATTTTCAGAGAGACTACAGGAGAGGGCTCTAGAGGAGGGCGTGTTAGACATGTCAGATTAGTATATATTTTTATTTTCAGAGAGACTACAGGAGAGTGCTCTAGAGGAGGGCATGTTAGACATGTCAGATTAGTATCTATTTTTATTTTCAGAGAGACTACAGGAGAGGGCTCTAGAGGAGGGTGTGTTAGACATGTCAGATTAGTATCTATTTTTATTTTCAGAGAGACTACAGGAGAGGGCTCTAGAGGAGGGTGTGTTAGACATGTCAGATTAGTATCTATTTTTATTTTCAGAGAGACTATAGGAGAGTGCTCTAGAGGAGGGTGTGTTAGACATGTCAGATTAGTATCTATTTTTATTTTCAGAGAGACTACAGGAGAGGGCTCTAGAGGAGGGTGTGTTAGACATGTTAGAACAGTATTTATGCCACCATCTTTCAGACAGGGCTCTTTGTAACATGGTATTACTGACCATAAGCAGTTTTGCAGATTCAGGTACTGCAGTTAAATGTCTCTTAAGCAATCATCTACTATTTCTGAGTCTATGAAAGTCTATAATTGTTAGGAGTCATGTTGATGGTATTATATTCTTATGCCCCCGTGACGACATGTTGGGGGGGCATTAAGTTTTACTCATGTCTGTTCGTCCGTCAAACTTTTCTCAGAAACCATACATGAGAACAATTTGAAATTTGGCAGGTATGTTCAGTAGTTGTAGGTTGTAAGTTGTACGTCCTAAGCGACTTTCAGACCTGTCCGACAACTACTTCCTGTTTGGGACTTCATTTACTGAGGGCATCTGTGTCCCATGGACACATTCTTCGATTTTTTATTAGTTAAATCGGGGCCCCGGGGGTTGAGAGGTTAAGGTAGTTTGTCTGCTATTGATCAAGTGGTCTGTTGACATTGAGGTTGTGAGTCTCACAGCAGGCAGGGTTTACTCGACACAAATCTTAATTGACAAGGATTGCCAGTTTTTCTACCGAAGGTCTGGAGCTCTCTCCTGGTACTCCAGCTTCCTCCACCAATAAAAAGTGGATGCCATGAAATAGGTGAAAAATTCCTGAAAGTGGCATCAAACATCATTCAAACAAACAAACAATCTGAATTAAACCATTCTTCTCCCTTTTCAGCCATTATCTATATTTTAAGATGTGTGTCTTTCTTTATACACCTGCTCCTCATAGGGGATAAGGGATATACTGTTTTTGGTGCTTATTTTAGTTTCATTTGTCATAATTTTCTATCACATTTTTCTCAGCAATGGGAACTGATACAATACTGAAATTTTGTCAGTAGCTTAGTATGATCATATTGTGAGATTCATTTTTAGACCACTTTAACTGCTACCTCCTGTTTACAGATTTGGTCAGTTTTTAGCTCACCTGACCCAAAGGGTCAGGTGAGCTATTGCCACCACTTGGCGTCTGTCGTCGTTGTCGTCCGTCATCGTCATCGTCGTTAACTTTTCTTTAAAAATCTTCTCCTCCAAAACCACTGAAGGATAATTGCTTTGAAACTTTTCACACATCATCAGTAAAATATCCTCTACCAAGTTTGCACAAATCATGGCCTCAGACCAACCAACATGGCCACCATGGCTAAAAGTAGAACAAGGGGGTCAAAATACAGTTTTTGGCTTATAGTTCAAAAAGTATAACAGATACAGGAAAACCGAAGAGACTTCCTTCTTCAACATCAAAAGCTCTACAAAACACTCCATTAGGTCAAAGTTATATGACTACTTGTAGGAGTTATTGCCCTTTAATTGTTGAAATTGATGATTTTTGCCATTTTTGCCTCAAAATCTTGAAAATTATTAGAACTACAGAAAAAATTAGCATTGCTTAATTGTTCTGCTCTATGAGAGCTACAAAAATAGCTTTAGTCAAGATTATCTTATTAACCGTAGAGTTATTTTTCTTGAACTGTTTTTTTTAATCGGTTTTAATTGATTTTTAAAAATCTTCTCCTATGAAACCACTGAAAGTACTGCTTTGAATCTTTGTAAACAACATCTGTCAAATTTCCTCAACCAAGTTTGCACAAACCATGGCCATGGCTAAAAATAGAACGGGGGGCAGTCAAAATACAGTTTTTGGCTTATAGTTCAAAAAGTATAACAGATAGAGGAAAACAGAAGAGACATTGGCATCGAAAGCTTTACCAAACACTCAATTGTGTCAAAGTTGTATGATGACATATTATAGGAGTTATTGCCCTTTAATTGTCAAAATTGATTATTTTTGAAATTTTGCCTCAAAATCTTGAAAATTATTAGAACTAGAGAAAAAGTTAGCATTGCTTAATTCTATTCTATGAGGGCTACAAAAATGACTTTAGGGTCAAGATTGTCTGATGAACTGTTTAGGAATTATTCTCCTTGAACATTTTTTTAATCAATTTTAATTGATTTTAAAAAAATCTTCTCCTCTTTAACCAATGAAAGGACTGCTTTGAAACATTGCACACATCATCTTTAGGATGTCCTCTACCAAAATTGTGCAAATCATGACAGCTAACTACCTACATAGCTACATTGGCTTGAAATTGAAAAGGGGGGAGGGTCAAGAGAGTTTTGGACTGATAGTTAAAAAAGTATAACAGGTACAGCAAATTTGAAGTGAACCTTCCTTCTCCCTCTAAGCATCAAAAGCTCCTCCTTATAGGAGTTATTTCGCTTAAAAGGTCAAAATTAATGACTTTTGCAGAAGTGTTGCCAATTCCAGGAAAGAAAAGCTGGATAAAAAAAGGTTGTTTGGTTTCAGGTTCAGGTGAGCAATACAGGCTCCTGGGAGCCTTGATTCATTTATTGATTGGTTATCAGTGATAATTGGGATGTTGATAAAAACCCTTTGTATCTAAAACTAAACTGAGTGTGGAAGTATTATATTGTGGAAATATTGCTCAGATTGGCATTAAATTTGTAAAACAGAAAACACAGCCAACTATGAAAGTAAAATATTTAATGTTAAAACAAGAGATACTTAATGAGGAGTAAACAAACTACTTTAATTTTTTATTGCCAAACTTCTGAACATAACCTGGCCCTCTTTGTGTAGAATTAAGTAGCTTATTATTATATGCAGAAAACCATGTTTTATTGATCCATCTTCAAGTTGAACATAATGTCGATTTGAAGATTTTATTTCTGTTACCATATGGTATCACTTTTGTTTTAACTATCAGTTTTTTGTCTTAACTGTTAGAAAATGAATTTGTCAGGTAATTGTGTGGGCTTTTAATTACAAAAGAACAAATTTAAATAATTTATTAGACAATTCTGCTTTTAATTTTGTTTTGATGTTTTTTGGTGAAATTAAATCAGGGAATCAATTTTTCAAGTAGATAAAAATGAATTTTATTTCAAGTTTAGTACTGTGTGAAGTTCATGTGATAACTATTGTAAAAATGTATCTGTTACCGTTTAGATCCTCTGACTAGGTTGGCTATTGCCATAGCTGAGAGTTATGTCCCTTTACATGTATCTTTTATTGTTTAGATCCTCTGACTATGTTTAGTATTGTCATCACTGAATTATGGCCTTTATATGTACCCATTATTGTTTATTTCCCCAACTTATGTTTACTATTGACATCAGAGTTATGGCCCTTTGTATTTTTGAATTTTATTTTAAAGTTTATTACTTTGGGACATTCAAGTGATAACTATTGTAGAAATGTATCTGTTACCATTTATATCCCCAGACTAGGTTGACTATTGCCATAGGTGAGAGTTATCTCCCTTTACATGTATCCATTATTGTGAATTAGGCCTTTACATGTATATGTTATTGTTTAGAGCCCCTGACTAGGTTTACTTTTAACAGCACTGAGTTATTGCCCTTTAAATATATCTGTTACCATTTATATCTCCTGACTAGGTTGACTTTGCCATCATTGTGAGTTATTTCCCTTTGCATGTATATGTTATTGTTTAGAGCCCCTGACTAGGTTTATATTGCCAGCACTGAGTTATGGCTCTTTTTATGCATCCATTGTTTTTTAAAATCCCTGACTAGGTTTACTATTATGAAACATCACAGAGTTATTGCTCTTTATATGTATCCATGTTGTTTAGAGTTAACTATTGCCATTACTGAGTTATGGCTCTTTACAGGTATCTGCTATTATTCGGATCCAAATATTTTAATTATTAATTAAATAATAATGTCTCCTGTGGGCATTATAAAAAAACAAATTTTATTTTTCAGAAATCTGTCGAGATAAACTGGTTAAGTCCAACCTGTGTAATACAATTGTCAACCTGTTACAGTCTGATGGTGGAGGTGTACATATTGATACTGTTCTGGACATGCTTATAAATATGTCTGAATGGGGTAGGTTTATAAAGGAGAATGCCTACAACAATTCTTTCTTTGTTGACTTGACCCCTCCCTTGGCTATAGATCACAAACAAGCTTGGCAAAAATCATGCCTTAATTTGTCTCAAATCATGCCTCAATTCTTTAATGCATGTACTGATTGTTTGAGATAGATTTCCATGTTCAAACTATTGGATTTAAGATCATTTTTAAAATTAGATCAAGAATTAACATTTTATTGATTTCTGTAATTAGTGAAGTTCCTATAATGACGTATGCTGTTCATATTTGTACCAGTTTTAGTATACAATTTTCCCAATATTGATTGCCTATTTCACTTGTCTTGTTATGCTGGCCATTTTCAAAAATAAAAAGCTTCTTAATCAAGGAAGTACTGATTGGAATTTTTACCTCTTTGAACAAAACGATATTACATGCAGTTTGGTCAAGACAACCAGTATTTAAAACCAAAGTCAGCCATGATAACAATTCTTGTTGACTAAATTGATCAACATCATATTGTTACAATCCCTTTACAACACATATATGTTGACATTTCAAGAAATTCACAGTAATTTACATCCTGTAATAATTTACAGGTTAATGTTCAGATTAATTAACTTTGTATAATTTACCTTTTTCTGAGCTGCCTTTGGCTAGACTACAACCTAGAATGAATTGTCCTGACACATTGAAGGCCAGAAGGCATGGTTGATAGTCGGCGACAGTGTATACACAGTCAGCAGACGTTCCAGTCAATCCATTGACCCATTGTTTCCATTGGTTGATAGTCGGCCACAGTATATACAGAGTCAGCAGACGTTCCAGTCAATTCATTTCAAGAACCAGTGTTTCCATAAGTTGATAGTTGGCCACAGTGTATACACAGTCAGCAGACGTTCCAGTCAATCCATTTCAAGAACCAGTGTTTCCATTAGTTGATAGTTGGCCACAGTGTATACACAGTCAGCAGACGTTCCAGTCAATCCATTGACCCATTGTTTCCATTGGTTGATAGTCGGCCACAGTGTATACAAAATCAGCAGACGTTCCTGTCAATCCATTGAACCATTGTTTCCATTAGTTGATAGTCGGCCACAGTGTATACAGAGTCAGCAGACATTCCAGTCAATCCATTTCAAGAACCAGTGTTTCCATTGGTTGATAATCTGCCACAGTGCATACAGAGTCAGCAGAAGTTCCAGTCAATCCATTGACCCATTGTTTCAATTAAGTTGATAGTTGGCCACAGTGTATACAGAGTCGGCAGACGTTCCAGTCAATCAACTGAACCAGTGTTTCCATTGGTTGATAGTCGGCCACAGTGTATACAGAGTCAGCGGAGGTTCCAGTCAATCCATTGACCCATTGTTTCCATTGGTTGATAGTGTCAGCCACAGTGTATACACAGTCAGCAGGCGTTCCAGTCAATCCATTGACCCATTGTTTCCATTGGTTGATAGTCAGCCACAGTGTATACAGAGTCAGCGGAGGTTCCAGTCAATCCATTGACCCATTGTTTCCATTGGTTGATAGTGTCAGCCACAGTGTATGCAGAGTCAGCAGACATTCCAGTCAATCCATTGATCCATTTCAATTTGTTTGAAATGAGAAGACTGTATTATATTAGTGAATTCACAGGCAAGAGACTTCCCTTAATAACTTCAATCAGAACTTCCTGCTAAGACTGTTTAGTAACGTTTTGGAGTTGTTCACCATTTTCATACATTCACATACCTGCATTTATATTTTAGTAGTTAAGTGTAGGGATGTTTGACATGATTTGTCAATACACCACATTTATAGCTACACAGTTTTTATAAGATTAGAATCAGAATTCTTTGCTTCTATATCAAGAAGATGTGTAAAATGGGGGGGGGTAGGAAAACTGGCAATCCTTGTCAATTAAGATTGGATTCGAGCGCACAATGCCTGCAGTGAGACTGGAACCCGCAAACTCAGTGTTGACAGACCATGTGATCAATAGTAGATGAAATACCTTAACCACTCCACCACAGAGTCCCCATTTTGCCTTGATAGGACAAATGAATAGGATAGTTGATTCAATCCTCTACAAACATTCCCTAATTTGTCTTGATAGCAACAATTGGCAATTGTTAATAATGACCAGCTGAAATTAAAACGTCTTCTTGACATCACTGGACCAAATGGATTGTCATAGTCAAGCTTGACTGCCCATTTCATGGCATGGATATTCATTGTCCTAAGATTTTGTCAAGCAAAACTTGAATGTAGTTGAATGTGCTGTATGTGATCTGGGAAGGCTACATTGGAAGATGGCCCAATGGAATAAAATATGTCTGGATTCATCATGGTATCATTTTCCCTGTCAAAGTTTTACCTACATTTACATGATTTCGCTTTGAAGCGAGAGCTGTCAAGACCTTGACATTAACACTTCCACCTTTTATTGCAGTTTCTAGTTAACTTTTTTGATGAAATTTCGTAATACAACTTTTGTATATTTTCAGATGAAATTAAGGATCTTCTGGCAGAAACCAACTTGAGTAATCACCTGATCAGAATTACCCAATCAAATACAGGAAAACTAGACACAGAAAGTCAGCAGACAATCAAAATGGCATCTGATTTATTAGTCCTTTTGCTCACTGGTGGTAAATATATATAAGTATATTTTTATACATAGAAAACCTTTCAAATTGGTTGTTAATAAGAAAGTAGCAAAGAAAACCGACCGAACAACAAGAGCCAAAAGCCAAGGGACAGTTCTAGTCATAGAAATATATGACTGTGCAGCATTACTTTTCTGCTGGGTTAATATAACCCCCTTTTGAGATGAATCCCTGATCTATTTGTCCATGTTTATGGTAAAAACACCACCTGATTATCATCCGAAATGTTGATTTGATTAGCATCAGTGATAGAATTTCAGCTAGATTTAATCTGGTTCTGTATCGGTCATCAGGAAACCAGCCTATGGTACAAAATGTTTTTATCCTCCCAATAGTGGACACACTGCACTGGGCCACGAAAAAATAATAGTTTGTTGTTTTCATGACATCAATTGTGCAAACATATTCTTCGATGATAGCTGATGTTTTGCTTTTAAAAAAGTAATATTTTTGACAACATGAACTTTGAAGTTGTTCCATGAATTAAGACTTTTGAGTCAACGGCAATGTCAAGGCCAAATTAAATAAACACTGACAAGCAATCATTATATTTGGGAAAGCAGTCTTGGATTTTTGAATATATCATAAAAAAGCTCAAACAAGATCTAAAACGAGTCAAAATACATTAAGTGTACACATCAGATGTTTTCAGATTAAGAATTCTGGGATACCTTAACTCTTGTTAATTGACTGTTTGCAACTGAGTACAGTGAACCCTCGTTACAACGACATTCGATTTAACGGAATATTCGACATCCGACAGGATTTCAGTGGGAACAAACGTGTCCACGTGTTGTTTATGCTCGATACAACGACATATTCGGTTTCCGACTCCGACTGCGTCTGTCGGTAACAAATATACCAAAGCTAGCATAAAATAATTCGTTACAACGACAAATTATCAAGATTTACCCGTGAAAGATTATCTTTGTCCAGAGAATTTATTTTTTTATCGGTTAATTGCACAGGTAAACACCTGTTGCTATTGCGTAATTAACCTTGCGTGACATTTCCGTTACAAAACTAATCGATGATAGGGATATGGCTTCATTAAAAAGGTGTCAAAGGCTATTTAATATTTAAATCTTCAAATATTTCAGAAAATTATTGGCTTAATTACAAGTGTGTAAAGATTGGAGCGGCACATAGGATAATTACTGAAAATCTGTCTAATGTAAATAATCATAACTTACAATTAATTTTGTTTAAAAAAAAGAAAAAAAAGGGTTTTTAATTAAATATCGGCAAGAAAACAAGCATTTTATTATTTTTTTGTTATTAAGCTTGGATACTGAGCAGACTTGAACGATTTTCAATAGACGCAAATAAAAAAGGGAGATAATCAAAGTACAAAAATACAAATTCATTATAACGGCAAATTCAGTTTAACGTCAATAATGGCCGGAAACTAACATGGTCGTTGTAAAGAGGGTTGACTGTATTTAAAAATAATTAAATATTAATTGAAACTAACTCTCAGTTTTATTATTTTTTTGCAATATTTTTTTCAGTGTTCTAATAGTAATGCAAATGGAATAATTTAGAAAGACAGGATGACAAATGAACATCGATAAAAAAAACCTTTAAAAAATCAAGTTCAATTTATTTTCAGTTTAATCATGTAGTTCGGGGTTTTCTCAATTATACTGGTTAATTCTTCTGTCAGAAGGGCTTGTAACATAAATGCAGCTGTTTAAGTAACTTCATTAAATTCTGTACAAACTTCTCAAGGTTGTTGGAAAGATTGTGGTCAAGTGTACTTTAAATTGAGAAAGACCTAAGCTTACAAAGACACCTTTTGAATACTTTGAAGTGTTTAAAGACAGAAAATTGTTGTTTATGTTTTAAAAATTTCAAACTGACAGTAAATTAGATAAAACTTGGGAGTGATGAATAAACACTCACAAAAATGACTTCAGAACAAAACAGAAATCAGACAAAAACATTAGAAATGATCCAGAAATTGCATTTTACTTGGCATTTGTGCAGATCTGTATTACATAATTTCACTTTCAATTTTAACTGTTTTGGCAATGAAATACATTTCAGAAGATAAGATAGTTTTCAATTAATTGTTATGTACTTACTGTAATTATTTCTGTCGTGACTAAAAAGAATGAATTTATTTGAATTATGTTTAGTGAATTTATTTTGCACTGTAGTTTTTTCTTATTTTATTATTTATTTGCATATTTTATGCTTACCTGCACCAAGGTACACAAGAGCTTCTGTCATCACTTGGGGTCCATCATTTGTTGTCCTTCATAAACTTTTTCAAAAAATTAATCATATGAAATCACTTGCCCAATTTTTTTCAATTTTGGCCACAATCATCCTTATGGTACCTAGTTCCAAATTTTTACTCACGGTGTTAATCAATGGACAAGATGGTTGCTGTTACTAAAAATGGCAGTCCAGGTCTAATATGGAAAGGGCCATATATTATTCCCTTTAATCACATACTTCAAATGACTTAAAACAGCAACAGACGACATAGGAACTGAAGGAGTCTTGGTAGTGTAGAGGCTATGTACTGGCAGGGAAAGATTTATGCACACAACTCTCCCTTTCACCTTTGATATGATAATTTTCGCCGGTACTATATTGGCCATGGATTGCCACTCGGAATAATATTTGCCCATGTACTATATTAGCCCAAGACTGCCACTTAGGATGATATTTGCCCAGGTACTATATTGGCCATGGATTGCCACTCCGAATAATATTTGCCCATGTACTATATTAGCCCAAGACTGCCACTTAGGATGATATTTGCCCAGGTACTATATTGGCCATGGATTGCCACTCAGAATGATATTTGCCCAGGTACTATATTGGCCATGGATTGCCACTCAGGATGATATTTGCCCAGGTACTATATTGGCCATGGATTGACACTCGGAATAATATTTGCCCAGGTACTATATTAGCCCCAGACTGCCACTCAGGATGATATTTGCCCAGGTACTATATTAGCCCCAAACTGCCACTCGGAGAAAACCCCCAACCTGCGGCAGGAAAACTGGCAATCCTTGTCAATTAAGATTGGAGTTGAGTACACCCTGCCTGCAGTGAGACACTCAGGATGATATTTGCCCAGGTACTATATTAGCCCCAGACTGCCACTCAGGATGATATTTGCCCAGGTGCTATATTAGCCCCAGACTGCCACTCGGAATAATATTTGCCCATGTACTATATTAGCCCCAGACTGCCACTCAAGATGATATTTGCCCAGGTACTATATTGGCCATGGATTGCCACTCAGGATGATATTTGCCCAGGTACTATATTGGCCATGGATTGCCACTCGGAATAATATTTGCCCAGGTACTATATTAGCCCCAGACTGCCACTCAGGATGATATTTGCCCAGGTGCTATATTAGCCCCAGACTGCCACTCGGAATAATATTTGCCCATGTACTATATTAGCCCCAGACTGCCACTCAAGATGATATTTGCCCAGGTACTATATTGGCCATGGATTGCCACTCAGGATGATATTTGCCCAGGTACTATATTGGCCATGGATAGCCACATGGTATAATATTTGCACATGTACTATATTAGCCCCAGACTGCCACTCAGGATAATATTTGCCCAGGTACTATATTAGCCCCAGACTGCCACTCAGGATGATATTTGCCCTAGGTACTACATTAGCAACTCGGATGATATTTGCCCAAGTACTATATTGGCCATGGATTGCCATTCAGGATGATATTTGCCCAGGTACTATATTGGCCATGGATAGCCACATGGTATAATATTTGCACATGTACTATATTAGCACCAGACTGCCACTCAGGATAATATTTGCCCAGGTACTATATTAGCCCCAGACTGCCACTCAGGATGATATTTGCCCAAGTACTATATTGGCCCTGGTAGATTCTCTCAGGTCGGGTACATTTCAGATTCTGGTAGGTCTATAAAGTTGCAGCTGTTAATATAGTCAAGGAAATATAAAAAGCAAATAGCTGTATTGATTTACTCATTGTACTGAAGAAACCATTATACCAGAGTGTCATTGATGGTTTTGAAATGGCATACAGTTATTTTATAGTGGTACTGCTGTGCTACAAGAATTTGTGCTTTCATTTTGGTTTCTTATTTAGCATTATGATTTTTGTTTCAGATAAAAGTATGGAGACTTTATTTAAGAATGGAGAGGGACCAGTATTTTATGAAATGATTAAATGGTTAGACAATGACGATGACCACTTACAGTTGTCAGGAGCTCTAGCGGTGGGAAATTTTGCAAGAAATGGTATGGTCTTTGTTATAATAAATATCCCCAATCCCCACTGGGAATAGGGGTATACTGTTATAATATCCCCACTCCCCACTGCGGATAGAGGTATACTGTTATATTATCCTCGTATCAGTATTATTTCTGAAATTTGGTTGGTCAGTTACACAAATCAATATACCCGGGGCGTTGGTAAGTCATAACCGTTAGTTGCACAAATGTACTTAAGATGCGTTCATATTATAAATGGTAATTGGTTTGTGTCATATATAGGCTGATGAAATCTTTGACAAAAGGTCCAAATGTGTTTTATTTTTGACAGAAAAAGAAACAAAAGATTTGCAGTTTGACAAACAAGGACATCACACTACATGACGTCTCTGCAAGACATTCAGCGTGTAAAATTTATTTCTGAAACATTTGTTTGAATTCCGACAAAAAATGTTCTTTTTCAAGTAGAACCCTACACCTTGTTAAAAAGCCTAATTTTTATCAAATTTCAATCAAACTTTCTTTGATAATGATGAAAACGTTACTTTAACATCCGCCATTGCATTGACAAACTAACTAAAAATCCATTATTTCAAACTTAAACTGGGGATAAATTCCTTATACCGTTAATATCTATAGATATGGAGATTTAACACAGCACAACTGTACATCAGACGCCTTTGCCTCAGGGCGTACTTGGGGCACTTCAGGTGTTAAAATCTCCATATCTAAGGATGTGAACATGTATAACTTATAATATACTCACGCCCACTGGGGATAAGGCTAAACAGTTTTCAGTGTGTGTCTCCATCCATAACTATTTTTTCCTCACATTTTTCTCAGCAATGATAGAATACTGAAATGTCACCTTTTAACATCATGCCATATTGTGGGATTTATTTTCAGACCTCTTTGAAGTTACACAGGGTTATCTCAGGGAGCATAGCTCACAGTTTCTCCTGTTTTCATCAGACAAGAAAGAAAGTATATCCTTCTGGTTTACGTTTTTTGTTGTCAGTGTTGAACACTTTTAATATGTAAATATGAGTGCTGGGGTTAAATTAACAAATTTTGTATGTCTCATATGTAATTGGACTTATTTATTTACATACTAGTAGGTAGTGAGAGTTCCTCATAGCATAGTGTTTCCTGGAACCAACCAAAATCTTTGGGAAAATGTTTCTCTCATCATTATATACAGTTGAAACACTATTATTTTTTATCACTTTTGTATTTTATTTGAGAATTAAATGCAATCTTTTGCAGTTTCATTGATGTATGAAAGCGTTGACCAAAGCACGTAGCACTTCATGTTTAAAATGTGCTTACAGTCAACACTTTCATAGGTCAATGAAACTTTTAAAGATGTATTAAATTCTTATAATTACATTAAATAAATATGGGAAATTCATTACTATATTCAAGTTAATGTCTGTTTTTGTGTCAATATATTACTACACCACAGTGTCATGTTATTGATTCATTGAGAATTGAAAGATTATAATGTTATGACCACATGAATGATTTCGACCAATGAAAATGACAGGTTTCAATGAAAAGCATACATAATGTTATTATTAATATTACAAATAAAAAATAATGTTCAGAACAATTTTCAACTTATTATTTCAGATGAGCATTGTAGGAAGCTGGTAGAAATGGGTGTAGTAGAAAAATTATTGTCTGTTCTAAAAGAATGTGATGAAAACTATATAACATTACAGCATGCCATACTTAGTGCCCTTAGAAATCTAGCCATTCCAGGTAATGTTCTTGTAGTGACGATGTGGGGTCCAGGGTTTTAATAAAAAAGTGGAATTCCAAATGATGTTTAATAAATGCTTTAATTTATACTAAAAAAATATAGTTTCCAACCCTCTGATCTTCCTTAAGCCTCCTTCATTCAGTCTGAATTTGCACATGTAGGCATTATAATTTGTCATTTTCTTACAGTGATATTTTGCCATTCTAGTGTATGGTGTCTAATAATAGTTTCTACAGTGGACTGTAGATTTTTGGTGGTTTCCTCTGGAAAGGCAAACCACTAGTGTAATCAGTATTACTCATTTAATACTAATTATTGGTAGATTTCTTCTGCAAAGACAAACTTCAGTACATATACCAGTTGCTTTGTTAACAGTGAATGATAAAAACACATTACATTATGTACCAGTATCCTTAAATGCCATCTTTTTATCAAATCACTTAAATTGGTATCCATAAAGTTAACTTAATTCACGCAATGTTGTGCTATTGTGAATCCACATAATGCTAAGCACAACACAGTTTGTGGACAGCTAAGTTAGATTTCTTTAGTGATATTGATTTGACTGTAAGCCATCTAGTTGTCAGGTAACATTAATGCTCAATACATTTTAACTATAATGGATTTCAGTTACAAACAAACAGTTACTGATACAGCTAGGAGTACTGGATGCTGTGATGGCTTTATCTTCATCAGAGGTGATGGCAGTTATCTTCAAACTCTTAGGTGTTCTTAGAATGCTAATTGATGGACAAGGTATTCATATTTAATTTTTTATTTATCTTTGAATTGAGAAGATTTTCATAAAGAAGCTTTTTCAAACTGAATAGAATGGGGGTTTTATGTCACCTTTAGGAATTTTCATTTGAATCATGGCATATTTTTATTGGGAAGGAAGCTGGGGTACCTGGTAAAACTTCTGACTTTTAGCTGGAAAGCTGGCAATATAAAAAAATTCTAACACACCCTGCCTGAAGTATGGTTGGAACTGAAAGCCCCGGTGTTGACACACAGGTGTTCAGTATTAACTGCCTATCTTAACAACTCCCCCATTGATTTCCTGGTTGATAGAAAAAACATTTACACTTTATATTTTGTTTGTGTATTTTGAAGATATATCTATATAACTTGAATTAAAACAAAAAACAACGAAACATTATTATTTAATCATGTGGTGAGCATAAAAAAGAGGCCATAACTCTGTCATTACAATTACCACCTTGTCATGTTTATTGTCATTGTACTGAGATATTGGTCAATATATGTTAAACTTCAGTGAATGAATACAGGAATTAATCAATTAATCAATCAGTTAATCTGTTAATAAAACTGAGGAATAAGTATAATTCTTAGAAAATAAAACTAAACTAGAAAGAAGAATTCATTTTTGTAAAACATGCATATATAGATACCTCATTTACAGGATCTTGTGTTTTTGTAAACTGTTGTTCAGCATTAACAACTGCTTTGTTTATATTTGGAGCTTGGTGCATCTTATGCTGTCATAGTGCACTTGTCAGTCTGATTGATATAATTTGTGAATGTTGATTATTACTGTACATCTGTATATTCTTCAATGCCAACATTTAATACCAGATCTAAAAAGAAATAATATACATCGGAATGCAATGAAAAAATCAGGAAATCGAGTAAGAAAAAAAAATTACACCTGACATAATATTGTTGATTCTTTCATCTTTAAAAAAAAGAGAAGAAATTACATAAGATTATCGGTATCTATGACTGACATCTGTGTTGATTTCTATGGTGATACTGTTTAATACTGACTAGTAGATTTCACTATTGAAATAAACACTGACATATAATATACTAGTATATATAATTATCTGTAGGAGTCATACAAACAGTTATGTAATGACAAAAAACAACAAACACATATGGTGAGGCTGTAAGTGGGTTAATAATCCAGCTCATAATAGTGTTTTATGATATTCAAATTATAATATTATTGTTATAAAAGCTGCCTGAAATGGATTAAACTGAACATGGAGTAAAGTTTACTTTTAAACATCGGAACTGCCATTTTATAGAAGTTTGGGGAATAAAAGAAGTTTCCACTTTTTTATTGTCTTGACTAATACAAGTTCACAGGTCATTGTTCAATTTTGTCAATAGAATTTCAACCTGTTGATATATGAGGATTAACATTAGACATCTTGTCTGATTCTGGAATACCATTAGTCAAAGTTGAAGGCTAAAGAATTGATAAATATTTACTTCAAACAAACCAGTAATTAAGAATGTGTATTTACCAGACATGAATGATTCATTGTTGTTGTTTTCAAGGAAATAGAAATTACAGCATGAAAATAGCTGCTTTATGTTCTCAAAACCAAAATTGTTGTGTGTATGTGTACATCATCATAATAAACATTTGGACCATGTTTCTTTTTAAAGAATGGAAATTCCATTACACAATATCCTTATTTATTATAAAATACTCTAAATATTACAGAAAATAATTCTAGGTAGATACACTGACTTATGTGCTAGGCCATGTTGTTCTTATAGTTGACAAGATTTTTCTAACTGTACATGAATGTATAGTCAAAGATATGACACACAAAACTATAATGTGTCTGCCTCATCCATTGGTTGGTATAAATCTGCCAGGTTGTAGGTAGTTAACACAAGGAAGAAATGGACAAAAGTAGGTGTGGATAATACAGTTAAGGAACCAGTAAATTAGAAAACCAGTCATGCCAACTATTGATGGGCTACATTGATAACAGTTTAACCAGCTAGATATATTGTGTACCTGATGTGCTTAATTGAAAATTTTGGGGTATCAAAGAGGAAAATCAAAGATCTCTTGGAGGTTGAGTTTAATTCTTATGTATATTTTTGACTTCTCATGTGAATATTTTCTCTTTCTTGACCATGTATTATACCGTGATAGACCTAATAGGCATGATAATAAAACAAAATTAATACATGTAATGGATTTAAAAACTCAAGGATTTTCTTGTATAAAAACTATAAAAAAAAAAATAAATTTGGACTTTTTTTTGGAAACTGGGAAATTTTGTGTTCCCTTATAAAATATTTTTATTGTGACATTTACTTTTATTTTCACAGACTTTCAGAGTTAATCAATACTTTAAAATGTTAACTATTTTGGGTGGTGAAAGATGTTTTACTTTGATTTGAAACATCAGGGATATCCATCTGGTTTGTCATACCATCAATTATATCCAATCAACAGTTATTTTAAGTGGAATTTGGCAACAGAACTTCAGACAATCAAGATTTTGGCACTATTAAATAATCAAATGAGGATTAAATAAATAAGTAAAAAAACATTCAGGAATGTAGTAAACCGAGGCAACAGAAAATTCTGGTAAATTGAATATAAGTAAATGATATGCCAAATGCTTATTGTCAAATAGAACAGTTTCTAAATAAATATTGAAAAATCAAAAGTAATTGTGATATTTTTTCTCCAGATTTTGTCCAACTAATTAGGGTTTTTTTTTAAGTTTAATTTTTCTTATACTGTATTGGGTTAAGTCAAAACTGCAAAAAAGTATTTAAGGACTGGTGCAGTGAAGCATCACACTCTTAAATAATGTTACAGTCAAAACGGGTATAAAAGTGTCCTTTTTAGTGCTCCTTTTTATATAAAATCTTATGTATTCAATGTAATAATGGAAAAAAACAACAAATGGTTCTTTTTATATGGTTTGTGTGTAATGTGTGCTGATGGACACCTGTCATGTAGGCTTTCTCATTGTTGTTTGAAGAACCAGCTGTTTGTTTGGTTTCAAATGAATGCATTGAGAACTCCAAATTGTAATAGCATTTTATTTGATTTGTTAAAAACTTAAGGTATTCATCAACCATAAAAGAATTGATGAGGCAGAGTTAATCATTGTGAATCACAACCATTTGGATTATATTGTGTCAGCTGACTACAACGATTTGTTTTACAAACATTTAGAGTTAAACCATGTTGGTTAATATATCTTTTCAGAATCAGTAGCATTGCAATTGGGTAATAACCGAGATTTCCTTAATAAATTGGTCAAGTGGTGTGAATGTGATGAACATGCTGGGGTACAAGGTAAATTTATTAGTGAATATATTGGTGGCCTTATAAGAGCTGTATATTATCCAGAGTAGTGTCTGTATCTGTGTTAGAGTTAGCTATAGGCCAAAAGTTTAAGCTATCTACATGTATACAGTTTTAAGGGTAGAGCAATCCCAAATACTGTTAATTCAGAAATTATTGCAAGCATTTATTATTAAGCAGTGGACGAAAATGTACCTTAAATTAATGCGATGTTGGAAATTAGTTTATTAGAAACAATTATTATGGATGGGAATGTGAGCTATTATTATTGAGAATCACAACTCTGCATTAATAGCAATAGTTTGTTTGTTTGAATGGTGTTTTAACACCAATTTCAGCAATTTTTTAGCTATATTATGGCGTCCAGTTTTTATATGGGAAGGAAGCCAGAGTACCCTGAGAAAACCCCAGAACTGCGGTAGGAAAAACTGGCAATTCTTGTCAATTAAGATTGGAGTCGAGTACATCCTGCCCGCAGTGAGAATCAAACCCGCAACCTCAGTGTTGACAGACCATGTGATCAATAGTAGACGAACTACCTTAACCACTCGGCCACAGAGGCCCCCATTAGCAGTAGTTAAAACATTGAAAAATTGGATTAATTTACAGTATTTGGCAGATACATTCTGTATTTTCTACTCTTCCTTAAAGGTTCAATTTCAGGTAATTGATGAGCTATGTACTCATTGCATCATCCAATCCAAAGGACTGAAACAAGAATGTTGTTATGGTTACATTACAACCTTCTTGTCTTAGGCATTCTGATTGGATGTCAGATATTAAACAATCGAGGGGGTCTACAGGATATCTTGATGTTAAAGTTGTTAGTTTACAGAAGAAATAGGTACCTTTTTGTGCTTTTGGGAAAGCCAATGTTATCTTTCATCCATTTTTCAAAGCTATATGTTAATGTCTAATTTTTATTGGGTAGAAAGCTTGAATAATTGGAAAAATCCCACTTCCTTTGAAATAATAACAAGGGCATGCAATCCTTGTCAATTAAGTCTGAAGCCTAGCACACCTTACCATCAGTAAGGCTCAAACTTGCAACCTCAGTGTCGACATGCATGTAATCAATAATAGATTACTTACTTCCGTAACCACTCACCCAAAATACAAATATTTCGAAATGATTTTATAGAAGAAAAAATATTATAGAATATGTGTTAGGGGAGATAACTCAATATTTATCAGCACAAAGCATTTAAAAATGTAAAAAAAAAAAGACCAAATTAAAAATTTGTAGCCTTTCCTATTATGAATCCCATTTTTTCAAAATTGCATAGTTCTTAATTTAACTGCTTATTAAGCACATGTTCTTATAAGCTCTCTATGAATAAGAGCTTTATTGATTTTTCCTTTGATCCTCAATCTTTCAAATTATAACCTTACTGCAAACCAACTACTACATGTGCAGTCCTCTTATTGGTACATGCTAAGATTTAATTTATCAACAGCAGTATAAAAGTCATCATTATGCCAGACCCTAGGCATTGCTGACAGACCAGGTAATATGCAGAGTGTCCCCATAGTCTTGCGTTCTGTTTTAGTTCTGAAACGGGGTCAAACCCCTGATATCCTTTCCCCATGGCATGCATTGCAATAACTGAATAGTAACATATAGTACATATACAACTTTTATTAACAGGAGAAGCCTCCAGAATGTTGGCCTGGCTAATTAAGAATGGAAGATCAGCAGAATTAATGAAGAATATTATCAGGGAAGATGGAATACAGCCATTGGTTACTATGGTAACATCAGAACATGTGGTCATGCAGAATGAGGCTCTAGTTGCCCTGACATTTATAGCATCATCTGTGTTAGGTAACTACATAGATTTATTTTATGTATTTGTGACAGTATGACTATAATGTTTTACTCATACGCTGCTGAAAGCATACATACTGAAATCTGAAAAATGTAGGCCATTTTATTCCATTAATAAGTGAAGTAATACATTTTTTGTTGGATGATTTCTGTACAACAACACATAACTGAACAAAACTGATTTATTGTCATCAGCTAGCTATAAGTGTGTTATATGTAGGTCAAGAACATGTTAACATGAAGTAAATTCATTCAAATGTACCGTATACCTCAACTGGAGAACAATCAGGAGATGAGAGAATGTGCGTCTCTCCAAATGCAGGACCTCTTATTTAGCTCACTCTACCTTGTAGGATAGATGTGTATTTATGCCTCCAGAATGAGTGTGGATGGCCTTTGTTTTCCCCCTAGGTCAATTATGGGTATTGCTATACCCTGGGTTTTCCTCAGGAGACAATATCCTGAAACAGCAAAGTTTTTTTTTTCTCCTTGTGATCAATAATTACATGTATTGATTGTCGGTTATAATGAGTTTTAAATGTCCAAAGGGAAAATTTCCCCCACCCATTGAAAGGTTAAAATGTCTTAACTCATTGGCAATAGGTTTTTTATAGCAATAAAATTAATAAAAATAAAGGTAGATGAAGTTAGTTATATTAGTATGGTTGTAATTGTATAGTGTTGCCAACTCAAGAAAAAGCAATTTGAGATCAAAGTCACAATCAACCATTTTTAGTTTATTTTGACAGTGAAGTGATCGCTACAGTCAGACATAATATGTGGTGTTTTAAATGTGGAATCTGATACAGATGATTCCTAGGAAGACTGCATCAAACAAATATGTCACACAAATATGGATGACTTACTTGCTTTAGAAATTTTTTGTCATATTTTAGAAATTCATGTTTATATTGACGAGAAGCTTCAGTCAAAATGGAACAAATGTTTACCAGAAAGAAACAAACACATCTCATGCTTCAAGATAACTTTTCCCTTGAATGTGTTGTGGACGTAATTGAATTGAAAAATGTAGTCCTTTGTGATTAGATGAAGGTCTTATTTTTCAGATTTACAACAAATTCCTTATACATGTATTAATGTAACAAACTTCACTATAACAATACAACAGACTTCTTTTATAACGAACTTAGTTCCCTTGTCCCCTGAAATTTGTTATAAGCAAATTTAACTGTATACCAATATATAAAATATATTTCTTATGCATTGTTAACACGCGTTGGCAATACTTACATGAGGCTTTGAAACATGAGAGAGCATTTTATACGATATATAGCTAAATACCCAGACTGCACCAGTATTGTAGTTATCTTACAGGACTCATGTAAAAACCAATATAAAGAATATTGCATTTGTATTTCCTTGTTTGGACTCGTGGAATGGAGAACTAATTAAGTACTATAGGTCATATCTATGATAAAATTCATTGGAGGATATTAAATTTGACTAATTGTAAACTTTAGTGTGTTTTGTAATTACAGCTGATGCAGCACTCCAGTTAAAGGAAGCAGAACTTTCTGAGACAATCATTAATATATTAGGGGATCAGAACGTCATCCCAGAAATTCTCTGTAACACACTTGTTTTAACTAAGACTGTGTGTCAGGCAGGTTAGTAAGGGGAGATCACTCTGTACAGTCAACATAATGTAATATCCTAAAGTCTTCCCCACAATTCTCTGTAACACACTTGTATTTGCAAAAACTGTGTGTATCGCAGGTTCAAAAGGGGAGATCACTCTGTACAGCCACTATAATGTAATATCCTAAAGCTCTGTAACACACTTGTATTTACTAAAACTGTGTTGTCAGGTACATTTAGTGAAGGGAGATCACACTGTTTAACCACAATAATGTTATAGTGAGTCCTCCCAGAAATCTTTATTAATATAAACTGCATGTCTGGCAGGGGAGGGGAGATCACTCTGTCCAACCACCTTAATGTAAAAGCCTGAAGCCTTCCAAGAAATTCTTTTCAACACGCTTGTATTGAAGGGAAACTTCGTAAAAAAATGAACATTTGATATGTTGTTTTTCAAATAAAAAGAAACCTATTTGCCTTTTGATGTTTTTATCTCCTCCCCCTGTTACACTTCTAGAGTTAATTAAAGGTGGTAAATTTTTGATAATGGGGCTTCTATATTGACAGTTTTGCATCTTGTGACGTAGAAGGATTCAGTATCCAGTAAAAATCATTAATTATCCAGTTTAAAAAGATAATTTTCTGCCTTTGCTGTTTGAAAAATATAGTAACTGGGTCAATGTCTTATGACCAGCTGACAAAATAAGATTACCAAATATGTCTTAATGTTTAAATGGTCTTTGTATCAATAAAAGTTTTTTATAGACAAAATCTTTTACCTGTATTTATTAACTTATATTAAATAGATGTTACTTTAAAGAAAAAAATTACAGGTAAATCATTTCTTGTTCATAAATGGTACATAACAGAATTAGCAAGAAAACAAACATGATGTTATTACACAAATCATAGTGGAATTATTTAAGATCAAAGAATCTAATGATGCTGAAATAACTACTCAATTTTATTTTTTTCTTTAAAGTTTTTATAATTTACCCAACCAAATGTCACTTCTTACAATGGTATATCAGTTTGTTTTCATATAAACACGGTTAAAAAATGAAGAGTTCAGAATCTGGAAAAGATATTGAACACATGAATGCTGTTCGTGATGCAAGACATAAAGAAATAGATGAAAATTCATGCAAAAATAATGCTTTGTGGTCTTCTTGTGCATAGTGTGTCAGTAAGCGAGTGATGTGTTTATGCTGCCATGAATTTGAACTATTTGAAGAATATCTTCAAACTGGTTAATGGGGGACTCGGTGGCCGAGTGGTTAAGGTAGTTTGTCTACTATTGATCATGTGGACTGTCAACACTGAGATTGCGGGTTCGATTCTCAATGCAGGCAGGGTTTACTCGACTCCAATGTTAATGGACAAGGATTGCCAGTTTTCCTACTGCAGGTCCAGGGTTTTATCCGTGTACCCCGGCTTCCTCCTTCAATAAAAACTGGATGCCATGATATAGCTGAAAAATTGCTGAAAATGGCGATAAACATCATTCAAACAAACAAAAAAGAAATCAAACTGGCTAATGTATTATAAAAAATGAAGACGTGAACTTTCGCTTTGAACCGAAAAAAATATGCTTGTAGTCTTTGTTTTAATTTCTGCAGCATGATATTTCTTTCATATAAAAGTCACACCCCTCTTCTATCAAGGATAGGTATAATTTGAATACACTGGTGTCAGAGCGCATGATGTATATTAGATTTTGATTACATTTAGATGGTCACAGGAAAGGTAACTGACGTAGGTAGTCACATAAATATACACATGTACACAATTTTGGAAACTGTGTTGAAGGTTTATTATGCACAAACAATAAATTTTACCAGTTATAATAATAATAATAATAATACATGTACTAAACATGAAGATAATTTTTATGCATGAACGAAAGTATTTAAATACATTGTAGCTATTGACTGTTATTTCTTACCTATAGTAAAAGTCAGGTTTTTTTGTGGAGGTTTTTTGGCTGACAAATTAAAACTGCTTACCGCGTATGGTCGAGCTTATGCTGCTTTATTAAAAAAAAAAAAACATTCTTTTGAAATCAATAGTTATTTCCTCAAAATACAATGCAGTTGTTTTTTCAATTTTTAAGGGCTTTTTCCATAGTAAATTTTGACCTAAATTAGAACTGAAGTGTAACTTAAGTGAAGTACATTTTGTGTATTTAAAACATTTAGAATATTCATTTATGGAGTTAGTATTGACAACAGCGTGTGTTCCTTTTACAGCTACACCTCCGACCTCTCAGTTTATTCCATGTGGCTTACTGGTCTGTACCGGACTTTTATCCGACATGCAAAGTATGAAGGCTGTTGTACAATTGTGTGTGTTCTGTGTCTTTCCTGTAGATAAACTTTTGTTTTGATGCATCTAAATAAATTTTGTATAGCATATTTTTTACTCCTGCAGTCAATATGTTCAGTTTTTTTTTCTTGGGCATCATTCTGGGTTTTCCCAGATAGAAACCCTTATGCATGTCACCTAACTACCAAATCCTTATATTTTAAGTTTCATATAGAAGTCATCAGCCACTCAGCACATCATTTGAAATCAATTTAATTTTGGGAATTCACGGTTTATATGCAGTTTGTTAAAATACTGTGTTCTGCATAGTAACTAGGCTGAATTTTACTGCCTATGACTGTGTACTACTGTGTTCTGCATAGTAACTAGGCTGAATTTTACTGCCTAGGACTGTGTACTGCTGTGTTCTACATAGTAACTAGGCTGAATTTTACAGCCTAGGACTGTGTAATGCTGTGTTCTACACAGTAACTAGGCTGAATTTTACTGCCTAGGACTGTCATACTGTGTTCTACACAGTAACTAGGCTGAATTTTACTGCCTAGTACTGTGTAATGCTGTGTTCTACACAGTAACTAGGCTGAATTTTACTGCCTAGGACTGTGTAATGCTGTGTTCTACATAGTATATAACTATGCTGAATTTTACTGCCTATGACTGTGTACTACTGTGTTCTGCATAGTAACTAGGCTGAATTTTACTGCCTATGACTGTGTAATGTTGTGTTCTACACTGTAACTAGGCTGAATTTTACTGCCTAGGATTGTGTACTGCTGTGTTCTACATAGTAACTAGGCTGAATTTTACTGCCTAGTACTGTGTAATGCTGTGTTCTACACAGTAACTAGGCTGAATTTTACTGCCTAGGACTGTGTAATGCTGTGTTCTACATAGTATATAACTATGCTGAATTTTACTGCCTATGACTGTGTACTACTGTGTTCTGCATAGTAACTAGGCTGAATTTTACTGCCTATGACTGTGTAATGTTGTGTTCTACACAGTAACTAGGCTGAATTTTACTGCCTAGTACTGTGTAATGCTGTGTTCTACACCGTAACTAGGCTGAATTTTACTGCCTAGGACTGTGTACTGCTGTGTTCTACATAGTAACTAGGCTGAATTTTACAGCCTAGGACTGTGTAATGCTGTGTTCTACACAGTAACTAGGCTGAATTTTACTGCCTAGGACTGTCATACTGTGTTCTACACAGTAACTAGGCTGAATTTTACTGCCTAGGATTGTGTACTGCTGTGTTCTACATTGTAACTAGGCTGAATTTTACTGCCTAGGACTGTGTAATGCTGTGTTCTACACAGTAACTAGGCTGAATTTTACTGCCTAGTACTGTGTAAAGCTGTGTTCTACACAGTAACTAGGCTGAATTTTACTGCCTAGGACTGTGTAATGCTGTGTTCTACACAGTAACTAGGCTGAATTTTACCGCCTAGGACTGTGTACTGCTGTGTTCTACATAGTAACTAGGCTGAATTTTACTGCCTAGGACTGTGTACTGCTGTGTTCTACACAGTAACTAGGCTGAATTTTACTGCCTAGTACTGTGTAAAGCTGTGTTCTACACAGTAACTAGGCTGAATTCTACTGCCTAGGACTGTGTACTGCTGTGTTCTACACTGTAACTAGGCTGAATTTTACTGCCTATGACTGTGTAATGTTGTGTTCTACACCGTAACTAGGCTGAATTTTACTGCCTAGTACTGTGTAAAGCTGTGTTCTACACAGTAACTAGGCTGAATTCTACTGCCTAGGACTGTGTAATGTTGTGTTCTACATAGTATATAACTAGGCTGAATTTTACTGCCTATGACTGTGTACTACTGTGTTCTACATAGTAACTAGGCTGAATTTTACTGCCTGGGACTGTCATACTGTGTTCTACACAGTAACTAGGCTGAATTTTACTGCCTAGGATTGTGTACTGCTGTGTTCTACATAGTAACTAGGCTGAATTTTACTGCCTAGGACTGTGTAATGCTGTGTTCTACACAGTAACTAGGCTGAATTTTACTGCCTAGTACTGTGTAAAGCTGTGTTCTACACAGTAACTAGGCTGAATTTTACTGCCTAGGACTGTGTACTGCTGTGTTCTACACTGTAACTAGGCTGAATTTTACTGCCTATGACTGTGTAATGTTGTGTTCTACACCGTAACTAGGCTGAATTTTACTGCCTAGTACTGTGTAAAGCTGTGTTCTACACAGTAACTAGGCTGAATTTTACTGCCTAGGACTGTGTAATGCTGTGTTCTACATAGTATATAACTAGGCTGAATTTTACTGCCTATGGCTGTGTACTACTGTGTTCTACATAGTAACTAGGCTGAATTTTACTGCCTGGGACTGTGTACTGCTGTGTTCTACACCGTAACTAGGCTGAATTTTACTGCCTGGGACTGTGTACTGCTGTGTTCTACATAGTATATAACTATGCTGAATTTTACTGCCTAGGACTGTGTAATGCTGTGTTCTACACAGTAACTAGGCTGAATTTTACTGCCTAGGACTGTGTACTGCTGTGTTCTACATAGTAACTAGGCTGAATTTTACTGCCTAGGACTGTGTAATGCTGTGTTCTACACAGTAACTAGGCTGAATTTTACTGCCTAGGACTGTGTACTGCTGTGTTCTACATAGTAACTAGGCTGAATTTTACTGCCTAGGACTGTGTAATGCTGTGTTCTACACAGTAACTAGGCTGAATTTTACTGCCTAGGACTGTGTAATGCTGTGTTCTACACAGTAACTAGGCTGAATTTTACAGCCTAGGACTGTGTAATGCTGTGTTCTACACAGTAACTAGGCTGAATTTTACTGCCTAGGACTGTGTAATGCTGTGTTCTACACCGTAACTAGGCTGAATTTTACTGCCTATGACTGTGTACTACTGTGTTCTACATAGTAACTAGGCTGAATTTTACTGCCTAGGACTGTGTAATGCTGTGTTCTACACAGTAACTAGGCTGAATTTTACTGCCTGTGACTGTGTAATGCTGTGTTCTACACAGTAACTAGGCTGAATTTTACCGCCTATGACTGTGTACTACTGTGTTCTACATAGTAACTAGGCTGAATTTTACTGCCTAGGACTGTGTAATGCTGTGTTCTACACAGTAACTAGGCTGAATTTTACTGCCTGTGACTGTGTAATGCTGTGTTCTACACAGTAACTAGGCTGAATTTTACTGCCTAGGACTGTGTAATGCTGTGTTCTACACCGTAACTAGGCTGAATTTTACTGCCTAGGACTGTGTAATGCTGTGTTCTACACAGTAACTAGGCTGAATTTTACTGCCTAGGACTGTGTAATGCTGTGTTCTACACCGTAACTAGGCTGAATTTTACTGCCTAGGACTGTGTACTGCTGTGTTCTACACTGTAACTAGGCTGAATTTTACTGCCTAGGACTGTGTAATGCTGTGTTCTACACCGTAACTAGGCTGAATTTTACTGCCTAGGACTGTGTACTGCTGTGTTCTACACTGTAACTAGGCTGAATTTTACTGCCTAGGACTGTGTAATGCTGTGTTCTACATAGTATATAACTATGCTGAATTTTACTGCCTAGGACTGTGTACTGCTGTGTTCTACATAGTAACTAGGCTGAATTTTACTGCCTGGGACTGTGTACTGCTGTGTTCTACATAGTAACTAGGCTGAATTTTACTGCCTAGGACTGTGTAATGCTGTGTTCTACACAGTAACTAGGCTGAATTTTACTGCCTAGGATTGTGTACTGCTGTGTTCTACATAGTAACTAGGCTGAATTTTACTGCCTAGGACTGTGTACTGCTGTGTTCTACATAGTAACTAGGCTGAATTTTACTGCCTAGGATTGTGTACTGCTGTGTTCTACACAGTAACTAGGCTGAATTTTACTGCCTAGGACTGTGTAATGCTGTGTTCTACACAGTAACTAGGCTGAATTTTACTGCCTAGGACTGTGTAATGCTGTGTTCTACACAGTAACTAGGCTGAATTTTACTGCCTAGGACTGTGTAATGCTGTGTTCTACACCGTAACTAGGCAGAATTTTACTGCCTAGGATTGTGTACTGCTGTGTTCTACATAGTAACTAGGCTGAATTTTACTGCCTAGGACTGTGTAATGCTGTGTTCTACACCGTAACTAGGCAGAATTTTACTGCCTAGGATTGTGTACTGCTGTGTTCTACATAGTAACTAGGCTGAATTTTACTGCCTAGGACTGTGTACTGCTGTGTTCTACATAGTAACTAGGCTGAATTTTACTGCCTGGGACTGTGTAATGTTGTGTTCTACACTGTAACTAGGCAGAATTTTACTGCCGTAATAATGTAATTTTAGTTTTGTGATTTGTTGAATGAACCTGAAAAAAGGGAGGATAAGATTATTGGTCCTACATAGTAACGGTATAAATTGTGTTGTATGTTATGGTTAGTTGTCTGTTCTGTATGGATGTATGGATGTGGGTCTATATTTTTAAATTACTTTGTATTTGGACAATTCAGTTTCTAACATTTATTTTTTATTGCTTACATAATGTAGTAGTAAGAGTTTAAATGATTTTAATTCAGTATTTTTGTAAAACTATTAAATTTTGTGTATAGTTGCTTTTCGACATGATGTGAGGTGTAGCTGACATGGGTAGGTCCAGCACACATTTCCATTCCATATTTTAATTTATATATTTTGCATTTACATGGATAAATCTGTTGTTTAAACAAGGTATTAAAAAAACTGTATGTATGTAATAAAAATACACTTACTGGAATATAGTAAGTATTAATAGTTTTTCTTTATTCATTTCAGAAAATTTGCGAGATGAAATAATGAACTCAGGACTTAACAACATTGTCAAAAGGTTAAAGGAACACAAGGATGAAAAAGTTCGGGAAAGTGCTAATGCAGTATTATCTACAATTGAACAGTTGCCTATAGAACGATGAGGTCACGATACCTCATGCAGGATTTGTAGCTCAATGGACAGAAAATAAATATCTTGTGATAGAATTTACAGTTGTAACAGTATTATTGGTCAGGGCAAAAAAATGAAATTGGTCCAAATGTTCCAAAATTGAGACGAACAATATAAATAAGTCAAACCTACCTAATAATACCATCAGAGTTACTTCCCATTGTGTTGTAAATCTCTGGCTACTGAGACCACATTATTGGTCTCCCTTGAATGGTCTTTGACCAAACGGTGGGACTGTTATGTTTGTAAACTGTATAAAAACACTAAAAATATTGATCTGCATGAGTTTTTTTCTTTGTTTTTTTTTTAAATTCTTTAATTCTTTTTTGTCTAAAACATTACTTTAAAAGTTTTATTACAGGAATTATCATTAAGTAAATAACAGTAACTGACCATTGATACTGTTACAACTGAAATAATTGCCAAAATATGTCATTTAGAACATGCATTGAAAGAAGAGATCACTATTTATTTTTTAACCTGAGTATATTGATCACCATTTTGTTGTATTTTAGTCATATGTTTATAGGAATTGTTTATGCAGCATTGACAAGCAATGCATGTGTTGTGCACAATTGCAAATCATGTTTTGAATAATTGTTAGGGTTAACTTGCAACCTTACAAAATATCCTATTGTTGGTACTTTTCTTAAAATCCAGAGAGTTTTTTTTTTGCTTTTTTTAATTGATTGGTGCTTCCCTTCTCCCTTAAAACATAAATTAGTTCATTCCAACTGTTTAGCTCACCTGACCTTAAGGGTTATTAAAACCCAATTATTCAGAAATAAAGCCATTATAGTTCTCATTATAATTTTGGAGTTTTTGCTAGTGATTGGTGATTCAACATGGCTGCCAGAGCTGTTAATACATTTTGATTGGCTGAAATTTCAAAACTCTCTTTTTGACAAACTGCATGCAGAATGAATTGTGTTATTGTAGAAATGTAACTCAGAAGGTTGTCTACATATTGGAGCAATCTAAAATGACACCACAGTGAAACATAGATTAACATTGGACCAATAAGAAATCCATAGATACAGCTCTTTAGCTGTTTAGAATCCATCTCACTTATGAATTTCCAAGAAAATTCATATCTCCTAAAAGGTTTTTTGGTAAGTCAGGTGAGCATTACAGGCTTTTGAGAATCTCTTGTTCAATAAATTTTACAAATAACAAATTTGTTTGAACAAGAATATTAGTCCTTTCTCTGTGCCAATTTAACATTAGCTCTGAACCTGTTTGCTGCTCATTTTCAGAATAAGTTTTTCAAATGGTTGTTGTGTTGTGTTGGATTTTGAAACAGGAACAAAGTAAATAAGATTATTAAAAGTTGTGGGTCAATTGAAAAAAAATGAATATTTACATAAAGTCTTCACAGTTAATTATATTTTTGTGGAGAATGATGGCCAAATTATCATTAATTTATGCAAAGTATTATATTGACATTTGTATGTTGAGCTTTTGAGTTTTGATGTTGTGAAATCTGTGTTCTATATACTATCAGTCACTTGTATATCAGTATATTTGGTGTTTTAGGTTTATTTAAAATTAAACCATATTTAATTTACCACGTACACCTGACTCAAAAGGACGCACGAGTTATTGTTGTCACTTCATCAATTTAACTGTTAAATTTTCTTTCAAAGTCTTCTTCTCCAAAATTAGTGAAGGGATTGATTTGAAACTTTGCACATATCATTTAAATGTGGTCCACTAAGATTGCACTAATCATGGCCAGCAACCAAAAATATGGCTGCTGTGGCTGAAAACATTTTTTTTTCTTTTATAGTTAAAAAGTATAACAAATAGAAAAAACTAAAGCGAACTTCCTACTTTAGGATTAAAAGCTCTACAAACTCCATATTGAGTCCTACAACAATGCCTTGTAGAAGTAATGGCCCTTTAAATATAAAAATTAGTTAAAAAGTAAGCATTGCAAACTGTTCAGCTCATTTAAACCTACAAAAGTGATTGTCCAAACACCTGTTTAGGAGTTATTGCCCCTTTACTGTGTTTTTTATCAAATATTTTACCTTTCCTTGAAAATCTCAAAAGCTACTGAATGGCTTACTTGAATACTTTGCACACTTTATTAGGATGTCGTCTACTGCCTGCACAAATCATGGCAGCCGACCAATGAACATGGCCCCCATGGCTAAAAAATTAACTGAGGTCAAGATATAGCATTTGGCTTATAGTTCAAAAAGAAAAACTTTTGGATACAAAATTAATCAGTCTATCAATCTCTACAAAAATGATTTACAGTGCGTATATGTTGGAAGACACTTTATAGGAGTTATCCCCCTTAACACATCAAAACTAATGATTTTAGCTTAAGTGTTTGATGATTCTTTTCAGGAAAGACAAGCTAGATAAAAATGAAGAATTGCATAGTTATTCGATTGGTTTCAGGTTCAGTTGAGCGATCCAGGCTCCTAGGAGCCTCTAGTTTTGTAACATTTAATACAATTTGTTTACAAAATAATTTAAAATTGTGTTTTCTGTTCTTGTGTGTGTACTTTTTACTTTGTGCAATTAGATATATACTGCCTCTGTTTTCATTTCCATAAAAAAAATGTATGTGTGATTTTTTTCATTATTTATATAAACAGAGATTATTTCAACCTATTTGTATACTTCTGTTACACTTGTTCTGTTTGTTCTTTGTTTTTTACTGTTTTGTGTTCTTTGTTTGATTGTGTTCTATTTTTTATATAGACTTTTCTTTTTGAAGATTTTTTATTATATGTAAGTTTCAAATAGTCTTCAATTTTATACAATTATTATTAGCTTTGCTGTTATTGAGATCACAAAATTGTCATTCATTTTATATAAAAATATTTCTTATTAGTTCTATGTAATTTCAATTTACCTGTTTACATAAGTAAAAATATTTTTGCAATTTTAAGCTCAGCTGACCCAAAGGGTCATGTGAGCTATTGCTATCACTTGGTGTCCGTTGTCATCGTCTGTCATCATTATTGTTAACTTTAAAAAAAATCCTCTATTCCAAAACCACTGAAGGGATTGCTTTCAAACTTTGCACACATCATCAGTAAAATGTCTTCTACCCAGATTCCCAAATTATAGCCGCACACCAACCAACATGGCTGTCATGACTAAAAATATAAATGGAGGGGTCAGATACAGTTTTTGGCTTTTAGTTCAAACAGTATAACAGGTACCGGAAACTTGACACTACTTCTTTAGCATGAAAAGATCTACAATACTCTCCATTGAGTTGAAGTTGTATGGCAACCTCTTTTAGAAGTTATTGCCCTTTGATTGTCAAAATTGATGATTTTGGCCATTTTTTCTCAAAATTTTGAAAATTACATGTACTTGAACAAGAGAAAAAGTTAGCATTGCTTAATTGTTCAGCTCTACGAGAGCTACAAAAATGATTCAGGGTCAAGATTGTTTGTTCAACCATTTAGAAGTTATCCCCTTGAACTGTTTTTTTTTATCAATTTTAATTGAATATTAAAAATATTCTCCTAGCAAATCACTGAAAGAACTCCTTTGAAACATTGCACACATCATCTCTAAGATGTCCTCTACCAAAATTGCAAAAATCATGATAGCTGACCAACCAACCTGGATGCCTAAAAGTAGAACAGAACAGGTAGTCAGGATATATATTTTGGTTTATAGTTCAAAAAGTATAATATACAGGATATTCTAAGTGAACCTTCAGCATCAAAAGCTCTACAAGACTCCATTTGAGTTGAAGTTGTGTGACAACACCTTATATGAGTTAATGCCTCTAAATCGTGAAGATTATTTATTTTTGTCATTTTTCCTCAATACCTTGAAAACCTTAAGAGCTATGGAAACTCTTTTCGTACAAAATTATTCAGGCCATAAAAGGTCTGCCTAAATGATTATTGGTGCATATGTGTTTGGACAACTTCTAGTAGGAGTTATTCCACTTAAACCATCAAAATTAAAGATTTTTGCACAATTATAGGAAAGAAAAGCTAGATATAGAACAAATTGCTTAGCTGTTCAATTGGTTTTAGGTTTATGTGAGCAATCCAGGCTCTAAAGAGTCTTTAGTTTAAGTTGCAGTGACTTGACGGTTTTACATGTATATTTTTTATATACAGTTTTTGGTGTACTATGTTGAGGTCAATACCTTGACGATACTCGCTCATGATGATTTTATAGCATTAGTCTAAGAGTTTTGTTGATGGATTCCTGTCTCAGTGTGTTGTTTTCAGTATTTTAAACGGTTTTTTTTTTACTTTTAATTTACTATTTTCTGAGTAATTAAATAGTAATATCAAAGCGATTTAAGAAGCATTTAAGCCAGGGAGTATTAAAATAAGCTCAGAATTCATTGAATTATTTATGTATTTTCTTGGCTTTTTCCAGAATAATTGATTTCATTGTTTTATTTATTGCAATGATTGAAACGACCAGGAAATTTTTTTAAAAATCTGTATCCATTGATGGATAACCATGAATTCATACTGTCAGTGATTTATCAGGGAGTTCTGTAAGGACAATTCTCAAAACTTATTATAAAACCAAATCCTTTGTGCACAGAAAGTAATGCTTAAAACAATTTAAATATATTTTTCTAACACAATTATTAATAGTATTCTACAGATTTTTGTAGAATAAATTTATACAAAAAAATTAAAGGAAACTTTTAAAAGTATTTAGCTTTTATTTATGCTAGATTCCTGAATAAGGAAAGACCATTTGATTTTCAAGCAGACTAAATATTATTAATTGTTATGTCTTTGTAAGAATTTGTTTTAGACAAGTTGCAAGTGTGGATTTATGTTGCATTCCAATGCATCGTTTGTTACTATGTACATGGGCACAATGTATTTATAATTGTACAAATAGATTATCACAAACTGTGTTCTTTTGTGTTACCTCAAACATATTTACTTTCTATATAAGGAGATTGCAGTGTGTTCTGGACCCCAATCTTATTTGAAAAGGATTGCCAGTTTTCCTATTGCAGGTCGGGGGTTTTCTCCAGGTACTCTGGCTTCCTCCCCCAATTAAAACTAGAGGCCATGATATAGCTGAAAAATTGCTGAAAGTGACATTATAAACCATTCAAACAAACAATACGAGGGAAAACTGCACTTAACACGAGCCATTATTATCCCTTATTGGAAACATAGCTGATGGAAGGAAAATAATTACTGTTGTTACCAAAGACCACAAAGTCAAAAGGAAGCAGATATATGATTTTATCCCAATTGTCCATAAAATATGTCAAACCATTTCGAATCTAATGTTCAAATGCTATTTATATGGTCTTTTATAAAGTATTGCAGTTTTGGTTTAAAATGTACTGCCATCCATATTCTAAAGATCCCTTTTGTAGTATGAAAAAAAAATAAATATATCTCACCCACAGAGCTATTCAGTGCATGCGCAGGTGTTGGATAGGAAAGCCTGACAGTCAGCCATATGCTAAAGACCCCTTTTGTAGTACGAAAAAAACTGCACTTTACACGAGCCATTATTATCCCTTATTGGAAACATAGCTGATGGAAGGACAATAATTACCACAAAGTCAAAAGGAAGCAGATATATGATTTTAGGCCATAAAATATGTCAAACCATTTCGAATCTAAGGTTCAAATGCTATTTATATGGTCTTTTATAAAGTATTGCAGTTTTGGTTTAAAATGTAACATTTCTGTTGCTTTAAACATCAGTAAATTCAGTAAAATGTCAAAATTATGAAAAATCATCAATATTCAGAAGTAATATAGAGTCACACAGTATTTACATGTTCTGTTCACTCCCAAATATTTTATATTAGGCAAAGCATGTTAATTTTCTTTTTTAAGCGTTTAAAGTTAGCCTATACTTGCCTCAGTAAAAAAAATCATGCCTATGATGTATCAGTAAAACTTCAAACAGGGTTTGGTACATATTCACTTTTTTGACAGGTTTTCTTCTGATGAAAAATAAATGTTAATATCAATGGTATATGCTACAATACATTTTATTTGATATGGCTTAATAATCAGAAAATGTACCTTTTGGTGTGTTGGAACATAATACAAAGATATGAAGTGTAGACAGCAGAAATTACCACGCTTTTTAGATCTTTAGATTTACCAGGCTTATCTGGTTCTTTGAGTTTAGTGTCTTTCGTAGTAAATATCATGTAAGTAAGCACACCACCATACACAGAAAAAATGCCAAGAAAGTAACTCAAAAACTTTCGGGACCAAACAAGTTTTCATGTTATAACAGGACTACAGTAAGCTAAGTTATGAGTTCTCATCTGTTGTCATCTACATTTTCAGAGAAGCACACAATAGAGATCAAGGTTTTGAATCGGACCACAAGTTGAAAGATTTCTTATCTGGTTAGGCGAGGAGTTGCACAGTCTCACTGCCTATTTTTACCTGGCTAGGCGAGGAGTTGCACAGTCTCACTGCCTATTTTTACCTGGTTAGGCGAGGAGTTGCACAGTCTCACTGCCTATTTTTACCTGGCTAGGCGAGGAGTTGCACAGTCTCACTGCCTATTTTTACCTGGTTAGGCGAGGAGTTGCACAGTCTCGCTGCCTATTTTTACCTGGCTAGGCGTGGAGTTGCACAGTCTCGCTGCCTATTTTTACCTGGCTAGGCGTGAAGTTGCACAGTCTCACTGCCTATTTTTACCTGGCTAGGCGAGGAGTTGCACAGTCTCGCTGCCTATTTTTACCTGGCTAGGCGTGAAGTTGCACAGTCTCACTGCCTATTCTTACCTGGATAGGCGAGAAGTTTCACAGTCTCACTGCCTATTCTTACCTCGTTAGGCGAGAAGTTGCACAGTCTCGCTGCCTATTTTTACCTGGCTAGGCGGGGAGTTGCACAGTCTCACTGCCTATTCTTACCTCGTTAGGCGAGGAGTTGCACAGTCTCGCTGCCTATTTTACCTGGTTAGGCGTGAAGTTGCACAGTCTCACTGCCTATTCTTACCTGGCTAGGCAAGAAGTTGCACAGTCTCACTGCCTATTCTTACCTCGTTAGGCGATCGCGAGGAGTTGCACAGTCTCGCTGACTATTCTTACCTGGCTTGGCGAGGAGTTGCACAGTCTCGCTGACTATTCTTACCTGGCTAGGCGAGGAGTTGCACAGTCTCACTGCCTAATTCCTTAACATGTTCTTGCTATACCTTGTTGTTCATGCCAGAGTAATGACAGGTAACCTGTACAGAGAGGTGGTAGTATCAGTAACAGGTAACCTGTACAGAGAGGTGGTAGTATCAGTAACAGGTAACCTGTACACAGAGGTAGCAGAATCCGTAACAGGTAACCTGTACAGAGAGGTGACAGTTTTCGTAACAGGTAACCTGTAAACAGAGGTGGCAGTATCCGTAACAGGTAACCTGTAAACAGAGGTGGCAGTATCTGTGACAGGTAACCTGTACAGAGAGGTGGCAGTATCTGTAACAGGTAACCTGTACAAAGAGGTGAAAGTATCTTGACAGGTAACCTGTACAGAGAGTTGACGGTATCCGTGACAGGTAACCTTCACAGAGGTGACAGTATCCGTGACAGGTAACATGTACAGAAAGGTGACAGTATCCGTAACAGGTAACCTGTAAACAGAGGTGACAGTATCCGTGACAGGTAACCTGTACAGAGAGGTGGCAGTATCCGTAACATGTAACATATATAGAGAGGTGACAGTATCCATAACAGGTAACCTGTACAGAGAGGTGGCAGTATCTGTAACTGGTAACCAATACAAAGAGGTGGCAGTATCCGTAACAGGTAACCTGTAAACAGAGGTGGCAGTATCCGTAACTGGTAACCTGTACAGAGAAGTGGTAGTTTCCGCAACAGGTAACCTATACAGAGGGGTGGCAGTATCCGTGACAGGTAACCTGTACAGAGAGGTGAAAGTATCTTGACAGGAAACCTGTACAGAAAGTTGACAGTATCCGTGGCAGGTAACCTTCACAGAGGTGACAGTATTCGTGACAGGTAACCTGTACAGAGAGGTGACAGTAACTGTGACAGGTAACCTGTACAGAGAGGTGACAGTATCCGTGACAGGTAACCTGTACAGAGAGGTGACAGTATCCGTGACAGGTAACCTGTACAGAGAGGTGACAGTATCCGTGACAGGTAACCTGTACAGAGAGGTGACAGTATCCGTGACAGGTAACCTGTACAGAGAGGTGACAGGTAACCTGTACAGAGAGGTGACAGTATTCGCTGTCGATGAGTTGATATCCTTTATTTATTTTAACAGAATACTGGGTTCAAACGGGAGAAACGCTTAAAAGATGTAATTCTTCTGTCGATATGCATACACTTGGATAAGGCATATGTTATTAACAGGCGTTCCAGTTTCAAGAGTGATTTACATGGCTCCATCCACCGAGCTACTCAGTGCATCCGCATGCATCTGTATCTGTATCTGTATTAATTCCTCAAAAGTAGCTCACTATTGAGCATTAATCTTTGAGTGGGGGGGGGGGGAGTGCGCTGATGTTAATCGCGCTGAGCAGGTATAGGATCCAAAATTAATAGTTCTGATTTAAATTGAGATAAAGATTTCGCTGTAACACACTGATCTGCCAAAGAGTTCCAGTCTTTAATTGTTCTCGGTACAAATGAATTTTTAAAAATATCAGTGTTACAATGTATATAATTCAATGCTTTTGAGTTTGATTTCCTTTGTTTACGTGGGTTTAGATATAAATCCAGTGGTTCAGTGGGTAGCACTACTAGGTCGTTCAAGATTTTAAAAAGTAGAGTGAGACGTAATTCTCTACGGCGTTCAGCTAGCGGCTTCCAACCTAGGCTGTTCATCATTTCGGTGACACTACTTTTATTATTATAATTGTTTTTGACTAGTCTGGCGGCCCGACGCTGCACACTTTCTAATAGAATGATATCTTTTTGAAGGTACGGGTCCCATACTGTGCATGAGTATTCTAGTATCGAACGAACTAACGACGTATAGGCTGTTTCTTTAAACGATACGCTACTGTGTTTAAGATTTCTACGAATAAAGCCTAGGATACTATTTGCTCGATTACAGATTTTGGATATATGTGTGCTCCATTTGAGATTTGCATTAATTATTACACCTAAATAGGGATTTTCATCGACCTGTTCTAAAATATGATGGTTTAAAGAGTATTTATATATTGATGGATGTTTTTTACGATGGATTCTCATAACGTAGCACTTTGTTGCATTAAACTGCATCCCCCAGGTATTTGCCCATTTTTGTAGTGAATCTAAGTCACGTTCTAGGTTTAAATGATCATTCCAGGATTTTATAGTTCTGTATAATAGACAATCATCCGCAAATAATCGGACTTGGGACTTAACACAGTTAGGGAGGTCGTTTATGTGACATAAAAATAAAAGAGGGCCCAACACAGTTCCCTGCGGGACACCAGAGTCGACTGTACAAGGAGACGAGGATATACCGTCGATGACAATACGCTGGTGTCGGTGCATGAGAAAATTTCTCATCCAGAGATTTATATTTCCTCGTATTCCGTAATGTGAGAGTTTATGGAGCAGTTTACGGTGTGGAACAGTGTCAAACGCCTTGCTGGAATCCAGAATCACAAGATCAATTTGCTCTTTATTATCATATGATTTTGTTATATCATGCATCGTGTTTATTAGTTGCGTCTCGCACGAATGACCACTACGGAAGCCGTGTTGTAAGTGAGTAAGAATTTTATATCTCTCAAAATGATTTAATATATTTTTGCATATAATATGTTCAAGAGTTTTACAGCAGACACTTGTTAACGAAACTGGTCTATAATTACTTGGTTGGTGTTTATTGCCCTTTTTAAATATTGGTGAAATGTTTGCATTTTGCCAGTCCGTTGGGAGTTCCCCAGTATCAAGACTTTGTTGGAAAATTGATGCTATTGCTGGTGCTAGTTCTTTTGCACATGACTTGAAATATCTCACCCACAGAGCTACTCAGTGCATCCGCAGGTGTTGGATAGGAAAGCCTGACAGTCAGCCATATGCTAAAGACCCCTTTTGTAGTACGAAAAAAAAAAATATATATATATTAAAGAGAACGCTCATCAAACAAAGGCAAAATAATTAGTATGGGGCCAGTACTTTGTATTTTTCCAGTGCCATTCATAATTTGCATTATGGTCCTTCCCAATTTCCGTATCAATTTGCTCTCTAACGTGTTCTCTTCCTCAATTGAGAACTGCTCAACTGCTGGATAGACGTGTAACAACTATTTAAACAAGTAATCCAATGCACAGTTATCTTGAGTATGTATAAACAGATTTGTATTCACTCACTCAAGTAATTATATTCCCCTCGATATGCATGGTTATGGAGTGGAAGTGAGCTGTTTGAAGCAATCAACTTATTTAACATGTTTCATTGTCATCTAGATCAATGGACTGTCACATTTAATTAATCTTGTGATAATTTTAACAAATGATTAAGATTACCAAAAAGGACGATTCCATTATGTTTTCGAAATACTACTCAAAATATAACGTGTTCAAAAGCAGTCAAATGGTGGAATCCATTACATGTATGCTTACAATGATAACAGAGATTCAATCGGTAGCAACATTAAACATTCAAAATGTTATCCATAGTTTCATAACTTTTAATTTTGTTAGAGCATTATTTAAAAGTTTAATAATAAGTCATTATTTGAAGTGTATACAATAAAATGTCCTCAACGATGCCAAGAATATACACGTTTGTCTAGTAATAAAGATTCATCAGTGGCGCTCAAACCCCACCAAAATATAATTGATTGATTAACTGAGTGTTGCTTTACGTCCAGGGAGTATTTCAGCTATTTTGATGACGCAAACAAGTTAATACACAATAAATACACATGGAAAAAAGGATAGACAACGGAAACAAAATGTTGACGGCCACTGGAAAAACTTATTTGGGTAGGGTCGGACATTTAGTCTTTTGTAGTGGCTACAATGAATCTACTACTTTTTGAAACCCAGAGTTTTTATCGTGCAAGCAGCGTGGCCATCTCCACACATCTAACCGTTAGGTAACTAGAGACATGTAAAAAGAGGTGGCAGTATACGTAACAGGTTACCTGTACAGAGAGGTGGTATTATCCTTTCCAGGTAACCTGTACAGAGAGGTGGTAGTATCCTTTCCAGGTAACCTGTACAGAGAGGTGGTAGTATCCTTTCCAGGTAACCTGTACAGAGAGTTGATAGTATCCTTTCCAGGTAACCTGTACAGAGAGGTGGTAGTATCCTTTCCAGGTAACCTGTACAGAGAGGTGATAGTATCAGTAACAGGTAACCTGTACTGAGAGGTGATGGTATCCGTATCAGGTAACCTGTACAGAGAGGTGGTAGTATCCGTAAAAGATAACCTGTACTGAGAGGTGATGGTATCCGTATCAGGTAACCTGTACAGAGAGGTGATAGTATCCTTTCCAGGTAACCTGTACAGAGGTGGTAGTATCCATAACAGGAAACCTGTACAGAGAGGTGGTAGTATCCATAACAAGTAACCTGTATAGAGATGTGGTAGTATCCTTTCCAGGTAACCTGTACAGAGAGGTGGTAGTATCCTTTCCAGGTAACCTGTACAGAGAGGTGGTAGTATCCGTATCAGGTAACCTGTACAGAGAGGTGATAGTATCAGTAACAGGTAACCTGTACTGAGAGGTGATGGTATCCGTATCAGGTAACCTGTACAGAGAGGTGGTAGTATCCGTAAAAGATAACCTGTACAGAGAGGTTATAGTATCCGTATCAGGTAACCTGTACAGAGAGGTGGTAGTATCCTTTCCAGGTAACCTGTACAGAGAGGTGGTAGTATCCGTAAAAGATAACCTGTACAAAGAGGCGGTAGTATCCGTATCAGGTAACCTGTACAGAGAGGTGATAGTATCCTTTCCAGGTAACCTGTACAGAGGTGGTAGTATCCATAACAGGAAACCTGTACAGAGAGGTGGTAGTATCCATAACAAGTAACCTGTATAGAGATGTGGTAGTATCCTTTCCAGGTAACCTGTACAGAGAGGTGGTAGTATCCTTTCCAGGTAACATGTACAGAGAGGTGGTAGTATCCGTAAAAGATAACCTGTACTGAGAGGTGATGGTATCCGTATCAGGTAACCTGTACATAGAGGTGATAGTATCCTTTCCATGTAACCTGTACAGAGGTGGTAGTATCTATAACAGGAAACCTGTACAGAGAGGTGGTAGTATCCATAACAAGTAACCTGTATAGAGATGTGGTAGTATCCTTTCCAGGTAACCTGTACAGAGAGGTGGTAGTATCCTTTCCAGGTAACCTGTACAGAGAGGTGGTAGTATCCGTATCAGGTAACCTGTACAGAGAGGTGATAGTATCCTTTCCAGGTAACCTGTACAGAGAGGTGATAGTATCCTTTCCAGTTAACCTGTACAGAGAGGTGGTAGTATCCTTTCCAGGTAACCTGTACAGAGAGGTGATAGTATCCTTTCCAGGTAACCTGTACAGAGAGGTGATAGTATCCATTCCAGGTAACCTGTACAGAGAGGTGATAGTATCCTTTCCAGGTAACCTGTACGGAGAGGTGGTAGTATCCGTAAAAGATAACCTGTACAGAGAGGTTATAGTATCCGTATCAGGTAACCTGTACAGAGAGGTGGTAGTATCCTTTCCAGGTAACCTGTACAGAGAGGTGGTAGTATCCGTAAAAGATAACCTGTACAAAGAGGCGGTAGTATCCGTATCAGGTAACCTGTACAGAGAGGTTATAGTATCCTTTCCAGGTAACCTGTACAGAGAGGTGGTAGTATCCGTATCAGGTAACCTGTACAGAGAGGTGGTAGTATCCGTATCAGGTAACCTGTACAGAGAGGTGATAGTATCCTTTCCAGGTAACCTGTACAGAGAGGTGATAGTATCCTTTCCAGGTAACCTGTACAGAGAGGTGATAGTATCCTTTCCAGGTAACCTGTACAGAGAGGTGATAGTATCCTTTCCAGGTAACCTGTACAGAGAGGTGATAGTATCCATTCCAGGTAACCTGTACAGAGAGGTGATAGTATCCTTTCCAGGTAACCTGTACAGAGAGGTGGTAGTATCCTTTCCAGGTAACCTGTACAGAGAGGTGATAGTATCCTTTCCAGGTAACCTGTACAGAGAGGTGATAGTATCCTTTCCAGGTAACCTGTACAGAGAGGTGATAGTATCCATTCCAGGTAACCTGTACAGAGAGGTGATAGTATCCTTTCCAGGTAACCTGTACAGAGAGGTGGTAGTATCCTTTCCAGGTAACCTGTACAGAGAGGTGGTAGTATCCGTATCAGGTAACCTGTACAGAGAGGTGATAGTATCCTTTCCAGGTAACCTGTACAGAGAGGTGATAGTATCCGTATCAACTAACCTGTACAGAGAGGTGGTTGTATCCTTTCCAGGTAACCTGTACAGAGATGTGGTAGTATCCTTTCCAGGTAACCTGTACAGAGAGGTGATAGTATCCTTTCCAGGTAACCTGTACAGAGAGGTGATAGTATCCTTTCCAGGTAACCTGTACAGAGAGGTGGTAGTATCCATAACAGGATATATCTTTTGGTTTATAGTTCAAAAAGTATAATATACAGGATATTCTAAGTGAACCTTCAGCATCAAAAGCTCTACAAGACTCCATTTGAGTTGAAGTTGTGTGACGACACCTTATATGAGTTAATGCCTCTAAATCGTGAAGATTATTGATTTTTGTCATTTTTCCTCGATACCTTGAAAACCTTAAGAGCTATGGAAACTCTTTTCGTACAAAATTATTCAGGCCATCAAAGGTCTGCCTAAATGATTATTGGTGCATATGTGTTTGGACAACTCCTTGTAGGAGTTATTCCACTTAAACCATCAAAATTAATGATTATTGGTGCATATGTGTTTGGACAACTCCTTGTAGGAGTTATTCCACTTAAACCATCAAAATTAATGATTATTGGTGCATATGTGTTTGGACAACTCCTTGTAGGAGTTATTCCACTTAAACCATCAAAATTAATGATTATTGCAGAAGTCTTGCACAATTATAGGAAAGAAAACCTAGATAACAAAAAAATGCTTAGTTGTTCAATTGGTTTTAGGTTTATGTGAGCAATCCAGGCTCTTAAGAGTCTCTAGTTCAAGTTGTAGTGACTTGACGGTTTTACATGTATATTTTTTATATACAGTTTTTGGTGTACTATGTTGGGGTCAATACCTTGACGATACTCACTCATGATGATTTTATAGCATTAGTCTAAGAGTTTTGTTGATGGATTCCTGTCTCAGTGTGTTGTTTTCAGTATTTTAAACGTTTTTTTTTTACTTTTAATTTACTATTTTCTGAGTAATTAAATAGTAATATCAAAGCGATGGGAGATAGAATAAGAAGCATTTAAGCCAGGGAGTATTAAAATAAGCTCAGAATTCATTAAGTTATTTATTTATTTTCTTGGCTTTTTCCAGAATAATTGATTTCATTGTTTTATTTATTGCAATGATTGAAACGACCAGGAAATTTTTTTAAAAATCTGTATCCATTGATGGATAACCATGAATTCATACTGTCAGTGATTTATCAGGGAGTTCTGTAAGGACAATTCTCAAAACTTATTATAAAACCAAATCCTTTGTGCACAGAAAGTAATGCTTAAAACAATTTAAATATATTTTTCTAACACAATTATAAATAGTATTCTACAGATTTTTGTAGAATAAATTTATACAAAAAAATTAAAGGAAACTTTTAAAAGTATTTAGCTTTTATTTATGCTAGATTCCTGAATAAGGAAATGACCATTTGATTTTTAAGCAGACTAAATATTATTAATTGTTATGTCTTTGTAAGAATTTGTTTTAGACAAGTTGTAAGTGTGGATTTATGTTGCATTCCATGGTCTGTTACTATGTACATGGGTACAATGTATTTATAATTGTACAAATAGATTATCACTAACTATATTCTTTTGTTTTATCCCTAATCATGTTTACTTACTACACAAGGAGATTGCAGTGTGTTCTGGACCCCAATCTTATTTGAAAAGGATTGCCAGTTTTCCTATTGCAGGTCGGGGGTTTTCTCCAGGTACTCTGGCTTCCTCCCCCAATTAAAACTAGAGGCCATGATATAGCTGAAAAATTGCTGAAAGTGACATTATAAACCATTCAAACAAACAATACGAGGGAAAACTGCACTTAACACGAGCCATTATTATCCCTTATTGGAAACATAGCTGATGGAAGGACAATAATTACTGTTGTTACCAAAGACCACAAGTCAAAAGGAAGCAGATATAATTTTAGGCCAAATGTCCATAAAATATCTCAAACCATCTCGGATCTAAGGTTCAAATGTTACGTATATGGTCTTTTATAAAGTTTCGCAGTTTTGGTTTTAAATGTAACATTTCTGTTGCTTTAAACATCTGGAAATTCAGTAAAATGTCAAAGTTATGAAAAATCAGCAGTATTTAGAAGCAATATAGAGCTACACAGTATGTACATGTAGTGTACACTGACCACATATTTCATATTGGACAAAGCAAGTTAATTTCTTTTTTTATACCCCCGCTCGACAGAGTCGGGGGTATATAGTGGTCCTCATGTCCGTCCTTCCGTCCGTCCGTTCGTCCGTCCACATTTGGTTTCCGGATGATAATTCAAAAAGTTTACATCTGATTTGAATGAAACTTTGGGATATTGTCATATATCAGGTTGGTAAGAAGCCTATCGATTTTGGGGGAAATCCGTCAAATTTTAAGGTCACAGTCCACGAAAAACGTTGGAAATTTTAACAAAAAAGTTGTTTCCGGATAATAACTCAAAAAGTTTACATCTGATTTGAATGAAACTTTGGGATATTGTCATATATCAGGTTGGTAAGAAGCCTATTGATTTTGGGGGAAATACGTCAAATTTCAAGGTCACAGTCCACGAAAAACGTTAGAAATTTTTACAAAAAAGTTGTTTCCGGACAATAACTCAAAAAGTTTGCATTCAATTTGAATGAAACTTTGGGATATTGTTATATATCAGGTTTGTAAAAAGACTTTTGATTTTGGGGGAAATGGGTTAAATTTCAAGGTCACAGTCCACGAAAAACGTTAGAAATTTTTACAAAAAAGTTGTTTCCGGACGATAACTCAAAAAGTTTGCATGTGATTTGAATGAAACTTTGGGATATTGTTATATATCAGGTTGGTAAGAAGCCTATTGATTTTGGGGGAAATACGTCAAATTTCAAGGTCACAGTCCACGAAAAACGTTAGAAATTTTTACAAAAAAGTTGTTTCCGGACAATAACTCAAAAATTTTGCATCTGATTTAAATGAAACTGTAAAATATTGTTATATATTTTGTTGGTAAGAAGCCTATTGATTTTGGTGGAAATCTATCAAATTTCAAGGTCACAGTCCACGAAAAACGTTAGAAATTTTTACAAAATGCGAGGGTATTATCTGTTATTATCTACATTTTCAGAGAAGCACACAAAACAGATCAAGGTTTTGAATCGGACCACAAGTTGAAAGATTTCATACCTGGTTAGGGGAGGAGTTGCACAGTCTCACTGCCTATTTTTACCTGGTTAGGCGAGGAGTTGCACAGTCTTACAGCATATTCTTTCCTGGTTAGGCGAGGAGTTGCACAGTCTCACTGCCTATTTTTACCTGGTTAGGCGAGGAGTTGCACAGTCTTACAGCATATTCTTTCCTGGTTAGGGGAGGAGTTGCACAGTCTCACTGCCTATTTTTCCTGGTTAGGCGAGGAGTTGCACAGTCTTACAGCATATTCTTACCTGGTTAGGCGAGAAGTGTACAGTCTCGCTGCCTTTTTTTACCTGGTTAGGCGAGAAGTGCACAGTCTCACTGCCTATTTTTACCTGGTTAAGCGAGGAGTTGCACAGTCTTACAGCATATTCTTACCTGGTTAGGCGAGGAGTGTACAGTCTTACTGCCTTTTTTTACCTGGTTAGGCGAGGAGTTGCACAGTCTCACAGCATATTCTTACCTGGTTAGGCGAGAAGTGTACAATCTCACTGCAGTGGCGGATCGAGGGGGGGGGGGGGGCGTAGCGGCGTACGCCCCCCCTTTTAAAAAAAGAAAAGGAAAAAAAAGAGAAAAGGGAGGGTAAAAACCAGCGCCAAAGGCAAAAATGTAATCCCCGCTCGTCCTCGCCATAAATTAATGCATTAACGGTACTAATTCGTTTATTATGATATCTCTGTTGTATATACTGTACCAAATAAAGGTTACTGAACACTATAAAAACCTTGTTCGTGGCCTTCCTATTCCGATATCCCCTTTTTACGCCCCCCCCTGTATCCTCCCCTGCACTGCCTATTTTTACCTGGTTAGGCGAGAAATTGCACATTTTTACTGCTTATTCTCACCTGGTTAGGCGAGGAGTTGCACAGTCTTACAGCATATTCTTTCCTGGTTAGGGGAGGAGTTGCACAGTCTCACTGCCTATTTTTTCCTGGTTAGGCGAGGAGTTGCACAGTCTTACAGCATATTCTTACCTGGTTAGGCGAGAAGTGTACAGTCTCGCTGCCTTTTTTTACCTGGTTAGGCGAGAAGTGCACAGTCTCACTGCCTATTTTTACCTGGTTAAGCGAGGAGTTGCACAGTCTTACAGCATATTCTTACCTGGTTAGGCGAGGAGTGTACAGTCTTACTGCCTTTTTTTACCTGGTTAGGCGAGGAGTTGCACAGTCTCACAGCATATTCTTACCTGGTTAGGCGAGAAGTGTACAATCTCACTGCAGTGGCGGATCGAGGGGGGGGGGCGTAGCGGCGTACGCCCCCCTTTTAAAAAAAGAAAAGGAAAAAAAAGAGAAAAGGGAGGGTAAAAACCAGCGCCAAAGGCAAAAATGTAATCCCCGTTCGTCCTCGCCATAAATTAATGCATTAACGGTACTAATTCGTTTATTATGATATCTCTGTTGTATATACTGTACCAAATAAAGGTTACTGAACACTATAAAAACCTTGTTCGTGGCCTTCCTATTCCGATATCCCCTTTTTACGCCCCCCCCCCCTGTATCCTCCCCTGCACTGCCTATTTTTACCTGGTTAGGCGAGAAATTGCACATTTTTACTGCTTATTCTCACCTGGTTAGGCGAGAAATTGCACAGTCCCGTTGACTATTCTTACCTGGTTAGGCGAAGAGTTGCACACTCTCGCTGCCAATTCTTACCTGGCTAGGCGAAGTGTTGCACAGTCTCACTGCCTATTTTTACCTGGTTAGGCGAAGAGTTGCACAGTCTCACTGCCTAATTACTTAACATGTTCTTGCTATACCTTGTTGTTCATGCCCGAGTAATGACAGGTAACCTGTACAGAGAGGTGTTAGTATCTGTAACAGATAACCTGTACAGAGAGGTGGTAGTATCAGTAACAAGTAAGCTGTACAGAGAGGTGGTAGTATCAGTAACAGATAACCTGTACATAGAGGTGGTAGTATCAGTAACAGGTAACTTGTACAGAGAGGTGGTAGTATCAGTAACAGGTAACCTGTACAGAGAGGTGGTAGTATCTGTACAGAGAGGTTGTAGTATCAGTAACAGGTAACCTGTACAGAGAGGTGGTAGTATCAGTAACAGATAACCTGTACAGAGAGGTGGTAGTATCAGTAACAGGTAACCTGTACAGAGAGGTGGTAGTATCAGTAACAGGTAACCTGTACAGAGAGGTGGTAGTATCTGTAAAGAGAGGTGGTAGTATCAGTAACAGATAACCTGTACAGAGAGGTGGTAGTATCTGTAAAGAGAGGTGGTAGTATCTGTAAAGAGAGGTGGTAGTATCAGTAACAGGTAACCTGTACAGAGAGGTGGTAGTATCTGTAAAGAGAGGTGGTAGTATCAGTAACAGATAACCTGTACAGAGAGGTGGTAGTATCAGTAACAGGTAACCTGTACAGAGAGGTGGTAGTATCTGTAAAGAGAGGTGTAGTATCAGTAACGGATAACCTGTACAGAGAGGTGGTAGTATCAGTAACAGGTAACCTGTACAGAGAGGTGGTAGTATCAGTAACAGGTAACCTATACAGAGAGGTGGTAGTATCTGTAAAGAGAGGTGGTAGTATCAGTAACAGGTAATGGTGGTAGTATCAGTAGCAGGTAACCTGTACAGAGAGGTGACAGTATCCGTGACAGGTAACCTGTACAGAGAGGTGACAGTATCCGTGACAGGTAACCTGTACAGAGAGGTAGCAGTATCCGTAACAGGTAACCTGTAAAGAGAGGTGGAAGTTTCCGTAAGATGTAACCTATACAGAGATGTGGCAGTATCTGTAACTGGTAACCCATACAAAGAGGTGACAGTATCCGTAACTGGTAACCTGTACAGAGAGGTGGTAGTATCCGTAAGAGGTAACCTGTACAGAGAAGTGACAGTATCCGTAACTGGTAACCTGTACAGAGAGGTGGTAGTATCCGTAAGAGGTAACCTGTACGGAGAAGTGGCAGTATCCGTAACAGGTAACCTGTACAGAGAGGTGGCAGTAATCGTAACAGGTAACCTGTACAGAGAAGTGGCAGTATCCGTAACTGGTAACCTGTACAGAGAGGTGGCAGTAATCGTAACATGTAATATATACAGAGATGTGGCAGTATTATGTAACTGCTAACCCATACAAAGAGGTGGCAGTATCCGTAACAGGTAACCTGCAGTATCCGTAACTGGTAACCTATACAGATGTGGTGACTGTATCCGTCACAGGTAACCTATACAGAGAAGTGACAGTATCCGCGAAAGGTAACCTGTACAGAGAGGTGGTAGTATTAGTAACAGGTAACCTGTACAGAGAGGTGACAGTATCCGTGACAGGTAACCTGTACAGAGAGGTGACAGTATCCGTGACAGGTAACCTGTAAACAGAGGTGGCAGTATCAGTAATAGGTAACCTGTACAGAGAGGTGACAGTATCCGTGACAGGTAACCTGTACAGAGAGGTAGCAGTATCCGTAACAGGTAACCTGTATAGACGTGGCAGTATCCGTAACAGGTAACCTGTAAAGAGAGGTGTAAGTACTCGTAACATGTAACATATACAGAGATGTGGCAGTATCTGTAACTGGTAACCCATACAAAGAGGTGGCAGTATCCGTAAGAGGTAACCTGTACATAGAAGTGGCAGTATCCGTAACTGGTAACCTGTAAACAGAGGTGGCATTATCCGTAACAGGTAACCTGTAAACAGAGGTGGCAGTATCCGTAAGAGGTAGCCCGTAAAGAGAGGTGTAAGTATCCGTAACATGTAACATATACAGAGATGTGGCAGTATCTGTAACTAGTAACCCATACAAAGAGGTGGCAGTATCCGTAAGAGGTAACCTGTACATAGAAGTGGCAGTATCCGTAACAGGTAACCTGTAAACAGAGGTGGCATTATCCGTAACAGGTAACCTGTAAACAGAGGTGGCAGTATCCGTAACAGGTAACCTGTAAACAGAGGTGGCAGTATCCGTAACTGGTAACCTGTAAACAGAGGTGGCATTATCCGTAACAGGTAACCTGTAAACAGAGGTGGCAGTATCCGTAACTGGTAACCTGTACTGAGAGGTGGCAGTAATCGTAACATGTAACATATACAGAGATGTGGCAGTATCTGTAACTGCTAACCCATACAAAGAGGTGGCAGAATCCGTAACAGATAACCTGTACAGAGAAGTGGCAGTATCCGTAACTGGTAACCTATACAGAGAGGTGACAGTATCCGTCACAGGTAACCTATACAGAGAGGTGACAGTATCCGCGAAAGGTAACCTGTACAGAGAGGTGGTAGTATTAGTAACAGGTAACCTGTACAGAGAGGTGACAGTATCCGTGACAGGTAACCTGTACATAGAAGTGGCAGTATCCGTAACTGGTAACCTGTAAACAGAGGTGGCATTATCCGTAACAGGTAACCTGTACATAGAAGTGGCAGTATCCGTAACTGGTAACCTGTAAACAGAGGTGGCATTATCCGTAACAGGTAACCTGTAAACAGAGGTGGCAGTATCCGTAAGAGGTAGCCCGTAAAGAGAGGTGTAAGTATCCGTAACATGTAACATATACAGAGATGTGGCAGTATCTGTAACTAGTAACCCATACAAAGAGGTGGCAGTATCCGTAAGAGGTAACCTGTACATAGAAGTGGCAGTATCCGTAACTGGTAACCTGTAAACAGAGGTGGCATTATCCGTAACAGGTAACCTGTAAACAGAGGTGGCAGTATCCGTAAGAGGTAGCCCGTAAAGAGAGGTGTAAGTATCCGTAACATGTAACATATACAGAGATGTGGCAGTATCTGTAACTAGTAACCCATACAAAGAGGTGGCAGTATCCGTAAGAGGTAACCTGTACATAGAAGTGGCAGTATCCGTAACAGGTAACCTGTAAACAGAGGTGGCATTATCCGTAACAGGTAACCTGTAAACAGAGGTGGCAGTATCCGTATTAGGTAACCTGTAAACAGAGGTGGCAGTATCCGTAACTGGTAACCTGTAAACAGAGGTGGCATTATCCGTAACAGGTAACCTGTAAACAGAGGTGGCAGTATCCGTAACTGGTAACCTGTACTGAGAGGTGGCAGTAATCGTAACATTTAACATATACAGAGATGTGGCAGTATCTGTAACTGCTAACCCATACAAAGAGGTGGCAGAATCCGTAACAGATAACCTGTACAGAGAAGTGGCAGTATCCGTAACTGGTAACCTATACAGATGTGGTGACTGTATCCGTCACAGGTAACCTATACAGAGAGGTGACAGTATCCGCAAAAGGTAACCTGTACAGAGAGGTGGTAGTATTAGTAACAGGTAACCTGTACAGAGAGGTGACAGTATCCGTGACAGGTAACCTGTACAGAGAGGTGACAGTATCCGTGACAGGTAACCTGTACAGAGAAGTGACAGTATCCGTGACAGGTAACCTGTACAGAGAGGTGACAGTATCCGTGACAGGTAACCTGTACAGAGAGGTGGCAGTATCCGTAACAGGTAACCTGTACAGAGAGGTGGTAGTATCAGTAACAGGTAACCTGTAAACAGAGGTGGCAGTATCCGTAACATGTAACATATACAGAGATGTGGCAGTATCTGTAACTGGTAACCCATACAAAGAGGTGGCTGAATCCGTAACAGATAACCTGTACAGAGAAGTGGCAGTATCCGTAACTGGTAACCTATACAGATGTGGTGACTGTATCCGTCACAGGTAACCTATACAGAGAGGTGACAGTATCCGCGACAGGTAACCTGTACAGAGAAGTGGCAGTATCCGTAACAGGTAACCTGTACAGAGAAGTGGCAGTATCCGTAACAGGTAACCTGTACAGAGAAGTGGCAGTATCCGTAACAGGTAACCTGTACAGAGAAGTGGCAGTATCCGTAACAGGTAACCTGTACAGAGAAGTGGCAGTATCCGTAACAGGTAACTTGTACAGAGAGGTGGCAGTAATCGTAACATGTAACATATACAGAGATGTGGCAGTATCTGTAACTGCTTACCCATACAAAGAGGTGGCAGAATCCGTAACAGATAACCTGTACAGAGAAGTGGCAGTATCCGTAACAGGTAACCTGTACAGAGAGGTGGCAGTAATCGTAACATGTAACATATACAGAGATGTGGCAGTATCTGTAACTGCTTACCCATACAAAGAGGTGGCAGAATCCGTAACTGGTAACCTGTACAGAGAAGTGGCAGTATCCGTAACTGGTAACCTATACAGATGTGGTGACTGTATCCGTCACAGGTAACCTATACAGAGAGGTGACAGTATCCGCGACAGGTAACCTGTACAGACAGGTGACAGTATCTTGACAAGTAACCTGTACAGAGAGTTGACAGTATCCGTGACAGGTAACCTGCACAGAGGTGACAGTATCCATGACAGGTAACCTGTGCAGAGAGGTGACAGTATCCGTGACAGGTAACCTGTACAGAGAGGTGACAGTATCCGTGACAGGTAACCTGTACAGAGAGGTGACAGGTAACCTGTACGGAGAGTTGACAGTATTCGCTTTGATGAGTTGATATTTTTTACATATGTATTGTGCAAACACAGTTCTTTGAAGTGGTTGATGAGGTTCAAAAACTCCGATGGCTAGCTTGCAAGATGGTTCGAAGTTGTAATTGGCCTTTGTATTGTGTAAAAGACTTGGTAATCTTATACACGTATTTATTTTAACAGAATGCTGGCTTCAAACGGGAGAAACGCTTATAAGTTGTAATTCTTCTGTCGATATGCATACACTTGGATAAGGCACATGATCTCACCCACAGAGCTACTCGGTGCATCCGCAGGTGTTGGATAGGAAAGCCTGACTGCCATCCATATGCTAAAGACCCCTTTTGTAGTACGATATATATAAAGAAAACGCTCATCAGACAAAGTCAAAATAATTAGTCTGGGCCCAGTACTTTGTATTTTTCCATTGGCATTCATATTTTTTCCGCATGGTGGTCCTTCCCATTTTCCGTATCAATTTGCCCTCTAATGTGTTCTCTTCCTCTATTGAGAACTGCTCAACTGCTGGATAGACGTGTAACAACTATTTAAATAAGTAATCCAATGCACAGTTATCTTAAGTATGTATTCACACAAGCGTGATTAGATTTGTATTCACTCAAGTAAGTATATTCCCCTCGATATGAGTATGGAGTGAAAGTGAGATGTTTTAAGCAATCAACTTATTTAACATGTGTCATTGTCATCTAGATCAATGGACTATCACATTGAATTAATCGTGTGATCATTTTATCAAATGATTAAGATTACCAAAAAGGACGATTCCAATCTGTTTAGAAATACTACTCAAAATATAGCCTGACGAAAAGCAGTCAAATGGTAGAATCCATTACATGTATGCTTACAATGATAACAAGGATTCAATCGGTAACAACATTTAACATTTAAGTTGTACCATGCAAAATGTGATCCATATTTTCATAACTTTTAATTTTGTTAGAGCATTATTTAAAAGTTAAATAGTCAGTCAATATTTGAAGTGTATACAATAAAATGTCCTCAACGATGCCAGGAATATAAATTTACTACGTCAGACGCACGTGTGTCTAGTAATAAAGATTCGTCAGTGGCGCTTAAACCCCGCCAACATATAATTGATTGATTAATTGAATGTTACTTTACGTCCAGGGAGTATTTCAGCTATTTTGATGACGCGAACAAGTTAATACACAATTAATACACATGGGAAAAAAAGGATAGACAACGGAAACAAAATTTAGACTGCCACTGGAAAAACTTGAGGTATAGGGTAGGGTCGGACATTTAGTCTTTTGTAGTGTTTTTATCGTGCAAGCAGCGTGGCAATCTCCACACATCTAACCTTTAGATAACTAGAGACCTGTTAAAAGAGGTGGCAGTATACGTAACAGTTACCTGTACAGAGAGGTGGCATTATCCGTAACAGGTAACGTGTATAAAGAGGTGACAGTATCCGTAAGAGATGTGACCGGCAGTATCCGTAACAGGTAACCTTAATTAACAGAGAGGTGACAGTATCCGTAACAGGTGACCTGTACAGAGAGGTGACAGTATCCGTAACAGGTAACCTTAACAGAGAGGTGACAGTATCCGTAACAGGTGACCTGTACAGAGAGGTGACATTATCCGTAACAGGTAACCTTAACAGAGAGGTGACCGTATCCGTAACAGGTGACCTGTACAGAGAAGTGGCAGTATCCGTGACAGGTTACCTGTACAGAGAGGTGACAGTATCCGTAACAGGTAACCTTAACAGAGTGATAACAGTATCCGTAGCAGAGAGGTGACAGTATCCGTAACCGGTGACCTGTACAGAGAGGTGACAGTATCCGTAACAGGTGAACTGTACAGAGAGGTGACAGTATCCGTAACAGGTAATCTTTACAGAGAGGTGGCAGTATCCGTAACAGGTCACCTGTAAACAGAGGTGATAGTATCCATAACAGGTAACCTGTACAGAGAATTTGCAGTATCCGTAACTGGTAACCTATACAGAGAAGTAGCAGTATATGTAACTGGTGACCTGTACAGAAAGGTGGCAGTATATGTAACTGGTAACCTATACAGAGAAGTGGCAGTATTCGTAACTGGTGACCTGTACAGAGATGTGATAGTATCCTTTCCAGGTAACCTGTACAGAGATGTGGTAGTATCCTTTCCAGGTAACCTGTACAGAGAGGTGGCAGTATCCGTAAAAGATAACCTGTACAGAGAGGTGGCAGTAACAGGTAACTGTAGACCCGAACAGAGAGGTGTAAGTATTCGTAACATGTAACTTGAGCGGAGAGTTAGCAGTATCCGCGTACAAAAGGTGGTAGCTTCCGTGACAGGTAACCTTTCCAGAAAGGTGGCAGTATCTGTAAAAGATAACTTATACCGAAAGGTGGCAGTATCCGCTGTCCCATTTTCCGTATCAATTTGCCCTCTAACGTGTTCTCTTCCTCAACTGAGAACTGCTCAGCTGCTGGATAGACGTGTAACAACTATTTAAACAAGTAATCCAATGCACAGTTGTCTTAAGTATGTATTCACACAAGCGTGATTAGATTTGTATTCACTCAAGTAAGTACATTCCCCTCGATATGGGTATGGAGTGAAAGTGAGCTGTTTTAAGCAATCAACTTATTTAACATGTTTCATTGTCATCTAGATCGATGCACTGTCACATTGAATTAATCGTGTGATCATTTTAACAAATGATTAAGATTACCAAAAAGGACGATTCCATTGTGTTTTCGAAATACTACTCAAAATATAACGTGATCAAAAGCAGTCAAATGGTAGAATTCATTACATGTACATGCTTTCTATGATAACAGGGATTCAAGCGGTAACAACAGCAAAAATTGAGGTTTTTATCATTAACAATGTGATCCATATTTTCATAACTATTAATTTTGTTTGAGCATTATTTAAAAATTAAATAATCAGTCATTATTTGCTTGTGTGTCAGTGGCGCTCAAACCCCACCCAAATATAATTGATTGATTAATTAAATGTTGCCTACCGTCTAAGGAGTATTTCATCTGTATTTATGACGAGAACAAGTTAATATACAATAAATAGACATGGAAAAAAGAGGAAACGGAAACACAAATTGACTGCCTTTGGAAAAGCTTGGGGTATTTGGTAAGGGAAGGACATTAGCCTTTTCTAGAGGTTACAATGAGCCTACACTTTTTCGAAATCTACTAACGAGTTTTTATCGTGCAAGTAGCGCGGCAATCCCCAAACATCACACCTCGAGGTATCTGGAAACGGTATAGAGTGGTGGTAGTATCCGTGAAGGGTAACGTGTACAAAGGTGGCAATATCCGTAACATGTAACCTGTACAGAGAGTTGGAAGTATCCGTAACATGTAACATGTACAGAGATGTGGCAGTATCCGTAACAGGAAACTGGAGACCTGTTCAGAGAGTTGGAAGTATCCGTAACAGGCAACCTATACAGAGAGGTGGCAGTAATCCTAACAGGTAATCTGTATAGAGAGGTGGCAGTAATCGTAACAGGTAACATGTAAAGAGAGGTGGCAGTAATCATAACAGGTAATCTGTACAGAGAGGTGGCAGTAATCGTAACAGGTAACCTGTATAGAGAGGTGGCAGTAATCGTAACAGGTAACATGTAAAGAGAGGTGGCAGTAATCATAACAGGTAATCTGTACAGAGAGGTAGCAGTAACAGGTAACCTGTAGAGAGGGGTGGCAGTAATCGTAACAGGTAACCTGTATAGAGAGATGGCAGTAATCGTAACAGGTAACCTGTATAGAGAGGTGGCAGTAATCGTAACAGGTATCATGTATAGAGAGGTGGTAGTAATCGTAACAGGTAACCTGTGCAGAGAGGTGGCAATAATCATAACAGGTAACCTGTACAGGGAGGTGGCAGTAATCGTAACAGGTAACCTGTATAGAGAGGTGGCATTAATCGTAACAGGTAATCTGCACAGAGAGGTGCCAGTAATCGAAACAGGTAACCTGTACAGAGAGGTGGCAGTAATCGTAAAAGGTAACCTGTACAGAGAGGTAGCAGTTACAGGTAACCTGTAGAGAGGGGTGGCAGTAATCGTAACAGGTAACCTGTGCAGAGAGGTGGCAGTATCCATAACAGGTAAACTGTACAGAGAGGTGGTAGTATCCATTCCAGGTAACCTGTACAGAGAGGTGGCAGTAATCGTAACAGGTAGCATGTGCATAGAGGTGATAGTATTAGTAACAGGTAACCTGTAAAGAGAGGTGGTAGTATCTATACCAGGTAACCTGTAAAGAGAGGTGGCAGTATAAATAACAGGTAACCTGTATAGAGAGGTGGCATTAATCGTAATAGTTAACATGTAAAGAGAGGTGGCAGTAATCGTAACAGGTAACCTGTACAGAGAGTGGGAGTAATCGTAACAGGTAAACTGTACAGAGAGGTTATAGCATCCTTGCCAGGTAACCTGTAAAGAGATTAACAGGTATCCTGTATAGAGAGGTGGCAGTAATCGTAACAGGTAACATGTACAGAGAGGTGGCAGTGATCGTAACAGGTATCCTGTACAGAAAGTTTGCAGTAGTCGTAACAGGTAACCTATACAGAGAGGTGGCAGTAATCGTAACAGGTAACCTGTACAGAGAGGTGGTAGTAATCGTAACAGGTAACCTGTACAGAGAGGTGGCAGTAATCGTAACAGGTAACCTGTGCAGAGAGGTTGCAGTATCCATAACAGGTAAACTGTACAGAGAGGTGGTAGTATCCATTCCAGGTAACCTGTACAGAGAGGTGGCAGTAATCGTAACAGGTAGCATGTGCATAGAGGTGATAGTATTAGTAACAGGTAACCTGTAAAGAGAGGTGGCAGTATCCATAACAGGTAACCTGTATAGAGAGGTGGCATTAATCGTAACAGTTAACATGTAAAGAGAGGTTATAGCATCCTTGCCAGGTAACATGTAAAGAGATTAACAGGTATCCTGTATAGAGAGGTGGCAGTAATCGTAACAGGTAACATGTACAGAGAGGTGGCAGTGATCGTAAAAGGTATCATGTAAAGAAAGTTTGCAGTAGTCGTAACAGGTAACCTGTACAGAGAGGCGGCATTAATCGTAACAGGTAACCTGTTCAGAGAGGTGATAGCATCCTTGCCAGGTAACCTGTAAAGAGATGTGACAGAATCCGTAACAGGTATCTTGTACAGAGAGGAGGCAGTAATCGTAACAGGTAACCTGTACAAAGAGGTGGTAGTAATCGTAACAGGTAACCTGTACAGAGAGGTGGCAGTAATCGTAACAGGTAACCTGTACAGAGAGGTCATAGCATCCTTGCCAGGTAACCTGTAAAGAGATGTGACAGAATCCGTAACAGGTAACCTGTACAGAGAGGTGACATAATCTGTAACAGGTAACCTGTACAGAGAGGTGGTGGTATCCGTAAAAGGTAACCTGTACATAGAGGTGGCAGTGATCCTAGCAGGTAACATGTACAGAGAGGTGGTAGTATCCATACCAGGTATAGCCTGTACAGAGAGGTGGCAGTAATCGTAATAGGTAACCTGTACAGAGAGGTGGCAGTAATCGTAACAGGTATCCTGTACAGAGAGGTGATAGTATTAATAACAGGTAACCTGTACAGAGAGGTGGTAGTATCCATACCAGGTAACTTGTACAGAGAGGTGACAGAATCCGTAACAGGTAACCTGTACAGAGTGGTGACAGTATCCGTAACAGGTAACCGGTACAGCGAGGCGACAGAATCCGTAACAGATAACATGTACAGAGAAGTGGCAGTTTCAGGTAACTGTATACCTGAAGAGAGAGGTGGCAGTAACAGGTAACTTTAGACCTGAAGAGAGAGGTGGCAGTAACAGGTAACTGTAGACCTGAAGAGAGTGGTGGCAGTAACAGGTAACTGTAGACCTGAAGAGAGAAGTGGCAGTAACAGGTAACTGTAGACCTGAAGAGATAGGTGGCAGTAACAGGTAACTGTAGACCTGAAGAGAGAAGTGGCAGTAACAGGTAACTGTAGACCTGACGAGAGAGGTGACAGTAACAGGTAACTGTAGACCCGAACAGAGACGTGTAAGTATTCGTAACATGTAACTTGAGCGGAGAGTTAGCAGTATCCGCGTACAAAAGGCGGTAGCTTCCGTGACAGGTAACCTTTCCAGAAAGGTGGCAGTATCTGTAAAAGATAACTTATACAGAAAGGTGGCAGTATCCGCTGTCCCATTTTCCGTATCAATTTGCCCTCTTACGTGTGAGAACTGCTCAACTACTGATTAGATGTGTAACAACTATTTAAACAAGTTATCCAATGCACAGTTGTCTTAAGTATGTATTCACACAAGCGTGATTAGATTTGTATTCACTCAAGTAAGGGTATGGAGTGAAAGTGAGCTGTTTTAAGCAATCAACTTATTTAACATGTTTCATTGTCATCTAGATCGATGCACTGTCACATTGAATTAATCGTGTGATCATTTTATCAAATGATTAAAGATTACCAAAAAGGACGATTCCATTGTGTTTTCGAAATACTACTCAAAATATAACGTGATCAAAAGCAGTCAAATGGTAGAATCCATTACATGTACATGCTTTCTATGATAACAGGAATTCAAGCGGTAACAACAGCAAAAATTGAGGTTTTTATCATTAACAATGTGATCCATATTTTCATAACTATTAATTTTGTTAGAGCATTATTTGAAAATTAAATAATCATGTATTGTTTGCTTGTGTGTCATTGAGTTCATACATATAATAAAATGTCCTTAATGATACCAAGAATATAAATTTACTACGTCAAACGCACGTTTCGTCTAATTAAGAATCAGTGGCGCTCAAACCCCACCAAAATATAATTGCAGTGGCGGATCCAGTGGGGGCGTAAGGGCGTACGCCTCCCCCCTAAAAAAAAGGAAAAAAAATGAAAGACAAAAAAAAAAAAAGAACAGGGAGGGTAACAACCAGCGCCAAAGGCAAAAATGTAATCCCCGCTCGTCCTCGCCATAAATTAATGTATTAACGGTACTACCCCTCTCCTTTCGAAAATCCTGTATCCGCCCCTGAATTGATTGATTAATTAAATGTTGCTTACCGTCTAGTATTTCATCTGTATTTATGACGAGAACACGTTAATATACAATAAATAGACATGGAAAAAAGAGAAAACGGAAACACAAATTTGACTGCCTTTGGAAAAGCTTGGGGTATTTGGTAAGGGAAGGCCATTTGGCTTTTTGTAGAGGTTACAATGAGCCTACACTTTTTTGAAATCTACTAACGAGATTTTATCGTGCAAGTAGCGAGGCAATCCCCAAACATCACACGTTGAGGTATCTGGAAACGGTATAGAGTGGTGGTAGTATCCGTAAAGGGTCTTATGGCAGTATCCGTAACATGTAACCTGTACAGACAGGTGGCAGTATCCGTAACAGGAAACTGGAGACCTGTTCGGAGAGTTGGAAGTATCCGTAACAGGCAACCTATACAGAGAGGTGGTAGTAATCGTAACAGGTAACCTGTATAGAGAGGTGGCAGTAATCGTAACAGGTAATCTGTACAGAGAGGTGGCAGTAATCGTAATAGGTAACATGTAAAGAGAGGTGGCAGTAATCGTAACAGGTAATCTGTACAGAGAGGTAGCAGTAATCGTAACAGGTACCCTGTGCAGAGAGGTGGCAATAATCATAACAGGTAACCTGTATAGAGAGGTGGCAGTAATCGTAACAGGTAACCTGTATAGAGAGGTGGCAGTAATCGTAACAGGTAATCTGTACAGAGAGGTGGCAGTAATCGTAACAGGTAACATGTAAAGAGAGGTGGCAGTAATCGTAACAGGTAATCTGTACAGAGAGGTGGCAGTAATCGTAACAGTTAACATGTAAAGAGAGGTGGCAGTAATCGTAACAGGTAATCTGTACAGAGAGGTAGCAGTAACAGGTAAACTGTAGAGAGGGGTGGCAGTAATCGTAACAGGTAACCTGTGCAGAGAGGTGGCAATAATCATAACAGGTAACCTGTACAGGGAGGTGGCAGTAATCGTAACAGGTAACCTGTATAGAGAGGTGGCATTAATCGTAACAGGTAATCTGCACAGAGAGGTGCCAGTAATCGAAACAGGTAACCTGTACAGAGAGGTGGCAGTAATCGTAAAAGGTAACCTGTACAGAGAGGTAGCAGTTACAGGTAACCTGTAGAGAGGGGTGGCAGTAATCGTAACAGGTAACCTGTGCAGAGAGGTGGCAGTATCCATAACAGGTAAACTGTACAGAGAGGTGGTAGTATCCATTCCAGGTAACCTGTACAGAGAGGTGGCAGTAATCGTAACAGGTAGCATGTGCATAGAGGTGATAGTATTAGTAACAGGTAACCTGTAAAGAGAGGTGGTAGTATCTATACCAGGTAACCTGTAAAGAGAGGTGGCAGTATACATAACAGGTAACCTGTATAGAGAGGTGGCATTAATCGTAATAGTTAACATGTAAAGAGAGGTGGCAGTAATCGTAACAGGTAACCTGTACAGAGAGTGGGAGTAATCGTAACAGGTAAACTGTACAGAGAGGTTATAGCATCCTTGCCAGGTAACCTGTAAAGAGATTAACAGGTATCCTGTATAGAGAGGTGGCAGTAATCGTAACAGGTAACATGTACAGAGAGGTGGCAGTGATCGTAACAGGTATCCTGTACAGAAAGTTTGCAGTAGTCGTAACAGGTAACCTGTACAGAGAGGTGGCAGTAATCGTAACAGGTAACCTGTACAGAGAGGTGTTAGTAATCGTAACAGGTAACCTGTACAGAGAGGTGGCAATAATCATAACAGGTAACCTGTACCTTGAGGTGGCAGTAATCGTAACAAGTAACATGTACAGAAAGGTTGGAGAAATCGTAACGGGTATCCTGTACAGAGAGGTGGCAGTAATCGTAACAGGTAACCTGTACAGAGAGGTGGCAGTGATCTAACAGGTATCCTGTACAGAGAGGTGATAGCATCCTATACAGGTAACCTGTACAGAGAGGTGATAACATCCTTTCCAGGTAACCTGTACATAGATGTGACAGAATCCGTAACAGGTAACCTGTACAGAGAGGTGGCAGTAATCGTAACAGGTAAACTGTACAGAGAGGTGGTAGTAATCGTAACAGGTAACCTGTATAGAGAGGTTATAGCATCCTTGTCAGGTAACATGTAAAGAGATATAACAGGTATCCTGTACAGAGAGGTGGCAGTAATCGTAACAGGTAACCTGTACCTTGAGGTGGCAGTAATCGTAACAGGTAACCTGTACATAGAGGTGATAGTATTAGTAACAGGTAACCTGTACAGAGAGGTGTTAGTATCCATACCTGTAAAGAGAGGTGGCAGTAATCGTAACAGGTAACCTGTACATAGAGGTGATAGTATTAGTAACAGGTAACCTGTACAGAGAGGTGTTAGTATCCATACCTGTACAGAGAGGTGGCAGTAATCGTAACAGGTAACCTGTACAGAGAGGTGTTAGTAATCGTAACAGGTAACCTGTACAGAGAGGTGGCAATAATCATAACAGGTAACCTGTACCTTGAGGTGGCAGTAATCGTAACAAGTAACATGTACAGAAAGGTTGGAGAAATCGTAACGGGTATCCTGTACAGAGAGGTGGCAGTAATCGTAACAGGTAACCTGTACAGAGAGGTGGCAGTGATCTAACAGGTATCCTGTACAGAGAGGTGATAGCATCCTATACAGGTAACCTGTACAGAGAGGTGATAACATCCTTTCCAGGTAACCTGTACATAGATGTGACAGAATCCGTAACAGGTAACCTGTACAGAGAGGTGGCAGTAATCGTAACAGGTAAACTGTACAGAGAGGTGGTAGTAATCGTAACAGGTAACCTGTATAGAGAGGTTATAGCATCCTTGTCAGGTAACATGTAAAGAGATATAACAGGTATCCTGTACAGAGAGGTGGCAGTAATCGTAACAGGTAACCTGTACAGAGAGGTTATAGCATCCTTGTCAGGTAACCTGTAAAGAGATTAACAGGTATCCTGTATAGAGAGGTGGCAGTAATCGTAACAGGTAACATGTACAGAGAGGTGGCAGTGATCGTAACAGGTATCCTGTACAGAAAGTTTGCAGTAGTCGTAACAGGTAACCTATACAGAGAGGTGGCAGTAATCGTAACAGGTAACCTGTACAGAGAGGTGGCAGTAATCGTAACAGGTAACATGTACAGAGAGGTGGCAGTAATCGTAACAGGTAACCTGTGCAGAGAGGTTGCAGTATCCATAACAGGTAAACTGTACAGAGAGGTGGTAGTATCCATTCCAGGTAACCTGTACAGAGAGGTGGCAGTAATCGTAACAGGTAGCATGTGCATAGAGGTGATAGTATTAGTAACAGGTAACCTGTAAAGAGAGGTGGCAGTATCCATAACAGGTAACCTGTATAGAGAGGTGGCATTAATCGTAACAGTTAACATGTAAAGAGAGGTTATAGCATCCTTGCCAGGTAACATGTAAAGAGATTAACAGGTATCCTGTATAGAGAGGTGGCAGTAATCGTAACAGGTAACATGTACAGAGAGGTGGCAGTGATCGTAAAAGGTATCACGTAAAGAAAGTTTGCAGTAGTCGTAACAGGTAACCTGTACAGAGAGGCGGCATTAATCGTAACAGGTAACCTGTTCAGAGAGGTGATAGCATCCTTGCCAGGTAACCTGTAAAGAGATGTGACAGAATCCGTAACAGGTATCTTGTACAGAGAGGAGGCAGTAATCGTAACAGGTAACCTGTACAAAGAGGTGGTAGTAATCGTAACAGGTAACCTGTACAGAGAGGTGGCAGTAATCGTAACAGGTAACCTGTACAGAGAGGTCATAGCATCCTTGCCAGGTAACCTGTAAAGAGATGTGACAGAATCCGTAACAGGTAACCTGTACAGAGAGGTGACATAATCTGTAACAGGTAACCTGTACAGAGAGGTGGTGGTATCCGTAAAAGGTAACCTGTACATAGAGGTGGCAGTGATCCTAGCAGGTAACATGTACAGAGAGGTGGTAGTATCCATACCAGGTATAGCCTGTACAGAGAGGTGGCAGTAATCGTAATAGGTAACCTGTACAGAGAGGTGGCAGTAATCGTAACAGGTATCCTGTACAGAGAGGTGATAGTATTAATAACAGGTAACCTGTACAGAGAGGTGGTAGTATCCATACCAGGTAACTTGTACAGAGAGGTGACAGAATCCGTAACAGGTAACCTGTACAGAGTGGTGACAGTATCCGTAACAGGTAACCGGTACAGCGAGGCGACAGAATCCGTAACAGATAACATGTACAGAGAAGTGGCAGTTTCAGGTAACTGTATACCTGAAGAGAGAGGTGGCAGTAACAGGTAACTTTAGACCTGAAGAGAGAGGTGGCAGTAACAGGTAACTGTAGACCTGAAGAGAGTGGTGGCAGTAACAGGTAACTGTAGACCTGAAGAGAGAAGTGGCAGTAACAGGTAACTGTAGACCTGAAGAGATAGGTGGCAGTAACAGGTAACTGTAGACCTGAAGAGAGAAGTGGCAGTAACAGGTAACTGTAGACCTGACGAGAGAGGTGGCAGTAACAGGTAACTGTAGACCCGAACAGAGACGTGTAAGTATTCGTAACATGTAACTTGAGCGGAGAGTTAGCAGTATCCGCGTACAAAAGGCGGTAGCTTCCGTGACAGGTAACCTTTCCAGAAAGGTGGCAGTATCTGTAAAAGATAACTTATACAGAAAGGTGGCAGTATCCGCTGTCCCATTTTCCGTATCAATTTGCCCTCTTACGTGTGAGAACTGCTCAACTACTGATTAGATGTGTAACAACTATTTAAACAAGTTATCCAATGCACAGTTGTCTTAAGTATGTATTCACACAAGCGTGATTAGATTTGTATTCACTCAAGTAAGGGTATGGAGTGAAAGTGAGCTGTTTTAAGCAATCAACTTATTTAACATGTTTCATTGTCATCTAGATCGATGCACTGTCACATTGAATTAATCGTGTGATCATTTTATCAAATGATTAAAGATTACCAAAAAGGACGATTCCATTGTGTTTTCGAAATACTACTCAAAATATAACGTGATCAAAAGCAGTCAAATGGTAGAATCCATTACATGTACATGCTTTCTATGATAACAGGAATTCAAGCGGTAACAACAGCAAAAATTGAGGTTTTTATCATTAACAATGTGATCCATATTTTCATAACTATTAATTTTGTTAGAGCATTATTTGAAAATTAAATAATCATGTATTGTTTGCTTGTGTGTCATTGAGTTCATACATATAATAAAATGTCCTTAATGATACCAAGAATATAAATTTACTACGTCAAACGCACGTTTCGTCTAATTAAGAATCAGTGGCGCTCAAACCCCACCAAAATATAATTGCAGTGGCGGATCCAGTGGGGGCGTAAGGGCGTACGCCTCCCCCCTAAAAAAAAAGGAAAAAAAATGAAAGACAAAAAAAAAAAGAACAGGGAGGGTAACAACCAGCGCCAAAGGCAAAAATGTAATCCCCGCTCGTCCTCGCCATAAATTAATGTATTAACGGTACTACCCCTCTCCTTTCGAAAATCCTGTATCCGCCCCTGAATTGATTGATTAATTAAATGTTGCTTACCGTCTAGTATTTCATCTGTATTTATGACGAGAACACGTTAATATACAATAAATAGACATGGAAAAAAGAGAAAACGGAAACACAAATTTGACTGCCTTTGGAAAAGCTTGGGGTATTTGGTAAGGGAAGGCCATTTGGCTTTTTGTAGAGGTTACAATGAGCCTACACTTTTTTGAAATCTACTAACGAGATTTTATCGTGCAAGTAGCGAGGCAATCCCCAAACATCACACGTTGAGGTATCTGGAAACGGTATAGAGTGGTGGTAGTATCCGTAAAGGGTCTTATGGCAGTATCCGTAACATGTAACCTGTACAGACAGGTGGCAGTATCCGTAACAGGAAACTGGAGACCTGTTCGGAGAGTTGGAAGTATCCGTAACAGGCAACCTATACAGAGAGGTGGTAGTAATCGTAACAGGTAACCTGTATAGAGAGGTGGCAGTAATCGTAACAGGTAATCTGTACAGAGAGGTGGCAGTAATCGTAATAGGTAACATGTAAAGAGAGGTGGCAGTAATCGTAACAGGTAATCTGTACAGAGAGGTAGCAGTAATCGTAACAGGTACCCTGTGCAGAGAGGTGGCAATAATCATAACAGGTAACCTGTATAGAGAGGTGGCAGTAATCGTAACAGGTAACCTGTATAGAGAGGTGGCAGTAATCGTAACAGGTAATCTGTACAGAGAGGTGGCAGTAATCGTAACAGGTAACATGTAAAGAGAGGTGGCAGTAATCGTAACAGGTAATCTGTACAGAGAGGTGGCAGTAATCGTAACAGTTAACATGTAAAGAGAGGTGGCAGTAATCGTAACAGGTAATCTGTACAGAGAGGTAGCAGTAACAGGTAAACTGTAGAGAGGGGTGGCAGTAATCGTAACAGGTAACCTGTGCAGAGAGGTGGCAATAATCATAACAGGTAACCTGTACAGGGAGGTGGCAGTAATCGTAACAGGTAACCTGTATAGAGAGGTGGCATTAATCGTAACAGGTAATCTGCACAGAGAGGTGCCAGTAATCGAAACAGGTAACCTGTACAGAGAGGTGGCAGTAATCGTAAAAGGTAACCTGTACAGAGAGGTAGCAGTTACAGGTAACCTGTAGAGAGGGGTGGCAGTAATCGTAACAGGTAACCTGTGCAGAGAGGTGGCAGTATCCATAACAGGTAAACTGTACAGAGAGGTGGTAGTATCCATTCCAGGTAACCTGTACAGAGAGGTGGCAGTAATCGTAACAGGTAGCATGTGCATAGAGGTGATAGTATTAGTAACAGGTAACCTGTAAAGAGAGGTGGTAGTATCTATACCAGGTAACCTGTAAAGAGAGGTGGCAGTATACATAACAGGTAACCTGTATAGAGAGGTGGCATTAATCGTAATAGTTAACATGTAAAGAGAGGTGGCAGTAATCGTAACAGGTAACCTGTACAGAGAGTGGGAGTAATCGTAACAGGTAAACTGTACAGAGAGGTTATAGCATCCTTGCCAGGTAACCTGTAAAGAGATTAACAGGTATCCTGTATAGAGAGGTGGCAGTAATCGTAACAGGTAACATGTACAGAGAGGTGGCAGTGATCGTAACAGGTATCCTGTACAGAAAGTTTGCAGTAGTCGTAACAGGTAACCTGTACAGAGAGGTGGCAGTAATCGTAACAGGTAACCTGTACAGAGAGGTGTTAGTAATCGTAACAGGTAACCTGTACAGAGAGGTGGCAATAATCATAACAGGTATCCTGTACCTTGAGGTGGCAGTAATCGTAACAAGTAACATGTACAGAAAGGTTGGAGAAATCGTAACGGGTATCCTGTACAGAGAGGTGGCAGTAATCGTAACAGGTAACCTGTACAGAGAGGTGGCAGTGATCTAACAGGTATCCTGTACAGAGAGGTGATAGCATCCTATACAGGTAACCTGTACAGAGAGGTGATAACATCCTTTCCAGGTAACCTGTACATAGATGTGACAGAATCCGTAACAGGTAACCTGTACAGAGAGGTGGCAGTAATCGTAACAGGTAAACTGTACAGAGAGGTGGTAGTAATCGTAACAGGTAACCTGTATAGAGAGGTTATAGCATCCTTGTCAGGTAACATGTAAAGAGATATAACAGGTATCCTGTACAGAGAGGTGGCAGTAATCGTAACAGGTAACCTGTACAGAGAGGTTATAGCATCCTTGTCAGGTAACCTGTAAAGAGATTAACAGGTATCCTGTATAGAGAGGTGGCAGTAATCGTAACAGGTAACATGTACAGAGAGGTGGCAGTGATCGTAACAGGTATCCTGTACAGAAAGTTTGCAGTAGTCGTAACAGGTAACCTATACAGAGAGGTGGCAGTAATCGTAACAGGTAACCTGTACAGAGAGGTGGTAGTAATCGTAACAGGTAACCTGTACAGAGAGGTGGCAGTAATCGTAACAGGTAACCTGTGCAGAGAGGTTGCAGTATCCATAACAGGTAAACTGTACAGAGAGGTGGTAGTATCCATTCCAGGTAACCTGTACAGAGAGGTGGCAGTAATCGTAACAGGTAGCATGTGCATAGAGGTGATAGTATTAGTAACAGGTAACCTGTAAAGAGAGGTGGCAGTATCCATAACAGGTAACCTGTATAGAGAGGTGGCATTAATCGTAACAGTTAACATGTAAAGAGAGGTTATAGCATCCTTGCCAGGTAACATGTAAAGAGATTAACAGGTATCCTGTATAGAGAGGTGGCAGTAATCGTAACAGGTAACATGTACAGAGAGGTGGCAGTGATCGTAAAAGGTATCATGTAAAGAAAGTTTGCAGTAGTCGTAACAGGTAACCTGTACAGAGAGGCGGCATTAATCGTAACAGGTAACCTGTTCAGAGAGGTGATAGCATCCTTGCCAGGTAACCTGTAAAGAGATGTGACAGAATCCGTAACAGGTATCTTGTACAGAGAGGAGGCAGTAATCGTAACAGGTAACCTGTACAAAGAGGTGGTAGTAATCGTAACAGGTAACCTGTACAGAGAGGTGGCAGTAATCGTAACAGGTAACCTGTACAGAGAGGTCATAGCATCCTTGCCAGGTAACCTGTAAAGAGATGTGACAGAATCCGTAACAGGTAACCTGTACAGAGAGGTGACATAATCTGTAACAGGTAACCTGTACAGAGAGGTGGTGGTATCCGTAAAAGGTAACCTGTACATAGAGGTGGCAGTGATCGTAGCAGGTAACATGAACAGAGAGGTGGTAGTATCCATACCAGGTATAGCCTGTACAGAGAGGTGGCAGTAATCGTAAAAGGTAACATGTACAGAGAGGTGGCAGTAATCGTAACAGGTATCCTGTACAGAGAGCTGATAGTATTAATAACAGGTAACCTGTACAGAGAGGTGGTAGTATCCATACCAGGTAACTTGTACAGAGAGGTGACAGAATCCGTAACAGGTAACCTGTGCAGAGATGTGGCAATAATCATAACAGGTAACCTGTACAGAGAGGTGGCAGTAATCGTAACAGGTAACCTGTATAGAGAGGTTGCATTAATCGTAACAGTTAACATGTAAAGAGAGCTAGGTGGCAGTAATCGTAACAGGTTATCTGTACAGAGAGGTGGCAGTAATCGAAACAGGTAACCTGTACAGAGAGGTGGCAGTAATCGTAAAATGTAACCTGTACAGAGAGGTAGCAGTAACAGGTAACCTGTAGAGAGGGGTGGCAGTAATCGTAACAGGTAACCTGTGCAGAGAGGTGGCAGTATCCATAACAGGTAAACTGTACAGAGAGGTGGTAGTATCCATTCCAGGTAACCTGTACAGAGAGGTGGCAGTAATCGTAACAGGTAGCATGTGCATAGAGGTGATAGTATTAGTAACAGGTAACCTGTAAAGAGAGGTGGTAGTATCTATACCAGGTAACCTGTAAAGAGAGGTGGCAGTATCCATAACAGGTAACCTGTATAGAGAGGTGGCATTAATCGTAACAGTTAACATGTAAAGAGAGGTGGCAGTAATCGTAACAGGTAATCTGTACAGAGAGGTGGCAGTAATCGTAACAGGTAACCTGTACAGAGAGGTGGCAATAAGCATAACATGTAACCGGTACAGAGAGGTGGCAGTTATCTTAACAGGTATCCTATAAAGAGAGGTGGCAGTAATCGTAACAGGTAATCTGTACAGAGAGGTGGCAGTAATCGTAATAGGTAAGCTGTACATAGAGGTGGCAGTATCCATAACAGGTAACCTGTATAGAGAGGTGGCATTAATCGTAACAGTTAACATGTAAAGAGAGGTGGCAGTAATCTTAACAGGTAACCTGTACAGAGAGGTGGCAGTATCCATAACAGGTAACAACCTGTACAGAGAGGTAGCAGTAACAGGTAACCTGTACAGAGAGGTGGCAATAATCATAACAGGTAAACTGTACAGAGAGGTGGCAGTAATCGTAACAGGTAACCTGTACAGAGAGGTGGCAGTATCCATAACAAGTAACCTGTACACAGAGGTGGCAGTATTAGTAACATGTAACCTGTACAGAGAGGTGGCAGTAATCGTAAAAGGTAACCTGTTCAGAGAGGTAGCAGTAACAGGTAACCTTTAGAGAGGGGTGGTAGTAATCGTAACAGGTAAACTGTACAGAGAGGTGGCAGTAATCGTAACAGGTAACCTGTACAGAGAGGTGGCAGTAATCGTAACAGGTAACCTGTATAGAGAGGTGGTAGTAATCGTAACAGGTAACCTGTATAGAGAGGTGGTAGTAATCGTAACAGGTAACCTGTATAGAGAGGTGGCAGTAATCGTAACAGGTAACCTGTATAGAGAGGTGGCAGTAATCGTAACAGGTATCATGTATAGAGAGGTGGTAGTAATCGTAACAGGTAACCTGTATAGAGAGGTGGCAGTAATCGTAACAGGTAACCTGTATAGAGAGGGGGCAGTAATCGTAACAGGTAATCAGTACAGAGAGGTGGCAGTAATCGTAACAGGTAACATTTAAAGAGAGGTGGCAGTAATCGTAACAGGTAATCTGTACAGAGAGGTGGCAGTAATCGTAACAGGTAACCTGTATAGAGAGGTGGCAGTAATCGTAACAGGTAATCTGTACAGAGAGGTAGCAGTAACAGTAAACTGTAGAGAGGGGTGGCAGTAATCGTAACAGGTAACCTGTGCAGAGATGTGGCAATAATCATAACAGGTAACCTGTACAGAGAGGTGGCAGTAATCGTAACAGGTAACCTGTATAGAGAGGTTGCATTAATCGTAACAGTTAACATGTAAAGAGAGCTAGGTGGCAGTAATCGTAACAGGTTATCTGTACAGAAAGGTGGCAGTAATCGAAACAGGTAACCTGTACAGAGAGGTGGCAGTAATCGTAAAATGTAACCTGTACAGAGAGGTAGCAGTAACAGGTAACCTGTAGAGATGGGTGGCAGTAATCGTAACAGGTAACCTGTGCAGAGAGGTGGCAGTATCCATAACAGGTAAACTGTACAGGAGAGGTGGTAGTATCCATTCCAGGTAACCTGTACAGAGAGGTGGCAGTAATCGTAACAGGTAGCATGTGCATAGAGGTGATAGTATTAGTAACAGGTAACCTGTAAAGAGAGGTGGTAGTATCTATACCAGGTAACCTGTAAAGAGAGGTGGCAGTATCCATAACAGGTAACCTGTATAGAGAGGTGGCATTAATCGTAACAGTTAACATGTAAAGAGAGATGGCAGTAATCGTAACAGGTAATCTGTACAGAGAGGTGGCAGTAATCGTAACAGGTAACCTGTACAGAGAGGTGGCAATAAGCATAACATGTAACCGGTACAGAGAGGTGGCAGTTATCTTAACAGGTATCCTATAAAGAGAGGTGGCAGTAATCGTAACAGGTAATCTGTACAGAGAGGTGGCAGTAATCGTAATAGGTAAGCTGTACATAGAGGTGGCAGTATCCATAACAGGTAACCTGTATAGAGAGGTGGCATTAATCGTAACAGTTAACATGTAAAGAGAGGTGGCAGTAATCTTAACAGGTAACCTGTACAGAGAGGTGGCAGTAATAAAAGGTAACAACCTGTACAGAGAGGTAGCAGTAACAGGTAACCTGTAGAGAGAGGTGGCAATAATCATAACAGGTAAACTGTACAGAGAGGTGGCAGTAATCGTAACAGGTAACCTGTACAGAGAGGTGGCAGTATCCATAACAAGTAACCTGTACACAGAGGTGGCAGTATTAGTAACATGTAACCTGTACAGAGAGGTGGCAGTAATCGTAAAAGGTAACCTGTTCAGAGAGGTAGCAGTAACAGGTAACCTTTAGAGAGGGGTGGTAGTAATCGTAACAGGTAAACTGTACAGAGAGGTGGCAGTAATCGTAACAGGTAACCTGTACAGAGAGGTGGCAGTAATCGTAACAGGTAACCTGTATAGAGAGGTGGTAGTAATCGTAACAGGTAACCTGTATAGAGAGGTGGTAGTAATCGTAACAGGTAACCTGTATAGAGAGGTGGCAGTAATCGTAACAGGTAACCTGTATAGAGAGGTGGCAGTAATCGTAACAGGTATCATGTATAGAGAGGTGGTAGTAATCGTAACAGGTAACCTGTATAGAGAGGTGGCAGTAATCGTAACAGGTAACCTGTATAGAGAGGGGGCAGTAATCGTAACAGGTAATCAGTACAGAGAGGTGGCAGTAATCGTAACAGGTAACATTTAAAGAGAGGTGGCAGTAATCGTAACAGGTAATCTGTACAGAGAGGTGGCAGTAATCGTAACAGGTAACCTGTATAGAGAGGTGGCAGTAATCGTAACAGGTAATCTGTACAGAGAGGTAGCAGTAACAGTAAACTGTAGAGAGGGGTGGCAGTAATCGTAACAGGTAACCTGTGCAGAGATGTGGCAATAATCATAACAGGTAACCTGTACAGAGAGGTGGCAGTAATCGTAACAGGTAACCTGTATAGAGAGGTTGCATTAATCGTAACAGTTAACATGTAAAGAGAGCTAGGTGGCAGTAATCGTAACAGGTTATCTGTACAGAAAGGTGGCAGTAATCGAAACAGGTAACCTGTACAGAGAGGTGGCAGTAATCGTAAAATGTAACCTGTACAGAGAGGTAGCAGTAACAGGTAACCTGTAGAGAGGGGTGGCAGTAATCGTAACAGGTAACCTGTGCAGAGAGGTGGCAGTATCCATAACAGGTAAACTGTACAGGAGAGGTGGTAGTATCCATTCCAGGTAACCTGTACAGAGAGGTGGCAGTAATCGTAACAGGTAGCATGTGCATAGAGGTGATAGTATTAGTAACAGGTAACCTGTAAAGAGAGGTGGTAGTATCTATACCAGGTAACCTGTAAAGAGAGGTGGCAGTATCCATAACAGGTAACCTGTATAGAGAGGTGGCATTAATCGTAACAGTTAACATGTAAAGAGAGGTGGCAGTAATCGTAACAGGTAATCTGTACAGAGAGGTGGCAGTAATCGTAACAGGTAACCTGTACAGAGAGGTGGCAATAAGCATAACATGTAACCGGTACAGAGAGGTGGCAGTTATCTTAACAGGTATCCTATAAAGAGAGGTGGCAGTAATCGTAACAGGTAATCTGTACAGAGAGGTGGCAGTAATCGTAATAGGTAAGCTGTACATAGAGGTGGCAGTATCCATAACAGGTAACCTGTATAGAGAGGTGGCATTAATCGTAACAGTTAACATGTAAAGAGAGGTGGCAGTAATCTTAACAGGTAACCTGTACAGAGAGGTGGCAGTAATAAAAGGTAACAACCTGTACAGAGAGGTAGCAGTAACAGGTAACCTGTAGAGAGAGGTGGCAATAATCATAACAGGTAAACTGTACAGAGAGGTGGCAGTAATCGTAACAGGTAACCTGTACAGAGAGGTGGCAGTATCCATAACAAGTAACCTGTACACAGAGGTGGCAGTATTAGTAACATGTAACCTGTACAGAGAGGTGGCAGTAATCGTAAAAGGTAACCTGTTCAGAGAGGTAGCAGTAACAGGTAACCTTTAGAGAGGGGTGGTAGTAATCGTAACAGGTAAACTGTACAGAGAGGTGGCAGTAATCGTAACAGGTAACCTGTACAGAGAGGTGGCAGTATCCATAACAGGTAACCTGTACACAGAAGTGGCAGTATTAGTAACAGGTAACCTGTACAGAGAGGTGGCAGTTGTCGTAACAGGTAACCTGTACAGAGAGGTGGCAATAATCATAACAGGTAACCTGTACCTTGAGGTGGCAGTAATCGTAACAGGTAACCTGTACAGAGAGGTGGCAATAATCATAACAGGTAACCTGTACCTTGAGGTGGCAGTATTAGTAACAGGTAACCTGTACAGAGAGGTGGTAGTATCCGTAAAAGATAACCTGTACAGAGAGGTGGCAGTATCCGTAACAAGAAACCTGTACAGAGAAGTGGCAGTAACAGGTAACTGTATACCTGAAGAGAGAGGTGGCAGTAACAGGTAACTGTAGACCCGAACAGAGAGGTGTAAGTATTCGTAACATGTAACTTGAGCGGAGAGTTGGCAGTATCCGTGTACAAAAGGTGGTAGCTTCCGTGAGAGGCAACCTTTCCAGAAAGGTGGCAGTATCTGTAAAAGATAACTTATACAGAAAGGTGGCAATATCCGTTGTCCCATTTTCCGTATCAATTTGCCCTCTTACGTGTTCTACAATTGAGAACTGCTCAACTACTGATTAGACGTGTAACAACTATTTAAACAAGTTATCCAATGCACAGTTATCTTAAGTATGTATTCACACAAGCGTGATTAGATTTGTATTCACTCAAGTAAGTACATTCCCCTCGATATGAGTATAGAGTGAAAGTGAGATGTTTTAAGCAATCAACTTATTTAACATGTTTCATTGTCATCTAGATCAATGTACCATCACATTTAATTAATCGTGTGATCATTTTAACAAATGATTAAGATTACCAAAAAGGACGATTCCATTGTGTTTTCGAAATACTACTCAAAATATAACCTGACGAAAAGCAGTCAAATGGTAGAATCCATTACATGTATGCTTACAATGATAACAAGGATTCAATAGGTAACAACATTTAACATTGAAGTTGTACCATGCAAAATGTGATCCATATTTTCATAACTTTTAATTTTGTTAGAGCATTATTTAAAAGTTAAATAGTCAGTCATTATTTCAAGTGTATACAATAAAATGTCCTCAACGCTACCAAGAATATAAATTTACTACGTCAGACGCACGTTTGTCTAGTAATAAAGATTCGTCAGTGGCGCTTAAACCCCGCCAAAATATAATTGATTGATTAATTGAATGTTGCTTTACGTCCAGGGAGTATTTCGGCTATTTTGATGACGCGAACAAGTTAATACACAATAAATACAAACGGAAAAATCGATAGACAACGGAAACAAAATTTTGACTGCCACTGGAAAAACTTGGGGTATACTGGGTAGGGTCGGACATTTAGTCTTTTGTAGTGGCAACAATGAGCCTACTACTTTTTGCAATCTATCAGAGTTTTTATCGTGTAAGCAGCGTGGCAATCTCCACACATCTTACCGTTAGGTAACTAGAGACCTGTAAAAAGTGGTGGCAGTATACGTAACAGGTTACTTGTACAGAGAGGTGGCATTATCCGTAACAGGTATACCTGTACAGATAGGTGGTATTATCCGTAACAGGTTACCTGTCGGAGAGGTGGCAGTATCTGTAACAGGTAACCCATACAGAGAGGTGACAGTATCCGTGACAGGGGACCTTGTACAGAGAGGTGGTATTATCCATAACAGGTAACCTTCACAGAGAGGTGGTAGTATCCGTGACAGAGGACCTTGTACAGAGAGGTGGTATTATCCATAACAGGTAAACTTCACAGAGAGGTGGAATTAACAGGTAACTTGTACAAAGAGGTGGGAATAACAGGTAACCTGTACAGAGAGGTGGGAGTAACAGGTACCCTATACAGAGAGGTATCCGTAAATGGAAACCTGTACAGAGGTGGCAGTAACAATTAACCTGTACAGAGAGGTGACAGCAACAGGTAACCTTTACAGAGTGGTTTAAGTATCCGTGACATGTTACTTTTACAGAGTGTAAACAGAAACAGTTAACCTGTACAGAGAGGTGGAGTAACAGGTAACCTGAACAGTGAGGTTTAAGTATCCGTGACAGGTTACCTATACAATGAGGTACCACAATGATTCTACCACAGGAGTAACACGTATTTGGAGACCTGTACAGAGAGGTGTAAGTATCCGGAACAGGTAACATCTACAGAGAGGTGGTAAAACAGGTTACCTTAACAGGGAGGTTGCATTATCCATAACATGTAACTGTAGACCTGTACAGAAAGGTGGCAGAAACTGGTACCCTGTTTAGAGAGGTGACGGCATCCGTAACAGATTACCTTACAGAGATGAGGGAGTATACCAACACGTAACCTGTACAGAGAAGTGACATTATCCTTGTCAGGTAACCTGTACAGAGAGGTGTTAGTATCTGTAACAGGTAACCTGTACAGAGAGGTGATAGCATCCTTTCCAGGTAACATGTACAGAGAGGTGGCAGAAACAGGTAACCTGTACAAAGATGTGACAGTTACAGGTAACCTTAACAGAGAGGTGGCAGTAACATGTAACTGGAGACCTGTAAAGAGAGATATATAGGATCTAACACCGGCGGGAGGGCAAGACGGGAAAATCTCAGACACCCAAGTGAAAAGATTTCTGGTCTCCAACGAGGCTCTGCCGAGTTGGAGACCAATAGAAATCTTTCACGCGGGTGTCTGAGATTTTTCCGTCTTGCCCAACCACCGGTGTTTGATTCTATTTCTCACTAATTCGTTAAAAAAAATCCAGTTCTGTTCTGTTGAAAGATGGCAACAAATAGAGTTATCTACCCTGAACGTAATCTCCAGTGTACACATGTTGCGTCACCGTGTTTGTTTTTATGTTTACCGCTATCATTGTGGCATAATTGGGTCATAGAAGCTCAGATATGTTGTTTTCATGTTAATATTTAAAAGGCATAGTAAACCAACACAACTAAAGCAAATATTTTATAATTTTTATTGCTGAACCGATAGTTGACGTCACAATATATTTTTACGGGAAAAGGAGCGTGAAATTCTTATCTCACCCACGGGTTGAGATTAATAGGTTCTTTCATACGTTTTTGGGAAAGACCGGTTGATCTTTCACGAGTGATAGAAATTTTATGTCTTTTCGCGAGTGGAGCGCAGCGGAACGAGCCAAAAGACATAAAAATTTCTATCACGAGTGAAAGTTCACACGGGCTTTCCCAAAAACGCATGAAAGTACCTATTTCTTCCGTAAACCAACAACTTTCACATTGCTATATCCTATAGACTCTCCATTGTTTTATACTCCATTGTCTCTGACATCCAATCAGAACGCCGGAAACGAGAACGTCATAGAAGAACGTTGTTATGCTTCCATAACAACGTTCTTGTTTCTGACGTTTTAATTGGATGACGCAGCAAGTACAGATGTGTGCGCGTGAGCTCATCTGTACTGGGTCATCTGTACCAAAAATCGGCCATTTACGGAAGAAAAGGATATCTCAACCGGCTAAAAATTGGTACCACGCTGTCTCATTAGTGAGAAGGAAGTATCCGTAACAGATAATCTGTACAGAGAGGTGGTAGTTATCGTAACAGGTAACCTGTAAAGAGAGGTAGCAGTAACAAGTAACCTGTACAGAGAGGTGGCAGTAATCGTAACAGGTAACCTTTACATAGAGGTGACAGTAATCGTAACAGGTAACCTGTACAGAGAGGTGGCAGTTATCGTAGCAGGTAACCTGTACAGAGAGGTGATAGTATTCATTACAGGTAACCTGTACAGAGAGGTGATAGTATTCATTACAGGTAACCTGTACAGAGAGGTGATAGTATTCATTACAGGTAACCTGTACAGAGAGTTGATAGTATTCATTACAGGTAACCTGTATAGAGAGTTGATAGTATTCATTACAGGTAACCTGTATAGAGAGTTGATAGTATTCATTACAGGTAACCTGTATAGAGAGGTGATAGTATTCATTACAGGTAACCTGTATAGAGAGGTGATAGTATTCATTACAGGTAACCTGTATAGAGAGGTGATAGTATTCATTACAGGTAACCTGTATAGAGAGGTGATAGTATTCATTACAGGTAACCTATATAGAGAGTTGATAGTATTCATTACAGGTAACCTGTATAGAGAGTTGATAGTATTCGTTACAGGTAACCTGTATAGAGAGTTGATAGTATTCATTACAGGTAACCTGTATAGAGAGGTGATAGTATTCATTACAGGTAACCTGTATAGAGAGGTGATAGTATTCATTACAGGTAACCTGTACAGAGAGGTGATAGTATTCATTACAGGTAACCTGTACAGAGAGTTGATAGTATTCATTACAGGTAACCTGTATAGAGAGTTGATAGTATTCATTACAGGTAACCTGTATAGAGAGGTGATAGTATTCATTACAGGTAACCTGTATAGAGAGTTGATAGTATTCATTACAGGTAACCTGTATAGAGAGGTGATAGTATTCATTACAGGTAACCTGTATAGAGAGTTGATAGTATTCATTACAGGTAACCTGTATAGAGAGGTGGTAGTAACAGGTAACCTGTATAGAGAGGTGATAGTATTCATTACAGGTAACCTGTACAGAGAGGTGGTAGTAACAGGTAACCTGTATAGAGAGGTGATAGTATTCATTACAGGTAACCTGTATAGAGAGGTGATAGTATTCATTACAGGTAACCTGTACAGAGAGGTGATAGTATTCATTACAGGTAACCTGTATTGAGAGTTGATAGTATTCATTACAGGTAACCTGTATAGAGAGGTGGTAGTAACAGGTAACCTGTATAGAGAGGTGATAGTATTCATTACAGGTAACCTGTACAGAGAGGTGGTAGGAACAGGTAACCTGTATAGAGAGGTGATAGTATTCATTACAGGTAACCTGTATAGAGAGGTGATAGTATTCATTACAGGTAACCTGTACAGAGAGGTGGTAGTAACAGGTAACCTGTATAGAGAGTTGATAGTATTCATTACAGGTAACCTGTATAGAGAGGTGATAGTATTCATTACAGGTAACCTGTATAGAGAGTTGATAGTATTCATTACAGGTAACCTGTATAGAGAGGTGGTAGTAACAGGTAACCTGTATAGAGAGGTGATAGTATTCATTACAGGTAACCTGTACAGAGAGGTGGTAGTAACAGGTAACCTGTATAGAGAGGTGATAGTATTCATTACAGGTAACCTGTATAGAGAGGTGATAGTATTCATTACAGGTAACCTGTACAGAGAGGTGATAGTATTCATTACAGGTAACCTGTATAGAGAGTTGATAGTATTCATTACAGGTAACCTGTATAGAGAGGTGGTAGTAACAGGTAACCTGTATAGAGAGGTGATAGTATTCATTACAGGTAACCTGTACAGAGAGGTGGTAGTAACAGGTAACCTGTATAGAGAGGTGATAATATTCATTACAGGTAACCTGTATAGAGAGGTGATAGTATTCATTACAGGTAACCTGTACAGAGAGGTGGTAGTAACAGGTAACCTGTATAGAGAGGTGATAGTACTCATTACAGGTAACCTGTACAGAGAGGTGGTAGTAACAGGTAACCTGTATAGAGAGGTGATAGTATTCATTACAGGTAACCTGTATAGAGAGGTGATAGTATTCATTACAGGTAACCTGTACAGAGAGGTGATAGTATTCATTACAGGTAACCTGTATAGACAGGTGATAGTATTCATTACAGGTAACCTGTATAGAGAGGTGATAGTATTCATTACAGGTAACCTGTACAGAGAGATGGTAGTATTCATTACAGGTAACCTGTACAGAGAGGTGATAGTATTACAGGTAACATGTATAGAGAGGTGATAGTATTCATTACAGGTAACCTGTATAGAGAGGTGATAGTATTCATTACAGGTAACCTGTACAGAGAGATGATAGTATTCATTACAGGTAACCTGTATAGAGAGGTGATAGTATTCATTACAGGTAACCTGTATAGAGAGTTGATAGTATTCATTACAGGTAACCTGTACAGAGAGATGATAGTATTCATTACAGGTAACCTGTATAGAGAGGTGATAGTATTCATTACAGGTAACCTGTATAGAGAGTTGATAGTATTCATTACAGGTAACCTGTACAGAGAGATGGTAGTATTCATTACAGGTAACCTGTACAGAGAGTTGATAGTATTCATTACAGGTAACCTGTACAGGTAGTATCTTTAGTCGATGATTGGATATCCGCTACTCATTTTAACAGAATACTGTCGATAAACGGGAGAAGTATTTCTGTTTTTTTCTGAACTGCTAGGATTGCTAAATACTAATTTATTCATACAATATTGAAATAAATCGTAATCAAATCGAGGGTTTAATCAGTTATTAAAGACAATATGAAATCGGAAGTTCAAACTTCACATATAAATAGCACACTGAAACGTATTACAGAAGATCCACATTAGTACATTTTTTGCAAGCAGGTACCATTCTAGAGTATACGTGTATATGGTCACATAGGAATATAATACCTCTTGTTCTAACCCTTTTTTTAAAATTCACAGTGCTCAATCAACATTTTACTAAAACAAGTTCAAATTGGCCGATTTTTTTTCGTGCAACTTCAAGAAGTTATCAGTTATATTGAAATGACTTTTTTCATGCAGGAAAAGGACAAATTTGAAGCACAGTGTAATGGAAATATATTGTCATAACTGTGTGGCCTGTCGCCACATTGGTTGGTGTGGCTTCGCAATGATTACATTAAAACGATGCTTCCTTAATGTTTAATAATTGTAAGACTTGTATTGCTGATCTGTTTTGTCATTTATAGTTTAAGCCTAGCTCTTTTAGTTTTTTAGGTTAAATGATATGAAAATGTCAAAAGTTTTCATTAAAGGGCAATAACTCCTACGGAAAGCCATTACACAACTTCAAACTAATAGCAACTATTGTAGACCTTAATGTACTGATCAATTGAAGTAATGATTTTATCTAGAGCTATTATAATTTTCGAGATATTGACCAAAACTGTGTGTTGACATCTATGCTCTATTTTTAGTAACAGTGGCCATCTTTGTCCGTTGACCAACACCCTGGGTAAAATTTGAAACTAGGAACCTTGAAGATGATTGTGGGGAAGTTTGAAAAAAATTGGCCTAATGGCTTCAAAGAAGAGTTTTTAAAAAGTTTAAGACGGACCACCAGTGATTGCAAAAGCTCACAAAGACTTTCTGTTCAGGCGAGCTAAAAAGTTTACGGTGAACGAGGGACACCAAGTGACAGCAAAAGTTCACATGGACTTTAGGTCCAGGTCAGCTGAAAAGTTTACAGTAAATTCCTATTACAACTATACAAAGTTTATCTAGCGATCACTGATACCCCTCTTAAATTTTGCAGAACTTCTTTTGATAAATTTCTAATATTTTTTTGTTGACTAACCGCTTAAATTTTGCAGAACTTTTTTTGAAAAATTTCTAATGTTTTTTTGTCGACTAGTGACCTTAATCATTGATGGAATTCCTCCAGCATCAATAGGCTTCTTATCCAACTAATATGAAACTATAACCCAAATTTTAATTGAAATGCAAACTTTTAGAGTTATTGTCAAGAAACATCTTTTTTGTGGACTGTGCCATTTGATGGATTTCCCCCCAAGATCAATAGGCTTCTTACCAACCTGATATGTAATAATATCCCAAAGTTATCATCTGGAAACTTTTGGTTGGACAAACAGACGGACATGAGGACCACTATATACCCTGACTCTGTTGATCAGGGGTATAACAAACAAACAAAAAACATGTATGATTTGTAATAATTCCTTTTTTATTAGATAAATAATGATCACATGTAAGGGACTATCGTACATAGGTGACATCTAACATGTGATTGCACGATCTCACAGAAAATCTGAAGCCATTTGTCCCTAGAAATTATTAAATAAGTACTACATACAGAAAATACTGCTCAAGGTTGAACTTCTATGTTGTACTGAATATGCAAATATGAAATACTTAATAGTTTATCAATTTTGGACATTTTTATTTAAAAAACAGAATATGTCATGTTGAGAAAAATCTGATCGTCATGTCATGTAAGGAGTATAAATGCTATTTTCTGTAGTATTTTAAAACATACTATATGTAGGATCTTGATTATGGTAACTTCATAGTTGAATAAAATAAGTTTTAGTAAATTAAATATTGGCAGTAAGGTTTACTTCTTAGAGTGTTAATGATTTTAATGTATTCATTTCAGCAATAGTTCAATCAGTGAATTTGCATTAAAACACAATAAAACACAATAAACAATTAAGAAAACATATTTCATATTTGCATACCCAAAGTACAACATTTACAGCTGAAGAAAAAGGGAGGTAACTTGCAAATTAATAATGGTCCCTTCAAATGTTTGTCTTGCAAGTCTAAATTATATTAAAAGCAAAAATAACATTTTTTCATTCAATAAACATAATATAAAATTTAAATTTAAAGCGTTTCAATACGCACTTATCAATACACAAGGATTATCTGATTTTCTTGGTTTTAACACTTCCGTGAGCACTTAAAGGATTTATCCAATAAAATGGACCGATTTTCATTAAAATCTTTGGTTTGAAAAATGAATTCTATTGCCGAAATATTATGACGAAATTTGTTGTATTGCATGAATTGACATTTTTCTATTGCAATTGATTCATGTAGCATCAACAGGAAGCAAGAATTACAATAAAAGGGAGAGAACCACATCTATTGCCAACCTACAACAACTGAATACTAAAGAAACTTTTGCCAAGTGAATACTTTTCTGGCTGCCTTTTATATTCTTAGAAAAAATCTTTTGAAATATATGAATGTTTTTTGTTGTTAAACAGACAACACAACCAGAATTTAGGGGCAGGTAGAAAAGTTACTCTTTGTCATGACAGGAAATGGTTGCAAAACACAATAGAAAGAGATATAAAACAGGACCTGTAAGAAACCTGAGAAAGTATGCATAGCTTAAAAACTGTTATCTTTAGAACTTCCCTGACGAAAATAAAAGCTATTAAATTGTGTAAAAGCACATTGCATAGAAAAAATATTGAATTCTGATACAATCGCTTTAACCAAAATAAAAAGTATACAGGATGTTGTTCAAAGAATGAATTCAGTAGGAGGACTGGTCTTACACATATATTATCTCTTTCTATTGTATCTGCTACAAATGTTTTTCTTATTGCCAATATGGTCATTTTTAACACACTACTTTTCTTCAAAAACATAAAAATACATACATCATAATAAAATTGGAAAAAATAAATAATCATAACAAAAATGTTTTTTAATGTGATATTAAATTATTGAAATGAATTTACCATAACACACCTTAACACAGGATGGCTGTAGTACTGCCAATATGGCATAAAGCAGCCATTTATAAACAGGACACCTTGTCTCCTTCATCAAATGCAATAATAGAAATTCCTAACTAAAGATGTTTTGTAAACAAACAGTTTATTGTATATATCTGTTAAAATGACCGATTTTGACAATAAGAAAAACAATGCTACATAGTACTGCCAATGAAAAAACAGAAGCATAAATTAATTTCACAAAAAATATTTTATATATTTGTTTATGACTACAAATCACTTTTCTACTTATAAAAAGTCAATATATACAGAGAATTCTTTTAAAACTAATCTACTTTTTTGTTATATGAACTTGGCTTCGGCACAAAAAAAAAAACAGTCGCCATGGTTAAATTTTATCAGTTTTCAATTTTCTGTACAAATTATGTTTTCACATCTTAAATAATAATTTACATATATTATACAAAGTATATATGATTACTCTGGTTATATGCAACACTGGCAAAAAAAAATAATAAAGTAATGCTTAAAAATAACATATACAACATTAACACAAGTCTGAACTCTCAAACTCTGTACTTCATTTAAAACCCATTGTAAACAATCAACAGTTAAAAGTATCTGTCACAGTATAAATAAACGCCTTGCGTGAGACAAAAAGAATTTATTCATGCAAGATCTTTTAAAAAGACGGTGAAAATAATGAAATGAGTTGATTTGTAATGGTGAATCCATAAAAATAAATTTATTCTGATGGTTAAAAAGTATTTAACAATTTGCTTTATAACAGAATTAAAACAAGTTTAAAAATAATTTAATTGTCATGGTAACAAATGATTACAATAAATTGCCAAAAGAGGAAAAGGATTTTATTCAAATTGCACAGCTATTATTTTGTTAAAGGTTTTTACTACAATTTTTGCGTCTAGGCCTTTTGATTTGTAATCTTTAATATTTAATTAGCTGACAGTCTATAATTGTAATGTCCAGAGCAAAAAATTAACCCCCACTTTCTGGTAATTTTGAATTTTTTCTGATTTTGTGTTTGCATGATTTTCTCCCTTTCACTTTGACGATTCAAACCAAATTTCTACTTTAACAAAATGTTTTCAGTGTTATTAAAAAGCATTCCAGAATGTTTCCATAGACTGTCAACAACAAAGCCTAGTATCGCTCGGAAAATTTGTATACAGAAATATGCACAAAATAAATAAATATTCTGATCACATTTAGTAAGGCATTTATATTGCACTTAGAACTCTTACGTTGTTATATTTGGAGATTCTTGTCTACACAGAAAAATTTTCATAAACTATGTGGTGTCCAATAAGAAAAACAAAACTCTCAGAACTGATTCATCCTAAACACCTTGTTGTTCATTCTTATTAACCTAAGTTTTAAAACTTTGGGTGTTTTTTTTCTTGTAAACCAAATACTTTGTTATTTTACTTTTATTTAAATTGAACCTCAAAATTTCACTCATTAAATGCATTAAAGAATTTTTTTTAATTTGCATTGTTCACCAACATCAGTTCTGTACATAAAATAACAGTTTTCTATCATTCTATACAGATTCATAAATTTTAGAAGACTGATATGAGGCTGCCTTTTTTCTTGTGATTTTAGAAACAGCATTAAAAAAAAACTGAATCATGGGTAATTATTGCAGTTCAATGTTTTGCACAGAGATATGATTCTTTTTCAATTCTGATATAAGCTTAACAACGTCTGCTACGGCATCCATAATGTATTGCAGTCCAGAATGATGGCGGAGAGGACAATTATCCTCCTTAGTTTAGCACACATGTGTCTAGATTTTCACACAATATTGATAATGCTGCCTTTTTTTATAATAATATAATGTCTTGGTCAAGACCAGCATATTACTGATATTTAACAATAAACATATCACATCTTTATAAAGTCACATGATAATAGTCTAAAGGTCACACACACATGACCTTCACATCTGAGATGCTCGTGTTGCACAAAGTATATCATTAATTAAAACTACATTGTCAATCTTTGGGCAAGTCAAATTGTCACATGATGATAAAATAAATAAATGAATGAATTTCGATGAAGATTTTGATCATTGTTCCTGCAGATCTCAATGTCCATAACTGTGTCTGTGGTCACATGATCAAGATATGCAAATGAAGCAGTACACAAAATACTGTCTGTCACTAGCATCAACCTCTATAACTCATCACCTTGTCATATTAGTCTGTCATCGTTACCCTCAAATTAAACAACCCTTTCTTACCAATAATATCTGTAATGGTCGGCGGCTAACAAATGAATCAATTTCACAGTCCACCTTGTTGCAGTAGTAATAATGAGAAAAATAGCACTGTTCACAGGAAACTAATTGTCTCCCTTTACTGGCCCTATCACATGATGTGTCACATGTCACAAAATATTTATAGATCACTCAAACAAGGCCAGTAAATCATCATTGTTATTTGAAGTAGAGTTACTAGAGTTTTGATTGCTCCCTGCATTTCCCCCTGCGTTTGAACCTGAGTTATTATTAGAACTTTCAGAAGGCCCTAAATACGACAGCAATTCCATTGGATCTGTCAAATTCAAATCAAGCTGAAAAGAAAAAAAAATATATCTGTATCAATATGATTAATTCAATACTTTTTATGTATAAAGAGCAATACTTGACATGTATAAAAGAATAATTGTTTAAATACAAATTAACATAAGCCTAAGCTCTTGAAGCCGAACATAAACCATAATTACATTTATTCTTCACAAAGATGCATCACATAAAGATTTAAAATTTAATTAGTTGAATGAAACATTTCAAAATAATAAAAAAAAATACAAAATAATTACTGCAGTTAAACAGAATCAAGCAACATAAATAATTAAAGAATCTCAACGAAGCCAGAAGTATATTTACGAATCAATACACAACAAATCAATTAACTGACAGTATTATGTAACATTTCCTTCAGATGTAAATGAAATCAGCGTCTGTCTACTTTACTTGTCTTTCCCTTAATCATTTCTTTTTCTAGACCATTTAAATTAATCAATGTAAAATCATGACACTGCACCTTTTGAACATTTGCAACTTGTCACTTGTCATTTTTTTTTAAATTTTCAATGCATGATGCAACAATGGTATCATACATGGTGCTGTAATCAAACATTATTAAAAGGAAATTTATTGTCAAAAATTAATTGTAGATTTCCTTTCTATGTCTTATTGAATTGTTCATTATCTATAACAGCTGCTTCACAAAAACAATATTTTTTGTAACTTGCAGACAAAAAATATTTTTACATAATAAAAATAAAATGCAGGACAATTCTTTAAAAACTTTTAAATAATGCTTACCTCAAGACCTGGAGTCTGACCCTCCCCATCTATCACATTTGATGGGTCAAAGTTCAAATCCCCAATATTACTATTATCTGGCCCTGAATTTGATGACTGATGTCCGTTAGGTGTACCATGGTTCATATGGCTGCCATTATGGTTCTGAGATTGGCCGGATGGTGTAACACAATTATTAATATTGCCTGTATCTGGATGCCGTAATGGAGTCGTGTCACTCGTCGTTGGTAAATACTGATTCATATGATTTTTAATGTCTACTGTTGACGAATGAATGTCATTGTTCATATTATTTACATTGTTCATACTGTTCATGTGTTCAACACTTGTAGGGGGTGACATGTGTGACAGTGGATTGTTGTAATCCCCTGGGGTTGCTGGGTGTGAATAGTTCATCGGTGACGGGCCACCATTTGACATGACATCAGTTGTGTGCATGTTTGAATAAGGTGGACCTGCAATAAAGAAAAATATGGCATTAAAATGTGCACAAATCTAAGTTCTACGAGGTTATCTGTTTCTATGCTTGTTAGTCATTTGTATCTATGGCAACATGAAAGAACATTGACATGTCTTATTTTCACTCGGAATTAAGAAATTTCATTGTTTCTGTTTTGAAATATTTTTTAAAAACTTTTTCAAAATGGGCATTTATTAACTCATTTTTAAAATATACTGTACAACTGTTAATTCAATTTGGAAACAGTTGAAATCTGGACAAAAAAAAGAAACCCTTAAAACCCAAACATCCCATCATATTCTGGAGACCTTTCACCTATGTAAACTAATTCTGAATAATTGTACTTATGACTTACCCTGCATATTTTGTGATGAGGGAGGCATGTTGAAAGGTGATGGTTGTCTACCAATGTCCCATGAATTCATTGTTGGCAGCTGCATACTCGACGGAGACATTGCTTTGATCCAGCGACCTCCACATTGGTCTATAAATAGAAACAGTGACAAGAATTGTCATAAATTGTGATATGTGTGGTTTTATCAACTCTTAACAAGTATATGAAAACAAAAGAAAGGGTTCTAAATATTTCAGGTATTCTGGAGAAAATTTATTTTTAAAAAATTCAGCTTACTGTGAAAGTACTTAAATTCGTGGGTATCAATTTTCGTGGTTTGGTGAAATTTTACATGTTCGTGGGTTCTTAAATTCGTGGATTGACGGTTTCCGAAAATGCAAAAAGTGAGGTAGCGATCAAAATAAATTATTACAGCAGAATCATTTTCACCAGTTTCATAACATGATGTTGTTTACGCGTGTGGTAACGAATGTAAAATTAACAACACGGAAATCAATAGCTAATTATAAACAAGGTAATGTATTAATTGATTAATTGCAATAAAAACTACTTTGAGTCTATATTATTCTCTAATTGTTATCTATGCATTCCTAGCCGAAGGGCATTTGTCACTTTATGTGTTGAGTAGCAATAAATAACTGTTACAAAGGTGTAATTTAATGTCATTTGTGCCATGATCGGTATTATCACAACATCCATTTGATATAGCGTGTCATTGATATGCACTAATAAAGATTAAGTATAGCTTATCTTTAAATATTTTATTTGTTATTTTAATTTATGTTCAAAGGAGCAACCAAACTCATAATTCCGATAATAATTTGTTACTTTTTAACATCGAAAATGAACACCTCATATATCACCACCTTGACCGGAAGTCGATGTTTATTCGTACGCTTTACAATTAAATAACATCTACATGTAATAAACACAATTCGAACATGAAACCTGTAACATAATCATTTAAATGGATTTTGAGCAGAACGTTAGTAATGGATCGAACCACAAAATCATTTATTACATGTACAAATAAATGTCATATCTCGGACATTTTCAGATCGTTTTTCACAAGTTCCCATCTGTTAATGAAGTTTTATTCTTCGTTGGATTTTTAATTTCGTGGTCCGAGGCCTCCACGAAAACCACGAAAATTGATACCCAACGAATAACAAGTATTTCACAGTATATATTATGCATGAAATGTTATTCAAATTTTCTTAAATTACACTAAAAAATATCACATACCGGCTTCTTCTTCTTTTATTGTCTTGTGTTGTACCGGTTTCCATGCTGCCATTGGATCAATCGTAACTTCTTCAAACTCAGTCATTTGCAGGTTTGTAAGAATTGCCCAAATATATTGGTCAATCTCTAAACCTTCTAATAATGCTGTTTTGCTGTTAAGAAGAAAATTGTTTAGGTAAAAAACCAGTTTATGACTTTTAGCCAGCAAAAATAAATTAAAACTGTTTAAAAAATGCTTAAATACGATTACAAGCAAAAATGAAATTTAAAAATAAGTTTACAAATCAAATGCTAAAATAAGTGAACGAATGAAATGCTAAAATAAGTTGATTGTTTGAATGGTTTTAATGCCACCTTCAGCCATTTTTCTGCTATATCATGGCTTCTAGTTTTTATTTGGGGAGGAACCGGAGAAAACACCTGAAATTTGGTGGGAAAACTGGAAATCCTTGTCGATTAAGATTAGAGTTGAATGCACCCTGCACGCAGTGAGAACCTACAACCTCAGTGTTGGCAGACCTTGTGATCAATAGTAGACAAACTACCCTTACTACTTGGCGACCGAGGCCCCTGAAATAGGTTTACACAAACTACCCTAACCACTTGGCCACCGAGGCCTATGAAATAGGTTTACACAAATTTACCCTTACCACTTGGCTACCGAGGCCTCTGAAATAGGTTCACACAAAACTGATATATGTAATACTAGACAAAATCATGTTTTAATATTGATACTAATGTTATGGTGAAGCATGGAAAGACTTTCACTGAACTTACTTGCACACAGGACATCTCCAAGATCCTCTTTCACAATTTAACTGTAGATAAGATTCCAGGTCAAAGCACTACAAAAAATGATCATAAAAATTATACGTAAAACAGCAAATCCATAGAAATGCAACAATTTTTTAACCTTTAACTGTCACTAATAAACTTACTGACTTTCACAACAACAAAAATGAAAAAAAAAAACCACAAAAAAAACCCACAAAAAACTGGCAGTTTGAAATATTAATAATTCTAACGAAACAGTGCAAAAAACAATAATTAAATAACATATATGCAAGTATACATTTAAATGGTATAATAAAATAAATCCTTACAATAATATACAAAGAGGTTTTTAATTTCAAAACTTATTATTTTTTTGTCTTTATGACAATAATTTTATTAAAGAATAAAATTACCTGTATGTGTTTACACTCGTGACCTCGTGCTGGCAGTGTTATCCGTCGGAAGGTTATTGGACATTTCAGCGACACTTTGATAGCCGTCTGCTCTACACCATCCTCCCCATTTAATGAATTTGGTGCCTGATTGCTGAAATTTCTTTTGACTGAAAAATATAAATATGAACTTAAATTATATTGGTAAACAAGAATTTAAACATATCTATGTACTTTTTTCAGTAAAAAGTTAGAATTCACACAATTCTAGACATTTTTTATAGGAAAGATGTACATTTCATCTTTAACTGTACTATGTCATAATCTCAGTCTTATAATACCAATGACATCTCTTGTACCATTAAGCATTAATGTAACGACATAAATATGCAGACAGAACATCCCATAATATCCTTTCACACTACAAGGAAATACTTAACATTGCTGATTGGACATTAAGCAAACAATACAAGGGAGATAACTATGCACCACTACACAGTAAAACAGTCAAAGTCTTACTTATTTGTATTTTTCTATTTTCCAGAATGTTTTAAAATTGAAAAATATATTTCAGTAAAAAAACCAACTTACTTTTTGTTATACAGTGTTCAGCTGGTAACAACCGTTTCCGTAACAACCCTTGTAGCACGGATCTGACGCTAGGTCGATGTACTAGTTGTAGCACAAACAAATGAGACTGAAAAATACAGGAATGACAATTATTCCACATATTATATCAGAAATAATTAAAACAAACTTGTAAAGAATACAACCTTACAATTTGATTAATTAAAAAATTACAAATGGCTTCAATTTCTTAAAATCCCAAATACATCAGTTTAGTTTTTCTCAAGTTTTAATTAGCTTAAACAAGGATTAAAACTCATATTCCTCTGACATTTTTTTCAGAAATTTAGGACAAACCTTACTCAGGAAACTGGAGGCATTATTTAAAACTTTACTACGTAATGTTTTCATCAACACTCGAACTGACATAATATAAATCATATACTCCGTGTTCCCTATACTTACACAACAACATGCAGTGACTGTGATTTGAATGGTATTTCTGCCCGGTTGGCAGACATCTTTGAGGTACAATGGTTTATGAGAGGTTTTGTTTTCACCCCGTTCAATGTTAAGAGGGTTAGCGTTCACACTAACTGTCACTGACGCCGGCCAGTTGGTGTTCATTTGACGATCCTCATGATGAAAACATTTTAGCTGCAACTCTAAGTCAGATCTGAAATTGAAGACAATAATACTCATCATAGTAAAATTTGTCAACCATTAAAAAAACTATTTCAGTATTTCTTGCAACAACCAAATATTTTATAAAATACTGCAGCTCCATTAAAGTAGATCTATTAAAGATATGTTATAATGATCTAATTTCGACACAGTGGGATAAGTTAGCAAGATTGTGTTACGAATTAGGGCTGTTCCAATGTCTCCTCTTGCGAAGCACAAAAGCACTTTTAATATATCAATGTTGGAGGCAAGACCCACACATTTTGTATGAAACAAATGTTAATGTTTATATACTATATTGGTTTAATTTCCATTGACGAGTCTTGATTTAACTATAGGTGTGTCTGCTGTAGTCAATTTTATAATCATTGACGACATTTATGTACTAATTCTTTAAATAGATGATGGTTAAAAATTGCCTTCCTGGGTGAATCAGGAGGGGAAGGGTAGGGGGTAGGGAGACAAGAATTGGGATTTTCTTTCACCTTTTTTATTCATATCCTCTAGTTTATCATGTAAACATAGATAATATTTAAAAAAATTTCCTATACCCTGAATTTCTAAAAACGATACTGCTTATCAACCTCTTAACAATTCAGTAACCTGATATATTTGTAATGCTTGATAGGATTGGTCAGGTGACTGACCAGTCTTGTTTATCTATCTTGCTAATAGGTTTGCATTCCAGGGGTCAGTGGCCTGATCCGTGTGCTAGAGGTCATCAACACAAACATCAAAACGTTTAATTTGGAAGGCTTCGTTTTATCATATTTTATTGCAATTTATTAATCATGTATGTATTTTTTGTGTATCATTTCAATTTGCAATACACAAAACATCATCTGTCAACACTTACAATAACACATAGTTATAAAAATCATTTACTTCCTTAATTTTTTTCTCTCAAAAACAATAATTTGAATAGAAATCACATTTTACAGTTTTTAATTTCCCAGAATTGTCAGAACTTCAAAACAAAGATACATTAAGGGTCAAGTTGTCTGAACAAACAATTACAAATTTCTCACATGAAACTCTCTTAAATGCCATAACAATATCACCAAGAAGTAGGTTACATTTTTGCTTTATGTAATATTCAGGCACCAGTTGTCATTTGATTGGTTCAGAAAGCCTATTGGATTGACCTAAATATAGTTTCATGCCTCTTTCAGCAATTTGCACACAAAAAAAAAACCCATTTTAATATCAGGAAAGGGTTGAATACATATTACAAAGACTGACGGTCATGTTTTTTCTCTTGCTAAATTCTCCCCTGATAAAAACTAAATGCCATGATATAGCTGAAAAATTGCTGAAAGTGGCATTAAACACCATTTTAACAGTGATTGCCTTGTTTTAAACTTGCACTAGTAAATTAGAAGTGCTGGCAAATTTAAACAACAGTCTACAGTTCCAAAAAAATGTTATATTGTTTCAACACCAACAAAACAGACTGGTTCTAACCAGAACATACCACTGTTACGACTGCAGTATATAGAATCTCTGGTTCTAACCAGAACATACCACTGTTACGACTGCAGTATATAGAATCTCTGGTTCTAACCAGAACATACCATTGTTACGACTGCAGTATATAGAATCTCTGGCAAATGGAAATAAAAACTAAGATCAAATACACCTGATAATCCTTTTTGCTACCAAGAAAAATGGTTGCTAAGGTAGGATTGGTGGTTGCTAGGGCAGGATCGACTGCTGCCATAAAATACTACTATTATATATTACCTGAACATTAATGTTTGGTAGACTGATTCTCTCAGATGAAAGACGTGATTACTAACAGCCAAGTTGTGTTCCAGTCTGAAAGGTGGCAGCACCACACCATCTCGTACAGGAAATGTTAACCGTAACTCATCAGGATCTGAAGAATGATACATGTACTGAATTAAAGACAGTAAAATCTCGTACAATATTCCTATTAAATCTGAAGAAGGGTGACAACCAAGCTATTTGTAATATGCTTAAAGCATACAGGGCCCGGTTTCATAAAACTTCTCAGATTTGAGGATTTCCTCAACTCAAAAATTGACCAATCAGATTGCTTGAAAATTCAAATTTGAGGAAAAACTCAGATATTTGAGGAAAATCTCAATTTGAGAAGTTTTATGAAACCCAGGCCAGAAGCTGCATATGAACTGAATAAGTATAATTAATTACAATCACAGTTTTTATAGATTTGACTTTGACCTACTGGATATTTTTTGCTGTGTTATACCTAGATTGACCATTTTAATCACAATTTTGGACTGCTTTTATAACCCATAAATTAAAATGAAGTCTCCCTTTGAGTCTTCACTTGTGTTGTATTAAAACTGGTACTTAAGACTTACCTTTCTTTACTGGCATAGGTCCATTAGGCATAGGTCCAGTATAACCATTTGGCCCTGGCCCTGGTGTGATTGGTGGAGTCGGATTTCCTGGTAATGGGGAATGAGGGTAATTCGAAGGAGGTGACTGAAAAAAAGAAAAGAATTACCTTCAAATGTTTCTGCATTAAATGAAAATATTTAGTAGTATTATCTACAGATCTACTTAAACAGTGTTGGTTCACCTGTATCTACCAAGAAAATATAACTATAAAAATAAGTGTTTGAACAATGAAGAGATACCATCATTACAGAAAGCAAATATATTTTTAACAGCGTTTACTTTTTATTCCAAATCCTTTTTTTTCTTTTCATTGAAAATAAGAGCTTAATTAAACTTCTTTTACTCACTCCATTAAATGTAACCATGGTTACTTACTGGTATGCTTTGTTGACTCATATATTGATTGTAGGGTTGTCCTTGTTGTGGCATTGTCCTAGAAGAGGGGTTGTAATATGAATTCTGGCTGTTGGGATACTGCCCGACAGGGTTGGGTCGCATCCCTGGTTGCTGCTGGTGGTATGTTGGTGACGGCAGTGGTTGCTGGGTCGGTGGATACTTTCCTCCACCAGAATATTGCTGTGGATTACTATACGGCTGATTACCATACTGAAATAAATACACTAGAGTTACTTCCCTTAGGTCAATAAAATGTAAGTACATGTATGAAATGAATTAGCAACACTCTAATGCAACCGACACCTATCTAATCATATCAACTGTCATACTTTGTTAGGTTTAGTGTTATATTTCATCAAAAATCAATACAATACTTATATATAGGGTGATTGTATATGTATTTAAAGAAAGATGTACGAAAAGGAACCTGTAGATGAGATACCGGGTAATCATTGACAGCAAATTGATTTATCAAGCTTTTCCTTCAAATTTTTTCTTAAGAAAAGAATGAAGAGTTCAAGATCTATGACATTTCCTTGTCATTACATAGGGAAAAGATCAACTATGGTATATTAAAATATATAACAACTTCCATCAATAACTGCTACAGTTATCCTGGTATTCTAGGAAATGCATGACCCTCCCACTCTTACTCCCAGCATTAATAACAACAGTTAAAAAACATAAGAAGCCCATGTCTATACAACGATGACCTTGGCAATGTTATGAAACTTACCGGTACTTGTGGACCATTAGGGAAAGGTGGTCGTTTGTTACTCATATTGTTCATCATATGTGGATTAGGATATGGTGTTTGTCGTCTGGAATACATGGGATTTTTCATCATGGGGCCTGGACCGGACCCCGGACCTGGTCCCATGTTCATAGGACCAGGATGGCGCTGTGGCATATTTGGAGGATACTGGTTACCATACTGGCCCATAGGCATCTGATGCTGAAAATATTAAAAGATTAATCTAAGCTTTCTGACTTAAAAACAGCTGAAGTGCAATCACATGGTGGTATACCAATTACCATTTGTCCGATAAAATTTTTAGGTTTTCCAACAAAAAAGGGAGACCACATAAAGGATTCATTAAAAAAAGAAAAACTAGCTTATACGAGAAAATGTTTACTGCATAAAGTATGTTTAAAGAAGAGCAGTTCAATGTGCATAAAAAATATCTGCCAAAAACAACTAAATCTAAGGCATGCTCCTTGTAAAATATCTGCCAAAAACAACTAAACCTAAGGCATGCTCCTTGTAAAATATCTGCCAAAAACAACTAAACCTAAGGCATGCTCCTTGTAAAATATCTGCCAGAAACAACTAAACCTAAGGCATGCTCCTTGTAAAATATCTGCCAGAAACAACTAAACCTAAGGCATGCTCCTTGTAAAATATCTGCCAGAAACAACTAAACTTGTTCCTTGTGCTTGTTATACTGAACCACCAATTATTCTTAAGTTGTAAATGACCTAAATCAGGCATTTAAAGTCATGAAGATGTGATTTCCTTATACAAGAAATACTTAAATGTCACTCGTCTTGTATTCACTTAGCATATCACTTTAACATCCGGCAAATTTTTTTTTATCAAGATGTAAATAAAGATATATCAATTAATGAAAACACATTGCAACGACTTTAGTGAAAGCTAATACACAATTAATTAGATTCAATTCCAATACACAAACCTTGTCAATAAGGCGATTTGCTGAACCATTTACAAAGTGTGAATTATTTATCAATCAGCTGATACAGGTATCAAATGCTTCTTAGAACTGGTACAATGGCAGATTGACAGTGAAAAAACCTCACTCAGGTAATTAAGAAAAGCCGTTTAACCAACTATTATATATGAAACACAGGTAAAAAGACACGTCAGTTTATACAAGAATCAATAAGTGAACTTGTCAACGAATGATTACTGAATCCAGCGTCATCCATACCAGAATAATATCAATAATCATACCATACATGATGTGCCTAATGGTTGAACCCTCTGTAACACTACTGAGCTAAGTAATACAATGGCTTTATCATCTTAAGACATTTGTTCATATTGAAATATTGTTTTCAGTTGAAGACAATGAAATTCAAGCACTGCATTTCAACATAACAAAAAGACATTCCTTAATGCTATAGAAAGAAATAACCCCAAATATTTAATATATCTGAGCCAATTTAAAAATCTAATTATCACCATTTAAACAAAATCAGACAAAGGTGTGAGCCAGCTCTCTGAAAATTTTTACTTCATGGGAAAATAACAACTGACAATCTCATGTACAAAAAATCATACTACAGTCTTCACGTAGCATCTGTCACTAATGTCAGTCTTCACAAATAACACACGGAACACCAACCATGCTTGTCCTCCAAAAATACAACCAATGGCGGCAGAACCCAAATGTTCCTGCCCCTTTTTCTATGGTCCCCATTTGGAGGATTTAAAATTACATTACAATATGGATTAATATGTTACCATTAAAATCAGTCACATGCATATACATCATCTGGTTCCTTTCTCCCTCTTACTCTCTCTCTCTCTCTCTTATACTAGTTTATAAAGAATTTTACCTGCATGCATGGGTCATTTTGACTGTCTGTTTCCTCTCTCTCTCTCTCTCATTCTAATTGATTAAGAATTTTGAATTTTACCTGCATGCCCAGGCCTATTGACTGCCTAGTTCCTCTCTCTCTATCTCTCTTATACTAATTTATAAAGAATTTTACCTGCATGCATGGGTCATTTTGACTGTCTGTTTCCTCTCTCTCTCATTCTAATTTATTAAATATTTTGAATTTTACCTGCATGCCCAGGCCTATTGACTGCCTAGTTCCTCTCTCTCTCTCTCTCTCTCTCTTACACTAATTTATAAAGAATTTTACCTGCATGCATGGGTCATTTTGACTGTTTCCCCTCTCTCTCTCTCTCTCTCTCACTCTCTCTCATACTAATTTATTAAGAATTTTGAATTTTACCTGCATGCCCGGGCCTATTGACTGTCTGGTTCCTCTCTCTCTCTCTCTCATACTAATTTATTAAGAATTTTACCTGCATGCCTGGGCCATTTTGACTGTTCATGTTCATTTGCATATTCATTTGTTGGTTGGTCTGCTGTTCGTTCTGCCACATCATGGTTGCGGTGGCAGTTGCTGTGGCTGATGCAGTGGCAGCGGCTGCCACTAAAGCTGCTGACAATGCTGGATTTCCTTGTTGAGGGGCCCCTGTGTAATCTGTATTTATTGTAGGTGCCACTGACCCAGGGGTATTGGGAGTTGGAGGGTAACTGAAAAATAAAAGTCAATAGTTTAAAATAAACTGATGCAACTGAATGACAGAAAACAACGGAATGGACTTTAATGCCACTTCAGCAATATTTGGAAGCAACATCTTACCCTAGATTTGATACATTTAACCCCATCATAATGAGCCTGGAATTAGTGCTGTTGACCTAATCATAAAGACCCTGGTTACTGGTAAACTTAACCTCATAAATCCAGTAAAGTTAACTTCATCTTAATGTGATTAAGCATTAAAAATAAACTAAGTAAGTTTAATGAACACAATTGGAATGAACATCCAATCAAAAACTGTACACTGAACAGAGACTGACGGAGATGTTTCACTAGACAGGTGGCCTTTGAATACAGGTACAAATAATATGAAGAACTAAAAAGAATAGTCTTATAAAGTTTCTGATTTATACTGTGTTATACATGTATATTATAATCAGCTTGATTGATTGATTAGGTGCTTATTGTCATCCAGTAAGGGTATCTGGAAGGGTCATAGAATTAAACTTAACTTTTGTAACGGCTAATAAAAAAGTATGGACGATGAGAGAATTAGCCTTTTGTAGCGGCTATAATGTGACTACTTATTTCACTAGTTCGGCTGTAAATGTATCCATTTTTATGGTGGAAGCAATGCTAGTAATGATTATTTCATTTCTTCAGAACTCAATACTAAGATAAAGGGGGGTATTAGTTTCATTGAAATGCATATTTCTATAATCAGTTAATACATTTTAAATGAAGATGTAAAACAAATATCACAGTTAAACGATAATCAGCAATTATAGTAAGTTTCAATTGTTTTTTGTGTGTAAATTATTAAAGATTACTAATTTGAATATTAGTTGCTATTAAATATGCAATATCTATCAGACTTTTGTCCCTGTCCTTAGAAGTGAGCCCTCAATACAAACTGGATTCTATTATATACTAGTGGCTTTAAGCACAATTCAACCACCCCTTTTGGAGATAACTGTGCATAACAATTACTATTATTATATAAGGATAAGAACAAGTACTTTTTGTGAGATGAAGCAGACAGAAATTATTTTCTTCCACAAAAATACTATAAACTTCATGTTTTCCATTCAGTACATATAGTTACAAACACTTAAAAATATATATCAACAAGCTGATACAGTTAGAAATCAATGACTAAAGATGGATTAAAAACACCTCAAAAGTACGAGTGGGAGGGTTTAAAACATTTAACTAACAATTATATGCAGGATGATCCAAATTATAAAAAAAAACACAAAAGAAGGTCAGATGTGAATTTGAACTTAAAACTCTTTTGTCTTCAATATTAAATGTCAAGTGTACAGAGGTAACTAGACACAAGTTTACAAAACTAAATTGACAATCCATGTTTATGCAGATTGCTCATGAAAAGATGACTGAACATGACCATCTGCATTCAGACAACTGAACATGACCGTCTGCATTCAGACAACTGAACATGACCATCTGCATTCAGACAACTGAACATGACTGCCTGCATTCAGACAACTGAACATGACCATCTGCATTCAGACAACTGAACATGACTGTCTGCATTCAGACAACTGAACATGACCGTCTGCATTCAGACAACTGAACATGACCATCTGCATTCAGACAACTGAACATGACTGCCTGCATTCAGACAACTGAACATGACCATCTGCATTCAGACAACTGAACATGACCGTCTGCATTCAGACAACTGAACATGACCATCTGCATTCAGACAACTGAACATGACTGCCTGCATTCAGACAACTGAACATGACCATCTGCATTCAGACAACTGAACATGACTGTCTGCATTCAGACAACTGAACATGACCGTCTGCATTCAGACAACTGAACATGACCATCTGCATTCAGACAACTGAACATGACTGCCTGCATTCAGACAACTGAACATGACCGTCTGCATTCAGACAACTGAACATGACCGTCTGCATTCAGACAACTGAACATGACCGTCTGCATTCAGACAACTGAACATGATCGTCTGCATTCAGACAACTGAACATGACCGTCTGCATTCAGACAACTGAAAATGTCCGTCTGCATTCAGACAACTGAACATGATCGTCTGCATTCAGACAACTGAACATGACCATCTGCATTCAGACAACTGAAAATGTCCGTCTGCATTCAGACAACTGAACATGATCGTCTGCATTCAGACAACTGAACATGACCGTCTGCATTCAGAATATAAGGCAATATATTCTTGAACATGTGCGAGTTCAATGTTTTACTACTCTCATGTGAACAACATGAACAGATGTAACACTCGTACATTTAAAAAAATATTGAGTATGACAGCATACAACAGAATGAAACCAATCAAACTTTTCAGAACCTTAAAATGGTGTACATTGTTCGAGATGAGACATAATTGTCCACAACAGAATTAGCAGACATTATAAAGAAACAAAATTTGTCCTTTATTTCGTAAAGTTCACACTATTGTGGGGGCCCAAAACAAGACTTACCTCAAAAGACAGTATGTTATGTTGCTTGGTGTGCGATGTGTTATAAATAAATACTCTTTTTTTAAGGTAGTGTAACAAGACTTACCTTGGACGACGATATGGAATGTTATTTGGAGTAGGGTTGTACTGTCCTTTCTGTAAGGAGTTGACCTGGAAGCCTTGAGGTTGTTGCGTATAGTTTGTTGAAGACATTGTACCGGTAGTCGTGTATCCCGGTGTCTGATGATTAAAGGGTGCTGTCTGCGTAGTGTTGGTCATTCCCCAGACAGTGGTCACCACTGATAAACCTGATCCAGGCTGGCCTGGATTTCCCGGACACCATGGACCATTTGGATCACTGTAATAAAAATACAGAAAATTTAACATTTGAATTACAATGGAGACCAAGACAAGTGTTTACCAGTCATATACTTACTGAACCTTTTAACAATTCTCACCAGATAGAGGCTACTATGTATATAATTATTGAATTATCAAGAAACAGTAACTAGAAAACATTAACCACCTCTTTATACACTTCTTCAAAAATTTAACAAAAGCTAAATATATCTCATTGTTTTGGGATTGGCTGATTATGCTATTTTAAAGTTTAATTTCAGTGGCATGTTTTCCCGAAAGTTGTCCAGAAGTGATTCACGCCAGGGGTCAATAACTAGTACACATTATTGTGTATACATGTACATATGGTCAACTAATCATTCTACTTAGAAATCCATGTTTTTTTCCCCTTTTTCATATTTCCATGTGCACTTATTTTTGTTGTTGGGTGCAGTTGATTGTAAGAATATTATATCTTAATAAAATAAATATATACAAGTAAAATACCCAAATATCATGTAGTTGATTCACAGGAAATTAACACAATTCTAAAAGCAGTTTATGGTCTAAGAAGACAAAAGATTTTCTGTTAAAAATTTCCTAATTTCCTGTGAAAATAACGTTTCAACAAATAAGTGTAGAAATTGTCCACTTTATAACAACTGAAAGGAGGAAGCATTAAAAAAATAAGACCCATCAAATCAAAAGTCACCATTTTAAATATTGGCCTACACATCATTATGTCATGTAGATTTCACAATGACAGAGTACATGTAAAACTCTGATGATTGTTTTTGAGTGACAAGTATGTAGAATTACACATAAATCAACTGTAATTGGGTGATCATGTCTGCATGAACTACAAGTGAACTCAAAAACTTCTTGGCAAACAGAACTCAAAATCTCCCATACAATTAGTAAGAAAAAAATTAATGTTTCAAAGCCGACACCCTTAAAAAAACATTTCTAAAGTTGTCAACTTTAAATAAGAAATATGTAATAAAGGTACAAAAAATATTACCTTCATTTGCATGTAATAAAATCTTAGGTAAATTAATTATTAGGAAAGGAAAAAAAGTAATACAACAAAAAAATAATCTGTCAAAGGCAATAATAACATGTTTACATACAGATACATAGTATGCAGTAATTAAATCTGAAATCAAGGTAATATTAATCCTCAGTTAATCCTTTGTTTACACAGCCTTTCACAATCACCTTTTGATATTTATAATATTACAGTAGATATGTACATGTAGGTAAATAAATCACACTTTAAGAAACAATAGGGAATTAAAAATATCCAGAGAGATAACTGGATAGAGCCAGGTTTGACTGTGTACTGTATGATATAGATAATAATATATGTGCAGGTCAACAATTTACACCAAAATATGTATTGAAAATATTTAAATTAACAAATAGCTCTGAAAATTCCTTATAAAGTTCTATTTACATCATTTAGAAAATATACAGAGAAAGACATTTGTAATGATAGAGTCAAACCTTAACAATGGTATAGGCATAACTGTTATAAAATCAGCAAAAATAAAAAATAATAGATAGTCGATTTGAGTGCCTACACAATCGGAAATATATAAATCATACATATCTAACAATAACCACTTATCAATGTCAAATCATAAGTAAAACAGATATAGATGACCTATAAACAAGAGTGTGTTAATACAATACATTTAAAGAGAAATTAGCACACCTTTCTGTCTGTATAGCGATCTGAAGCTCTGTGGCCACCTGTGACTGCCATTCTGTGTTAGCCATGTTTATCCTTTCCTCTGTCCCTTTTTTTAATCACTCCATTTTATACACAATGTTTATACACAATACATTGATTTAACCCACTATGTAATACTTTATCTGCCATATAATCTTAGTTCATCCTTGGCTGGTCACATGATCTACACTGACTGCTCAATGCCTTGTTTTAGTACACAGAGGCTCTTAAAGGGTAATCCAACTAATTTTAATATTTGTGTCCATAAAAAAATAAAATTATGACAAAGCTGTAGTCTTCTTGTTCATAATTATTTAAATTCTTGACATGGACAGACAAATTTACACAAACACACACACAAATCAATAATTGATTTACAAACAAGTCTGATTTTTAAATGCCCTAAGGGGCATACATGTTTTAATCATGTGACATAGCACAAAACCACTTTTCTATTGTTAGAAGGTAACATTTCATGGGCTAATCTACAAGTCTATTCACCTGCTGTTTTTGAAATAAACACATTATACTTATCATTTAATGACCTACACACAAAACATGATCAATACATACACAGAAATCAAAATATTGGCTTATTGACAGTTTAAAACTAATACACCATTAATTAGGTAGAATGTCATTATCATGATCTAAAATTAGATTTTTATCTGAAATTGATGAAAGTTTATTGCTATTGTTTACAATAAAAATCTGTTAAGTTTTTGCTTTCCTAGTTTGGTCCAAAGTGGCACCGGGTTTACTTGTTAATTTGTAACATCAATGTGGGTTGTGGATGGGTTGTTACAGGGCTTCCTATTTTATTTGTATCCTCTCCATCTTTGATGAAAATTAAAAGTTGTGCAAAGAAGTTCCACAATGATTAAAGAATGAAACCAAACAGAAGAAATGTTTTTTTAATGGAAAGATAACCCTTTCTGACCTTCTGAAACCAATGAAATAACATAAAAACCAGGTCTTGCAGAAAATCAAAGTAAATTAAAAATTTTCACATGGCTTTGTGCTACTTATGGTCACACACAAAAAATGGCCGGACTCGTATCCTTGACAAAGAAACCTATTGGTTACTCTGCATTTCCACATAAGTTTTTGTCTCTCCTAGACTGATTGGGTATTCTGCCTTTCCATATAAGTTTTGTTCTCTCCCAGACAGGTGCCTTCCAGATAAGTTTTTGTCTCTCCCAGACTGTCCTACTTTGATAACATACATGTAGAATCCCTTACACAATCAAAATTATGTCAACTTTGTACATTGAACCAAGCTGTGTGCCAAAAAGTGCACATTAAAATTTTCCATACTACTTGTAGTGTTTATCAAAATGAGATTTTAAGATTTTTTATTGTGCATACAGGTCAAGTCAACATACTAGCAGAAATTAGAACCTAAATTCATAAAGTCTTCTGTTTGCTTACAACAGTTTAATCTTGATGAATTTTGAGTGTAATTTTTAGATTCAAAAGATTTTATGCCAATTTAACAATTTTAGAGCCAAAGCAGCAGAGATAGAATTTATTGGTAGTTAGAGAAAGCTGGACTATGCTTAGGGAACTAAGGGAGTAATTGGTAAAAATTATGAAATTTTGAGTCAAATGAACCCTTTTGTAAGAACTTACATTTAAGTAAGAATTTATGGCTATTGTAGATAACATATTCAATAATAAAACTTCAAGATATGTTAATTTAAGCTGATGAAACAAGACAAAAATAAAAATTTAACTAAGCCGTGATCCATTCATAAAATGTGTATATACGAGACTAAAATTACAATACAAATTTTAGATTTGTAAATAAATTTAGAAAATTTAGAGTGATTTATTGTAATGCTTGTCTAGCACTCATTATAATTAGGGTGTAGATTTGGGAAGCCATTAAATAGGATACTGAGTCATTACACGAGAGTGTAAACAACAGATCTAAATGCAGGAAACTCTGCCTCTCTAAACTTTATTTTTAAATTTTTGTTGCATAAATAACATCCTGATAAATACACTTAATATATCTGTCTTAAGAAACAAAAAATAGGTCAAAACTAATGCATAAATAAGGGCAGATTGTTGGCTCCAACCAATGACCAGAAACTGATGTAACAGCAGTGGTAAACATGCCCCGCATTAAAATCTTTATAACTTAAAGTTTTCAAAATGCATTAATAGTTTTTACTTACTCAGATTTTTGAAAATGTGAGGGTAAAAAAACCTATCAAGGACCTTATATTATCTAGGGAGGAGGGGGACATACATAGGATCTATTTTTTTTAAATGTTCAAATTCCAGGCTGCGAGATAAAAAATGATGTGCTTATATAGAAAAGAAAGAATAAGGCACTAACAATTTGAATCTGTAAAACAGTCAGCTACTAAATACAAACTTGTTTAGCCTTTGTTTTCACTGACATCAAGGTAATGCATAATTCTACCCCAATCGAAGCTAGGCAAAAAAAAAAACCAAATCAGCAGGAGTCTAGGATTAATGGCGCAAAATCCTGCATTCTCAATTTTTCCAGAGAGATTGTCTCCTACACACCGCAATCCAGTTATATATATATATATATATATATACTGACATCGTTGAAACAAGCTGTGTGAAGTTTTTGTTTGACCCTACAGTACAAATTGATGAATCACCATAATTTCTAATTGGGCTCAGATTTTAAATGGACAAACATTAAATTACTTAATACTTAGGTTTTAATTGCTTAGAAAATAAAGTTAAAAAATATATCACAATTTTGAGTGAAACAGTTACTTCCCTTGCCAAAATGGTAGTTATGGCCTTGGACATATGGTACCTAGAGATATATTTATATATGTGTATTAACAGAGACAATAGAAAAAGACAAAGATTGAATGAAAAATCGGACAATTGACAATATAATTGGGTCATAATTCTTTTCTGAGAAAAAAAAAAGAAATGCTTGCAGTTTACAACAAACATAAGTAACAGACTCCAGTGAAAGAGAAAACAACACTTATCATAATGAGTATTTTACCAAGGCTAAGTACTACTTCATGTCGACTGTTTATACCATGCTTCCGATACTTAACATCTAAATTATATAATGTCAATTTTATAAGTGGATAAGGATTTTTAAAAAACAAACCAACAGCAAAATGAACAAAAACCAAAGAAGCTGCTTTAGGGGTTTGAAGTTGTTTAGGGTACCAGTATAGTGTACTTGTTAAGGGTACCAGTTGAATCAAATCTCTCTCGGTAGCCCACATACTAGTAGTGTTTACTAATACTGCTAGTTTATGTTGTTTTCAAGTTTAATTGGCAATTAACTCAACATAATATAAGTTTAAATTTATAATTAAAGGAATTCCTATGATTAGCAATGTAACTAAAGGCTTTAAATCAATAGAATTTGTACAGTTGTCAAATGGTATATCTGTACAAAAGTTGCGTTTAGGTTTCAAAATTATTTAGGTTAGCAATTTTTTTTTCAATTTACTTAAACCTGCTCATTGATATAAAAGTATCAATAGCAACAACATGCATAATTGGTAAGGTACCATTGGGGACATATGAGATTCATTTTCTCCTTTCCACAGCTTCATTATCCATACTTTGTATCCTTAGAAATTTTACTAAAGCAAACACTTTTTGTTTATTTTTGTAGCAGATAATTTATTGTTTTCTAAAAATCTCAGGTCCTCCCGATAAGAAAATGACTGTTCTATAACAGAACTCATACAAACTACAGTCCAACAGTTAACATAGAATACAGTCAGTCACTGTTAGACTGTTCCTTAATAAAAGGACAATATCAAATATAATAAACTATGCCTACATACAAAAAAAGATTACTGGTCATCATGACAACCATTGAATTAACATTTCTTTTTCAAAAAAGGTTAAATACACTAAAAAAATTGTCACCTCATTTTCATTTCAGCTACTACAATAGTTCTGGCCATCTTAGTTGGGTACATAAATAAAATAAATCTATTTTTAGTTTTTTCCAGCTTTATCTGAAGATTTACAAAGAATAAATTTATTTTTAGATTTGTTTTCAAGGAAGGTAATTGAACTCAATTTTAATAAAACATAATTTGTAATGGAGTGCTTTGTTTCTGTACTTCGGATGTTACCACTGGCTAATTATTACTTCCCCCTAAATAAGCTTATTCATTGGTGATTAAAACGTTAACATAAAGGTCTAGTTTCATATCCGGAAAAGTGGAGATTTATTTTTATTTACCTGCAAAAACCTGGAGATTTTATTTTTATTGTTTGTCTTTTAAAAAGAATTCATAAAATTCCCATTACATCCAATTCTCTTTTTTAATATTTTAACAAAAACCCTTCAAAAACTTTGAACTACATTTTTGACAACAAACTAATTTGTACATTCTTATGGAAAATAATATAAAAATACCTATCTAAAATTATAAACATGACAATCACTGTTCTGTCTAACATATAGGTGACTTGCCCCTCGGCAATTTACTTACATTTGTATATCTGAGTGTAAAAAATCAACAAAGTGACAACATTTATAACCAACTTTTACAAATTTACTAACTTAGCTATGATCTTTTGGCTGTCCTCAAAAATCATTGGACCGTTAAATAATCATCATGTCTTTTTATTTTAGGAAAAGAATTTTGAAGAGGAAATTTTTGTACATGGTCACTGAATAGAGGTGGCAAGTGAAAAGTGGCAAAGAGGGCGATATTATTTTTGTACATTTCTGGGTTCAAATGTTGTTCCTGAACAAAAATTTTTGACAAAAAAGTTTTTTTTTCATATTGGGGTGTGTGTTAGATCTGCTATTGCTGAAACATCCAGTAATATTATAAATATATTGATGCACAGTTTGGAATGGATTTTAACTTATTTCCTCCTTTAATTACAGTAGGGCTCTAACTGGTCCAACTGCAGTAGGGTCCGATAAAATTACAGCCATTACAGTGGAAGTCTAACTGATAAAATTACAGAGAAGCTCTGACTGGTCCATTACAGTAGGGCTCTAACTAGTCCATTTACAGTCGGTGCTCTAACTAGTCCAATTCAGTCCAATATCAATACAATACAATACAATCTAACTTCATCTAAATGTCTGATAATGATTTAGGTTCTGAAATGTTTCAACTGCATTAAAATGATGATTTCTTGAGTGGTCATCAGCTTTCAACAGATACCACTTCTTGGGACCTTAGTCAACGTGAGCATAAAGAAGTACAAATATATTTATTAAGAATCTTGATTTTCAATAAAGAAGTTTTGTGATTCTTTTGAATGACTTGATACCTATTTAATGATTAAGCCAGGACACTCAGTAGCGTAATAGGTGTTGAAAGTTGATATATCTATTTTGATAATATACGTCTTTACCAAATATAGAAAAACGTTTACAGAAATGCTTAGACGATCTGATTAAACAGTTTGTCAGTATAATATGACTGTTATTAGGCAGAGAAAAGAACCAAAAATCAATAAATGAGAAAACACAAAATATCCGTGTTTTTATTGTAATCTAGGCATTGATTTTGTAACAGTTGAAGTATCTGATGTTATGGCAAAAACTATTACTAAGGACGGTAACGGTGACAGACGTTGTACAAATAAAATTATTACAAAAATTTCTGTAATTGATCATTCTGAAAGTCATCTAAGAAAATTATGTTAATACAATCCAACAAATTGTAATTAATACATCATATTACTTATAAGAGGTTTAACACCATTTTCAGCAATTTTTAGGCTACATCATTGATTCTGGTTGTTATATAAAGAGGAAGCCAAAGTATATGGTGACAAATCAGACCTTCGGCAAAAAACTAGCAATCCTTTGTCAATAGAAATCAGACCTTCGGCAAAAAACTAGCAATCCTTTGTCAATAGAAATCAGACCTTCAGCAAAAAACTGGCAATCCTTTGTCAATAGAAATCAGACCTTCAGCAAAAAACTGGCAATCCTTTGTCAATAGAAATCAGACCTTCGGCAAAAAACTGGCAATCCTTTGTCAATAGAAATCAGACCTTCGGCAAAAAACTGGCAATCCTTTGTCAATAGAAATCAGACCTTCGGCAAAAAACTGGCAATCCTTTGTCAATAGAAATCAGACCTTCAGCAAAAAACTAGCAATCCTTTGTCAATAGAAATCAGACCTTCAGCAAAAAACTAGCAATCCTTTGTCAATAGAAATCAGACCTTCGGCAAAAAACTAGCAATCCTTTGTCAATAGAAATCAGACCTTCAGCAAAAAACTAGCAATCCTTTGTCAATAGAAATCGACCTTCGGCAAAAAACTGGCAATCCTTTGTCAATAGAAATCAGACCTTCGGCAAAAAACTGGCAATCCTTTGTCAATAGAAATCAGACCTTCGGCAAAAAACTGGCAATCCTTTGTCAATAGAAATCAGACCTTCAGCAAAAAACTGGCAATCCTTTGTCAATAGAAATCAGACCTTCGGCAAAAAACTGGCAATCCTTTGTCAATAGAAATCAGACCTTCGGCAAAAAACTGGCAATCCTTTGTCAATAGAAATCAGACCTTCGGCAAAAAACTGGCAATCCTTTGTCAATAGAAATCAGACCTTCGGCAAAAAACTGGCAATCCTTTGTCAATAGAAATCAGACCTTCAGCAAAAAACTGGCAATCCTTTGTCAATAGAAATCAGACCTTCGGCAAAAAACTGGCAATCCTTTGTCAATAGAAATCAGACCTTCGGCAAAAAACTGGCAATCCTTTGTCAATAGAAATCAGACCTTCAGCAAAAAACTGGCAATCCTTTGTCAATAGAAATCAGACCTTCGGCAAAAAACTGGCAATCCTTTGTCAATAGAAATCAGACCTTCAGCAAAAAACTGGCAATCCTTTGTCAATAGAAATCAGACCTTCGGCAAAAAACTGGCAATCCTTTGTCAATAGAAATCAGACCTTCGGCAAAAAACTGGCAATCCTTTGTCAATAGAAATCAGACCTTCAGCAAAAAACTGGCAATCCTTTGTCAATAGAAATCAGACCTTCAGCAAAAAACTGGCAATCCTTTGTCAATAGAAATCAGACCTTCAGCAAAAAACTGGCAATCCTTTGTCAATAGAAATCAGACCTTCGGCAAAAAACTTGCAATCCTTTGTCAATAGAAATCAGACCTTCGGCAAAAAACTGGTAATCCTTTGTCAATAGAAATCAGACCTTCAGCAAAAAACTGGCAATCCTTTGTCAATAGAAATCAGACCTTCGGCAAAAAACTGGCAATCCTTTGTCAATAGAAATCAGACCTTCGGCAAAAAACTGGCAATCCTTTGTCAATAGAAATCAGACCTTCGGCAAAAAACTGGCAATCCTTTGTCAATAGAAATCAGACCTTCAGCAAAAAACTGGCAATCCTTTGTCAATTAAGGTTGGAGTCAATTAAATCTTACATAAATCTTAAAAATGGGTGTCAATGCAGAAAGCAACTAAAATTTTTTTTGACAAACTTCTGAAATCATTATAATGGACGACAGAAACAGGAACATGATACACAAGTTTGTAAGGAGTGGACATAAGCTTTAATTGTATTCAAAGACAATTATATTACAGAGGGTATTTCAACCTAGCCACAGCATTCCTGTAGCTACCCTTCAAATTTTTTAACTTGATATGTGTACAAAAATGGAACATTGACAACATTCCCTAAAAGGATTTGTTCCCCATTTTCAGCTACTGGTATTTTGAAGGTGGATATCTGAAGCACCCTTGACCCCCCTGCTTTACCCTGACCCAGGGGAATGAAGTAACTAGACAAACAACAGTGGGGTACTTAAGGGAAACATCATAATACAGGTATTTGAAAAAAAATAGTGAAAAAATTAGCATTTGACAATTAGTTACATTGTTTTAGGAAAGACAATAAAAACTGATAACTCTGATTAAACCTTTATCACTGTATAGCTATTTGTTATAGAACAACTTCTTCCATTAAATTACATCTTTAATCTAATACATGAACATTATTTCCATGACATCTGTTACTGGCTTTTAACTAATGTCAAAACTACAAAGAAACACTCCTTATGTCTTTATACAAAAAATCAATTAATTCCTCTTCCATGAAAATACTAATACAAAGTCATCTAATTAACCAATCCCTGAACACACAATCAGAAATATATAGTTCCTCTTAACAAGTTAACTTCCTCCATTTTTCATTAATGAATTAGGTTCTATATGAGGAATTAAACAAAGCTTGTGTAACATTTTAAGTTGTCCCTGTACTATTGAAATAATTTGCTGTTAAATTACAGTCTTGTTTTACTCTCAAACAAGTCATGTACTATTTAGGCTCAGTACAAATAAATGAATTTCTGCTTATAACAAAAAAAGCTACAAGCCAGTGGGGTGGACATCATAAACGAATTTAGGGACAAATGGCTCATGATATAAAAACAGGTATACCCACAAGTGAATAACACTCTCTGATCTGGACAGATTTTTTGGTTTACTTTTGAACAATATACATGTAAGTATGACATTCATTTACTTGGTGATTTGCAGTCATGGACAAGTGGCTTTGATGTACCTCATGACCTTGTTCTGGTCAAGGTCAAAAATCATTCACTTGTAAAATTTTAAAATATCTCAATCTAACCACAAAATCTTGTCAATGACATGTGCTGAGTACTCTTTGTATAAAACAACAGATATTTGTAATTAATTGGGTTTCATTACTGTTTTATTTAACACCTGTGACACAATTCCTCCATTTTGTATGTGGCATGCTGGGATGTAATCAGTATTTCTAGACCACCCAAATGCAATGCTGCACATGCAGATGAAGTTTGTTTCCAACACCTTGGGGTATTACAGAAAAATTGTTTATAATTGTTGCCTATACACTATTATCTGTGATATGATGATGGCAGACATTTTCTGCCGGTCAACAATAAAAGCCTTTCCGGTATTTTGTAACCAAGATAAGTCTCCTTAATTTTAAGTGATACTACAAACAGCAATAATATTAATTGAGAAAATTGCTTAGATTAAACAACAACTCAGGTGGGAGTGGCTTAAGTTTTTTATTGTGTCTCCCCTTTTAACTCTTTGGAAGAGAAATGGCAGATTTCTGGGTACAGATGACCCAGTACAGATCATGTGGAGTCATCTGTACTTGTATCATCCAATAAAAACCCATGAAACAAGAATGTTGTAATGGTGACATAACAATGTTCTTGTCAAACGTTCTTGTTACAGGCTTTCTGATTGGATGTTGGAGACAATGGATGTTTTAACAATGGGAGTCGATAGAATATTGCAATATGAAAGTTACTGGTTTACGGAAGAAACAGGTACTTTCATGCACTTTTGGGAAAGCCCTGTGATCTTCCACTTATAATTGAAATTTGGAAGATCTTCCCGTTTTTCCCAAAAATGGATGTAAGAACCTTTTATTCTTGTGGCTTGTCATAAGATTCAACAATCTATTGAAAAAAATCTACTAACATTTTATGTTCCACATTGGTCAAAGTATAGTGGACTGATGTGCATCACCATGGTTACCTACCCTGACATTGGCGGCATTGGTGGCATCGTTTTTTGTAACTGTGAATGCATTCCTGGAGATTTGGAATCAGGAGTTCTGTTTTTCTGATGTCTCAGTAACAGCAGTCTTCCCAATTCCTCACACCACATAGACAACAACCCTGCAAATATAACATAATATATATACATAAACAAACTGTAACAATGATGCTGGATGCAGTCGCATTAGAGTTTTGGCATTACAGAATCAATAAGGCATTTTTATTGAACAAGCAATGCCAAAGGACTATACATGTACCTAAAGGACCATACAAATAAAGGATCATATAACCATGAAAGTTTACTTATAAATAAATTGGAATAAAATTTGGTTTACAGTACATTAAACAAAAGGACCACATGTATGTACCTAACGGACCACATACATGTACAAGTTCCTATTGGGACCACATCCATTAACCTAACGGACCCCATACATGTACCCAACGGACCACGTAGATGTGCCTAAAGGACAGGTGACTTAAAACACGATGTTGTAATTGGCAAAGAGAAAAACAATTCATTAAACAAAAACATTATGTTTTCCTTGTGTCATCAAAATAAAGTATACATTTGTCAGCACATCATTTTTAATAAATGTGTGTACAATTACATAAAATATTTATATTTTTATTTATGATCAGGTTTCATCTAGTTAAAGAACACACAGGTAATGAAGATATACAAGGAAAGGGAAGCTGTGGTTTTCTCTATAGCAACCCACAACTGATACACTTAGAAGTCACCTAGAATTAATATCCCGCTTTTCCCCGGTATTGAGACTTCCTGATTTATCATGAATTTCCTTATTGGGTATATGAGATTGATATATACCTAAGTAAGTTATATACTTTACAGCAATAGAAGATCAATAAACAGCGCTACCTGAAAATCAACATATGTTTCCTATAAAGGTCAAATGCTGGCGATGTTAACACTGATAAAACCTTACTTATTGTATATTGCTTGTTAAGCATAAATATAAGGTAGACAAATTAATTTATTTTCTACAAATTGATGTCAGCATGATCCACAACCTTGGACTAGATTAAAAGAACATTACATGCATTATTTAAGTACATTAATTTTTTAAGACAGATGAGTTCAAATAATTCTCTAAGACTTATCAAGTTAAAATAATTCTCTAAGACTGATCAATTTCAAATAATTCTTTAAGACTGATCAATTCTAGTTCAAATATTTCTCTTAGACTGATCAAGTTCAAATAATTCTCTAAGACTTTTCAAGTGAAAATAATTCTCTAAGACTGATCAAGTTTAAATAATTCTACATGCATTTCTGAATAGACATTTTCTGCCAACAGGTCTATTATAACATAAGCATATTTGGACTCTTTAAGTTCATGCTTATGATTGGTAAATAAAAAAATAGCACCTCTTATCAGACAAATATGGTACTAGTTTAAATAATCAATCAAGATAATTAAAACTAAAGGTTGTTTATTTGTTTGAATATTGTTTAACACCGCTCTCAGCAATTTTTCAGCTGTATCATGGTGTCCAGTTTTTATTGGGGGAGGAAGCCTGAGTACCTTGAGAAAACCCCTGACCTTTGGTAGGAAAACTGACAATCCTTGTCAATTAAAATTGGAGTCAAACCCACCCTGCCAGCAGTGAGGCTCAAACCGGCAATCTCGGTGTTGACAGACCATTTGAACATAGTAGATGAACTACCTCATTTGACCAATAGTAGCTGAACTTTAACCTCATTTGACCAATAGTAGATGAACTACCTTAACCACTTGGCCATCGAGGCCCCAAAACTGAAGGTAAATGGAAGAATGGATGGCAATTACTTTTTACTTAAAGCAATTTTTTAGAAGATTGTTGAAAACAGTTTTGCCAGATTCTGAGAAATAGACAAAGCACCAAGAGACATAACTGAAACACTTTTTAAGAATCTGTGAACTGAATGCACTCAAAACAAGGTAACTACACAGATGCAACAAATTCTCACATCAGACTGTGACACTGTAATACAGAATCAATTTTTAATCTTGTGTGCAAGTCAACCTGCTGTTGTTTTTTTTTCATTGCAGAAAAATTCAATTAAAATTTCAGTACAAAAAATGATCTTTTTTCATGCAAAAATTCTATTTTATCTAGAAAATAATTAGAGAAAAAGCCGAGAAGACAGAATAAAAAAAAGGTCAATGTTTTTTTAATATTTTATATTCTGAAAGAAGTTGACAAGTCTCTACATTATTTCCTAATCATTCTACACATTTAATACTTGTATCATTTGATAGTAAATTCATCCTGATCACTATACATTATCGACATTAAATTAGGGTACGAGGAAAAATAGCATGAAAACTGACCGAATAACAAGAGCCGAAAGTCAAGGGACATTTCAACACAAAACAAAAACCCAAAACATGAAAACAGAAAGCAACTTACCCAAACCTAATAGAAACCATGGGTGCAGTCTTGTGTTCAGGAAAAAGTCAAATTCAGTAATAGGAAAGACTACATGTATCTTTGACTTAGCGGAAATGTTACCACTAGATAATTGAAATGCTGATTGCAGGATCTAGTGTAACGCATGTTTTAAAAAGATGTCATACAATTCTACAAAGTTCTCTATTTTAAAAGAGAGAATAATTTTATAGCTTATATTACTGAATAAAATCGAAGGAATTTGGGTAGCATCTTTTTCACAACTGATTTCAGAGTGTAGGTATCAATGTACTATTGCATAACGGTATGGGCGCGGCCATTTTATGAGCACAAAGTAAAGCGTGAAAAAACTGTCAGGTTAAACGAGATTGGTCAATAATGATTGTTAAAGTAAATATATTTTGGAAAGAAATGCAATCTTTGGTATGAAAATACACAAAAAAGGAGTTTTATACACATTAAGGAGGAAGAAATAAAATTTCGGATACGTAGGGGCACCTCGAGGAAATTTGAAAAAAATGAGACTCCCCGTTTTTGACCTTCATTTTTCAGCCAGAAAAGCAATGCGAACCTATATTTTTAATAACACCAAATAAACCCCCTATTCTTTAACATAAATAATCTCTCTTCATTTAACATTAAATTAACTTTGTCTTTCAACGAAATAATAATCGAAAAGGGGTACCCCATATGGAAAATAACATAGAAAGGCCATTGGTCCATTGTATTCTATACATGTTTCTTTTGGCATTTGAATTCGGCAAATTTTACTTTAAGCGCATAAATTCTGCATAAAATCATAGATTATTACAAAATTCATTGTTTATATTCACGTTTTAATTAGCTATAGTCTATTTCATGAAACATGCTATTTTCAATGCAACGTTAGGGGTGGGAATGATAAAACAATGACTGAAAGGCTCGTGGTCAATGTGTACACTACATTTGGAGTTTGTATGTTACAGGACGCATAAAACAGCAAATTTAGTCTAATTCAGTGTTTCAAATTGAACTTTTGACAATTATAAAAGAACTATGATCTTTACGTTTTTTCGGCCCTAATCTGACTTTCTGGTTGTGTTATAATAATGGGCGATAGTTTCACAAATGTTAAACGATTTCGAAACGCTGTTTACAAATCACCGAAGTAAGGTCCAGCATTCAACCATAATGTTGTACTATGAAATTTAGGTAAGTTTTGAACAAGTTATAGTCTGTTTCAAAAACCGTTAATTTTCGGAAGATCAGTTAGACCGCATTTCGTTCGTTCAATTGTGGACCCTGAATGAAAATTTAAGATAGAACAATCGTCGAACATAGGCACTTACACATGCTATGTGAAAAACACCAACAGGAAAGATAAAAAACATCAATTTTGAAGCGCAGCACAAACTGAGGAGAAAAAAACTACTTGCAAAAACGCGCCTTTTTTTCTAGGGGTGGCCTTTAAAAAACGGCACTTAAAGCAAAAAGGAACATCGATGTATATGCCCAACTACATACAAGTTTTGTAATTGAATCAACAGTACTAAAGGTATGCAATTTGCTTAATTCTGCATCCATTTAATATCTCTATAGGTATCAATGTACTATTGCATAACGGTATGGGCGCGGCCATTTTATGAGCACAAAGTAAAGCGTGAAAAAACTGTCAGGTTAAACGAGATTGGTCAATAATGATTGTTAAAGTAAATATATTTTGGAAAGAAATGCAATCTTTGGTATGAAAATACACAAAAAAGGAGTTTTATACACATTAAGGAGGAAGAAATAAAATTTCGGATACGTAGGGGCACCTCGAGGAAATTTGAAAAAAATGAGACTCCCCGTTTTTGACCTTCATTTTTCAGCCAGAAAAGCAATGCGAACCTATATTTTTAATAACACCAAATAAACCCCCTATTCTTTAACATAAATAATCTCTCTTCATTTAACATTAAATTAACTTTGTCTTTCAACGAAATAATAATCGAAAAGGGGTACCCCATATGGAAAATAACATAGAAAGGCCATTGGTCCATTGTATTCTATACATGTTTCTTTTGGCATTTGAATTCGGCAAATTTTACTTTAAGCGCATAAATTCTGCATAAAATCATAGATTATTACAAAATTCATTGTTTATATTCACGTTTTAATTAGCTATAGTCTATTTCATGAAACATGCTATTTTCAATGCAACGTTAGGGGTGGGAATGATAAAACAATGACTGAAAGGCTCGTGGTCAATGTGTACACTACATTTGGAGTTTGTATGTTACAGGACGCATAAAACAGCAAATTTAGTCTAATTCAGTGTTTCAAATTGAACTTTTGACAATTATAAAAGAACTATGATCTTTACGTTTTTTCGGCCCTAATCTGACTTTCTGGTTGTGTTATAATAATGGGCGATAGTTTCACAAATGTTAAACGATTTCGAAACGCTGTTTACAAATCACCGAAGTAAGGTCCAGCATTCAACCATAATGTTGTACTATGAAATTTAGGTAAGTTTTGAACAAGTTATAGTCTGTTTCAAAAACCGTTAATTTTCGGAAGATCAGTTAGACCGCATTTCGTTCGTTCAATTGTGGACCCTGAATGAAAATTTAAGATAGAACAATCGTCGAACATAGGCACTTACACATGCTATGTGAAAAACACCAACAGGAAAGATAAAAAACATCAATTTTGAAGCGCAGCACAAACTGAGGAGAAAAAAACTACTTGCAAAAACGCGCCTTTTTTTCTAGGGGTGGCCTTTAAAAAACGGCACTTAAAGCAAAAAGGAACATCGATGTATATGCCCAACTACATACAAGTTTTGTAATTGAATCAACAGTACTAAAGGTATGCAATTTGCTTAATTCTGCATCCATTTAATATCTCTATAGGTATCAATGTACTATTGCATAACGGTATGGGCGCGGCCATTTTATGAGCACAAAGTAAAGCGTGAAAAAACTGTCAGGTTAAACGAGATTGGTCAATAATGATTGTTAAAGTAAATATATTTTGGAAAGAAATGCAATCTTTGGTATGAAAATACACAAAAAAGGAGTTTTATACACATTAAGGAGGAAGAAATAAAATTTCGGATACGTAGGGGCACCTCGAGGAAATTTGAAAAAAATGAGACTCCCCGTTTTTGACCTTCATTTTTCAGCCAGAAAAGCAATGCGAACCTATATTTTTAATAACACCAAATAAACCCCCTATTCTTTAACATAAATAATCTCTCTTCATTTAACATTAAATTAACTTTGTCTTTCAACGAAATAATAATCGAAAAGGGGTACCCCATATGGAAAATAACATAGAAAGGCCATTGGTCCATTGTATTCTGTAAATGAAAAGTAAAATGAAGTTGCCTCCCTTTGTCCAGCCTATTGAGATGAACAGAACATGTTAGGTATTACATTTCTTTTAACAGATAACAATACAAACTGCATGACCTATGGTTGATTTTCGTTGTCAGTTGACTAACTTGACATCTTGTTGCAAACGTAATGAACTTCTTATTCACAATATAATGTTAGATAAAATCAAAACCTATCCTAGTCAATGGTTTGCTGACTATTGCACTTGTCCAGAAATTAATTGTACTTTTATTATTCTATAACATTAGATTATATAATAACCGCTACAAAAATTAAAATGATCTATAGAAATTGTACTTGTCTTTTTTAACATTTGTTTAGTATTAAGTTCAAAAAAGAAAATCAAACTAATGTGTCAATCTAAGATTGTAAGTTTATCTGACGTCAATTTTGTTTTTAAATCAACTGGCCTAAATCTGCATTAATTTCAAAGTGCAAAACAATATACTGTCAAATTTAACACTTGAAACCCAAGGCTTAGTGATTGAAAACAAATATATCACGTTTCGTTTAGTGCAGATTTAATTAACTCAATTCAATTGGTCAAATATGCGGAACATAAACTTAGTGTTTAAAAAAATTAGTACAAGTGTAATTAAAAACTCGGAATAAATTATTAGTAGTCTCCCCCTTTTTAAGTGAATAATGTATTTTTTAAAATGAATTTAATAACCAAATGCAATTGATAACTTTACATATATTTTGACAAGTATTTTTTCGAGTCATACACGAAAAGAAATATTTAGAAATTCAGATGCAACTTATAGCAGCCAACAAAAAAACCCCACAACATTAAGCAGTGTATCCAAAATTCACAGGATACATGTACCTAAGGGGGAGACAATCCATTGAATTCATTTAGGATGTACTAAAGTATGTTTATGACAACAGCTACAGGTATGTTTATGACAACAGCTACAGGTTGTATGTTATGTATGATCATGTGTGAAAAAAAATACTATTATGAATTCTGATCTGTCTATAACACCGTTCTAGAGCATGAGTGGACCACTGAAGGTGCTCTGTGTAAAATGTTATGAATATTTTCTTCATCAGTCAGTTGAACAAAATAAGAATATATCAAGAACAGCAAAAATCGATTAAATATTATAAAAATACACATTGATGACAAACAATTATTACAACCTACAACAGCTAAATGTCCACAGATAGAAATGTACCATACAACAGTTTGTTCTTGGACAGCTCAAAGTAATGCAATGTCCCTTTACTATCTATCCAAATCTGACATTACATATTTTTCATGTTTGTCTTTAAGTTGCATGAATTGCTAACCTTGAACAGAACCCAATAATTTACAAGGCCACAATAGAAAAAGGTGATAAAACAAGATAATCAATTAGTTCTATGAAGAATGACATACTTTAACATATCAAATTTCTCAAACAATCACCTACAAAATTGTAATGAGATGTCAACTATCAAGAACTCAATTATAAAAAAAATATATACTAGTAAAAAAAAAGTCAAAATGCTACATTAATTCTTAATTCATCGTGAAGAAAAATGATCCTATAATCTCTGTTTGAACCCTTATTTCTAAATAAAAAATGAAAATACTAAAACGACCAAACATGAATTAAAAATAGACCTACTTTCACTTTTACTTGATCCACTAACAAATCAGATAAACTTCTTAAAGTAAATTATCTATTTCCATTCAAACATGTCATATGATTATGAAATGTTGTCATATATAATTCCAGTCAATTTAATGACTTCAACAGTACCTGTTTTTGTTTAACTACATGTATTAATAACCTATCAGATAAGTTAGTTATTTACATATTGGTATTCACCTTCAAGCTTATAATTGTCAAAAGTTAATTACTTATCATCACAATACCAAATCAATCAACAAACAACACTTAAAGAAACGAATAGCACCTGTATTAACTTAAAGAACCTTGTAAATACCGACAGTTAACTACCGATTATCTTTACAGTCACTTCCACCTAACTCTACGTTATTTTTTCTCAATAGCCCTACGGGCCTTTGATATAGTCCATTAAGACACGGTATACTCACGATACTATAGTAGACACTTCGTGTGTCATAATGGTGTTGATAAAATCCAATAGCTTACAAATCATGTTGTCTAATGAATAACAAAGCTCATAATGTGACAAAGTAAGGAATTTGAAATCAATAACCTTTTGTTATCCCAGCCCATCTTATGAATATTCATTAAGTTCCCCTTCCACTGTGACCTTTGACCCTTTCGGTTGTCTGCTCAGGAACCATTGTTTCCCCTCTGTAATATTTACCTGGGTTTTTAAAATGAACCCAGTTACACGACTTTTACAGGTAAACAGACAATCTTTACCTGTGTTCACTACCTCTAATGGATTCAGAGCGTAAAAAAGCCACACATGGGACAATTTGGTCTTATTATTAAATAAACAATCTTTAACCGGCTCTAAAGTAACAAGGAGTCATCTGATCTGTGTAATCTATACAGGTAACTGTTCTAAAGATCGTTTTATTACCGATTTTAACAGGTTTATTCCAAACAAACTTCAAAAGATTGTATCAATTTGTTTTCAGAAAAGAGACATTTAAAGAAAAATAATGTCATATTGCAGAGTTTATAATAGATTAGAAACATGTGGAATGTCAAGATTTACATTAAGTCTATAAACTGTTAAGACCTACTTAGTGTACACGAAAAATTTATGAAAAACCATACCCAGTCAACACGGTCACTGCTTCCAAACTAAACTACATTTACATCAGTCTGCATCATCACAGCTTCCAAAAAATTTGAACAAACTGTTCATTTCCAATTATGGGCCCAAAAGAGCATATAAAGAAAATACAAAACAAATTTATATAAGAGAGAAACAGTTGCTTGATTTAGAGAGAGAATAAATAACAATATATAGCACAAAGCAAAAGTGACAGATGCATCAACCGAAATTGCCATGTACCTTCAAGAAGATAATTTCAAAAAGTTCAGTGACCAAAAAAGTGGTTGTTCATTATTCAAGTCTTTTTTAATGTTCAGACTTGGAGGATACTAATTTTAACATCCGTTTTTTTTTTCTCATATTTTGTACATGTGACAACAAAATGTCCTTCATTTTCAGTTTGCATTGTATCACAGTCTTCAGCCTTTAATGCCTTAGTTTATTTTGATATCTACATGTACCTGTCTCTATTAAAATTTATGTGCAGATTAAAAAAATGTACAAAGTTAATTTCTATAATCATATTTCAAATTAGTCAGACATTTTTCAAATCTAAATTTAAATACACTGTCCAGTCTAAATGGTCATTGATTCCAAAAACAAAAAAAAACTAGACTCATCGTTGATAATAAAGCAAAACTATATCCAGTCTGCATGATAAGTGCTTCCAAAGGAAAAAAAAGATACAAATAGCATTTTTTCAGATTGCAAATGTCCAAAAATATATCACAAAAATCAATCAAAGCAAATCAACTAAATTTCATTTCTAGCTAAGTATATGGCTTTCGTAGGTTTCAATTTTTTTAGATTCACAAAAAACTGGTAGTATATTGCTAGATATTTATAAAATGTGCAACACCTCAGGATTGTTTTGTAGTACAAAGGTCAAGGTTTTTAACTACATCAATACAAATAAGAAATTGTGAATCAGAAATGAGACTAAAACTGTGTTTTTATAACAAAAATGTCAAAATTTAGCATCAGCATTGCCAAGGTGACAAATTTCGTAAAAATTGCTACAGTAGCAGATTTGTAAATTGCTGACATGTGACCTATGACCTCCAGACTCCAAGCAATTAAAACATTCTGCAATATTCCTTGAAGGGTCAAAACAACTTGTTGAAAGCCAGACAATATTTGACCTTGACTTTGTTGGTAAAACATGTCCTACTACATGTAAATAATAAATAAATGATCATCATGAGGCTTTACAAGGCTTGTTAGTCAGGTTGTTATGTCAAAACATTATTTTATATCTTTGTTGGACATAAAATGTCATGCTCCAATGATCATCTACATTCTTTATCTGTCAAACAGGGACATGTTACAGATGAGCTAATACTTGACCAAGTAAACTTATTTTAGCACTATCAAGCTATATCCCCATTCTATTATTCCAAAACAGCACCTCCCAAGTGAATCATCTGAGGAAGTCAAATTCATGATGGTTAGTGCAGTCCGTTTGAGTGGGAAGTTCCAAAATTACATAGCCCGGAGAAGTTTACACCGCAAGTGTGAAGAAAAATATATCAAAATGTATTAAAATTATGTATAAAATATTTTTGAAGTGTCTCCCAAAATTTGTCAATCTGTACAACAGGATCTTACTAAAATCAATGAGGAAGTAGATTATTTACATATTAAATCTACATGTATTTTTATTTTCATTTAAAAAGGGTAATTTATATGCCCTTGCATTATTGAATCTGTTAATTTAGCAACAGAAAGCTCTACAAGAACACTGTATTACTCATACATGTATCTTTATACTATTAAAACAAATGCAAAATTTACAACAAAATAAATTTCAAAATTATTATTATCAGTTACAATTCCATTGCCTACATTTACAATTAATTTGACATACTGTATAGCATCAATATGATTAATTTAATATTGTTATTGGGTCTATTTAAACATGGTCGATTGGCTATATTTGACCACTATTAGACAAACAGACTGAAAAATCACTTAATTTGGCAGTAGATCAGCATGTTGACCACATTTAGTATGGACTGGTGACTGTCAATGGGAGATTCCAGTGACCACTAAATTGACCTTTGACATAAATTGATATACAACAGGTAAATAAATCTAATAATAACATACAACAGACTTAGGATACTTCCAGGGTTTTAATATCCAGCTTTGACAAGTTTTGCTCTGTTTTAACAAATCAGTCATTTTATATACATGTACATTTATAAATTTCCTAATCTTAAAAATTAACCTCATAATGATATAAAACAAAAATGTTTAAAAGTTCAAAAGGTCGATAATGTCCGTAATTAAATTTCATAGCTAAAATTATATATTTTCATAAACAGCATCAAATCCAATTTTTCTGTACCAATTATAAGGTCGGAAATTAATCGAATCAGTAATTAGTAAAAAATCACTCAACTAAAGGCAGTCTAATATTGGATTGATTGATTAATGGTGTTTAACACCCAAGCAGCAATATTTCAGCTATATTCAGGCGATGAACATGAAATGGATGATAAAATGAACATGAAATGATGATGAATGAAAATGGGAAGGGACACAAGGAAAAATTAGAAACATTCACTATGTACATGTGTACACTGTTTGGAAAACCTGAAGCACAGTTACTCAAATTAAAAACTTTTACCAGACAATAGGACGAAACACCATTTTACACTAAACCACTGTTCCCAACTCCAGACCCAGTATATTAAAAATTTTCTAAACTTAAAGAATTTAATTTTAGAAAATTTAAAATATACCAAAGTTGGCCTCAACTGCAAATGACATGGCCCAAAAGGTTCCAATAACAATCACCTGCTCCTAGCTTACACTTCCGTTTTATTGAGGTCAAAATTTACTTTAGAAAATCAAAATAAAAAAACTGCTTAATTTTAAATGCTGATCAACGGATACAAAAAAAATGCTTTCCCTAATCAATTTGCACATTTTTGGAACTATGTAAGGAGCATAAGCTTGACTAAACTAGTAAGAAGTTTTCATTTGTCATGCAAAAAATGCTATTTAGACACAGCGACATTTAGTTTTAAAGTAAAATAAAAACAGCAATCACAGTTCTTTAAAACTGTTACATAAAACTTATCAGTTGGGTACCCTCAACATACTGGAAACAGGTACCAGTAGTCATCATTAATTAGTATTGATTAACTTGATAGAAAAACAAACCTTCATGATTAAGATTGTTTTGTTGATTCAATACGCAAATAAATAGAGCAATTGTAAACAAATTAAAAAAATACGTAATATGTGGGAGTACAATGGCAATGCCACTATCCTAAACAAACAAGTAAATATATTGTCAGCATTAAATATTGTAACAAAAATTTCTACTGCAAAAACTGTTAACTAGCTAACGAATACAGTGTCTACACCAATAAAAAATTTGCAGAATACCTTTTCAATTACTTAGTGAAGTAAAACATGAATTATCTGGATAAGTTAGAAATATTAAATATAGGTAAAGCGAAATCTACAACACCCAAATCTGGCACACTGCCAACTCATAAATCAATCCTTTGGAAATTGCACCCCTGCACTAAACTAACTTCTGTAAGTAATTTCTCTGTTTTACTTATCTGTTTTTCTTTGTTATTTTGTTTTTAAGATCATGGTGCGAAATGAATTTCCTGTGTAAAGTTTGTATCAAAATGTCTGTTAAACCTCCCAATTTACTAAGTTACAAGTTACTACTGCAACACAAATCAAAACAAATAGATATGTTGCTGGTCTTTGTCAATTGGATGATTTTGATGACTTTCTACGTAATTTTATATAAAAAAAACATTTACCAACAATATGTTAAGGCATAATTTCTGTCAGAAGTTAAAATCACATTTTTTCCACATTATTTATGAAATCAGTTAACCGCTCTATGTGTTATCAATTCCATTAAAAAATCAAAACTAGGAAATTACACATTTTCTAAAAAACATCACAGTTCAATACTTTTATTCAAAGAAATTCTTTTCTTTCTAAGAAGATGTGTTCAAAAATAAATATTTGTCAAAATAATAATTGGCCGTTACTAATGCAATCAAATGAGTGATTACATGTATTAATCAATTACATGACAAAAGTACATCAGGCCAGTACATGTATATCTTCCTACAAACTTTAGTGGTAATAATCTATTCATATATACTATTTACTGTTCATAAGAATGTAAACAGTAGTTCATGTGATGTAGGACCCAAGGCAAGATGTGCTGGACTAGGGTTTTACTTGCCTACATTGACAGGTTTCAAATTGAGGGTCTGGGGTACTTACTTTAAGTTCCAGCTTCCTTTCAGCCACAAATACAAACTCAATGACATGATATAGCTGATGGTCTATCAGTAGTCCTCAAACAAACATTGCAAGACCAAGTCTGTTTTTCCTTGTACATGTATCAGGATGGGAAAACTTGTAGGTTACCTCCCCTGCCCACTCAAGTATCATTGATGGGAGTGGGCACAATATGGGAAAACTTGTAGGTTACCTCCCCTGTCCACTCAAGTATCAATGATGGGAGTGGGCACAGGAAGAAAAACTTATAGGTTACCTCCCTTTCAACATCACCATAACAAGTAGGTAACCCCCACTACTTTAACCTGATGTGCTGTGTAGGCAGTCTAATTCTACACTGTTTAGTACAAACAATAGGCAATGCAGAATAGATGCTTAACATAAAACAAGAGGAAGGAAAAGGGGAAGGCATAACATGATCATCCCACTTTTGGAAAAAAAATTCCCAACTAATTTCATTCAGAACACTCTAAAGCCACCTATAACTAAACAATGAAGCAGTTCTAAGGTTGTGCAGCACCACCAATCTAGAGCACATGCTGAGGTTCTATGAACCCCAGTCTGTGAAGAGTTTAGGGGTTCTATGAACCCCATTCTGTGAAGAGTTTAGGCAAGTACCAGTCTAACTCATTCTAAGACTAGGTTATCCCCCCTACACCACTTTCTTGATCAATAAAGTTACCTGCTTAAGAAGGGTGGATCAATACATACTCTTTATTCTTTGTCATAACTAATTTTTATTTAACGAGATGAAACATTGTGCTTGAAATAAAAGATTCAACAAATCTAACACAGGAAAAATCATTCAATAAATTAATCTTGACCATATTAATAGTGTATTTTTCCAGGTCATGTACTATATTTATATAAAAAGGAACCATCATTCATTTTAATCTTACTTTGTTGTAATATTCATTTGCCTGTTAGAGGCCTGTGTTTGAAATAAATATTTGAATTTATAGGGAGGATGCCACAACTATCTAACTTTTAACTTTGAAAATTCTTGGAAAATGCAACACTCTGAAAAAGACACTAGACTAAATTTTAAATTTTTTAATGTACAAAAGGTAAAAACTGTATGGTAAATTAAACTGAATTTTGTTACAACTTATATATTCTTTCCAAAGAATGTTGTACTCTAAAAATAGATCTTATTAAAGAACCTTAAATCAACACTAGTAATTTAATCAGTTAATCCAAAGAGAAGACTTGATTACAAGTATAAACCAACTACTGGATTTCATGTCAAACTCAGGAATTGGAGGAAAAATCGGTAATATTAACGTATGTGCTCCTACATGTGCTGACGATATTGCACTAGCCGCAAACAATCCATTAGAAATCCAAGTATTAATAGACATGGCATATGACTACAGCCAACGAGAAGCCTACTTATTACAACCAACAAAAAGCGTTATATTACCTGTCAAAACCAGTAATAAAATTAATTTTGCCAGTGAAGTTTGGACAATGAATAACAAAGACCTGCTGACTGTACAAAGAACCTCTCACATTGGTATACAGAGAGACTGCATCAACTCTGCAGCAAGCACAATCGAAGAAAACTTGAAAAAGGCCAGACGAGCCCTATATAGTCTAATGCATACTGGTTTACATGGGGAAAATGGTTTAGATCCAACAACATCTGTCTGTCTATTGAAAACATTTGTCTTCCCGATTATGTTCTACGGCCTAGACGTCCTTCTTCCAAATGGAAAAAATTTAGATACTATGGATAAGCATTATAAAAAAGTCATAAAGCAAGTCTTGTCACTCCCGAGCTCAGTAGCTGATCCAGCAATCTACATACTATCTGGTCTACTACCTGCACAAGCTGAAATACACAAGAAGGCCTTGAACCTCTTTGGAAGTATATGCAGAGCAGGATCATCTGCCACAGAGTGGGAAGTGGCAGAAAGACAACTATCTATAAAGAATCGGAAAAGTAATAGTTGGTTTATTGAAATCAAAACGTTATTCATGAAATATGAACTTGGGGATCCATATTTACTTCTCTTCGACACCAAGAACTCGCAGAAAGAAATATGGAAAAAAACTGTAAAAACAAATGTAGAAAAATACTGGAAATCCTCAATACTGGAAGAATCCAAATTATACAGCTCATTGGGAAAGATTGGTTGTTTATACACTATAGGAAAATGTCACCCTATAACTAGAACAAATACAGTGAAGAACTCAGACATTGCCAAAATTCCAATACGTTTAAAGATCATCACAGGTTCATATATACTTCAGTCTAAGAGAGCATATTTCAACAATATCAACTACGATAAAACTTGTAATCTATGCAATCTGCAAGACGAAACAGTAGAACACTTTGTCCTTGTATGTCATAAACTTGAAGAAATAAGAAAACCATTAGTGTCATTAATAATTGCCACATGTGTACATATATTTTCAAAGAACAAAGTAAATGCTACCCCTGACCTATTGACTCTGGTTGTGAATCCATTTTTTTACTGTAATGGCTTGAGTGCAAGGAATCTCATTGATGATATTTCTCATCAACTAGAACCATTATGTAGGACACTGTTATATAGGCTGCATCACAGAAGATATACATTATTAGGAATATGAACTAATTAGACAATGGTCTTACTGTGGGATGAGCTGGAGATTGAGAGTACTCTTCTAAGATGGTATTTTAGATTTTAAAGATATTGTGTATTATCATTAGTTCTTTTTTTATTCTTTATTATCCTGGTTATTTTTATCCTGTATATTTTGACTGCACTGTAAATTTAATGACACTCGTTAAATTAATAAAACCATTCGTGTGCAACTAATCCAGTGGTGGAGGATATTCCTTTTTCTGTCCTGACTCCAGAGGACCTTAGTACTGGAGGTGTGCCAAAATTTGGCAGAAGATAGAAACCTGAACTGAACTGAACTGAGCTGGTGGCCTCAGGGCAGGTTGTGTTTGACTTTGTTGTTGTCACTACAGACACCTACCTCATCATAAATAGACTATTTTATGACACAAATTATCTGTGTACAGGTAAACACTACCTGGTCATCCCAGGGGGTCATGATTTTCTACAAATTATTTTACTATCAGTGATAGCATATTTACTTGTCATTCATAGGATAGTATACAGTGCCGGAGGTTTTCAGACAGATAAAATTAAATTAAACCATGATAAATAGAATAAAATGAGTGCTTTAAGTATTAATGATTTTAATGGTGATGAAAAGATGATGTTCTGGATTACAAGTAACTAAAAATTAAATGTTATCCATATATATTTTTGACTGTAGCCTCAATTTAAGCAGTTTATAACAGTGTGTGTAATTATTTCTGCAAGAATAATCATTCTCCCATTTTTGTTATAATTTGATTCAAGTTAGCTTGATTGAATGTTAGCTTAATGTCCAGAAAGGAGTATTTCAGCTGTATTCAGCACGAGAACAAGTTAACAAACAATAAAGCAACAAGTTAACAGGATTTTTCGAGGAAATAAAGTTTTAACTCTCGATGGAAAATTATTGAATATTGGGTAATAATATCAAATTTAGCCTTTTGTACAATGAGCACCCCTCTTTGAAATCATCAAAGGGAGTGTGTCACTCCCCAAACATATCACATACAAAGTCCAAGGCCAGGTCAGTATTGCGTCAGTGACATGACAACCCCCCTACCCCAATGATACATGTACCTTGCAATTATTATGAGGTAATTGAGCACCACACATAATATAAACAAGTAATGGTTATTTTCTTTCATACTGATTAGTAATATTATACACTATTTGAATCATTTCATTGACAATATTTGAAACAAACAATCCTATCATCATCAGGGAAAACATGCATACATTTCAATGACAACAGAAATATAAATGAAGATAAATAATTTCAGAAATTATTTAAAGTCTGTGTTAAATCTAGAAAAATAATTCTGTGCATTGTAATATTAAAATTACTTGCGCAACACTGACAACGTGCTTGTGTTTACGTCTGGCACATGCTGTTCTATAAATAGAATTATGTTATTGATATGTTTTCTAACAGAACTTTATTTTCAACTCGTATAACAATGTTTACGATAACAGATTTGTTATTTATACAATTTGCACACAAGTGGAAACTGAGACTTAACTGATAGGCAATTTAAACAGTCTATGTATAACAACAAACAGACCGACAACACGCGAACACAATACATACCCCATTCCAAACGTCATATTACTTTACGGGTAAAGAATTCTCCTTTCTGATCCAATTGACAAATATTTTTGATGACTCGTAAATAGTTGTATAATGATGCACAAAGCTCCTCTTTAAAAGTTTATTTAACGATATCACTAACTTGTTAGCTTGACAAAGTATCTTATTCACTTCAACACACAATGGGGTTCTCCATGATGAATATTCATACGCAACGGCCCGGATCGAGGACGCTTTAAACTTTTGCCTTGTTGTAATGCGCGGTATGTCTAACTACGCAAAGGTTTACAAGACAACGCAAATCAGAACCAATGTTTGACGTATTATTTGAATGGGCGGGATACTTTTTATAGGTAAAAGTATTTTAAGCTGTTTATCACGCTTTAACTGCGCTATCATTGAATAAAAATTAAATAGTAATTGTAAACAATTTGGTTGGTAAATATTAAAGCGATGGCTGAAAAGGGAATATCGGATAATTGAAATGGCTAATTTAATTGATTACTATAAGATTTGTATCACCAATTTCGCTTACCAGATATTATGCGACTATTTATCGACCAGAATCCATTTGAATAAATTAAAAAGGTAATTGTCTCTATATCTGTAAGCGTTCTTTAATTATGCAATATAAATTTCTATAAGAAAAATGAAAATGTATTAGTTACTGGGTACTGGGATCTGAAACGGAAATGAATATGGCGTCATCGAGGTCCGCATGCAGGAGTAGTCGTTCTGCAAAAACGTTGTTTAGTTGGGAAAACTAAAAAATGAAGCTTAAATTATGGTCCAAACTGTGTTACGATGAACGGCATATTGTCCAAGGGACATTAAATTTGCTCTCATTTCTGTGTACTAAAAGAACCTTAAATATTTCAAAAGTGCTATTTTTGTAACTCAGTATTGTTAACATTGTTTGTTTGAATGTTGTTCAACGCCACTTCAGCTATATGATGGCTTCCAGTTTTTCTTAAGGAGGAAATCGAAGTACCAGCTAGGAGAAAACCCTCGATCTGCAGTTGGATGTATTGGTTAAGATTATTGTCTACCAGTTTCAGACTGCATATGCATGTCTAGAAAGAACATTCACGATTTTGCTTCAAAATCCTGTAGACCAAAGACCATTGCTTCACGTGTCTGTCACGACATGATATACCGGAAAGGCACACGACTTCTTGTTGTAAATCTCTATAGTACAGACAACACTATAACATCACAATAACTGTAGTGGATAAATCGCGTGTGAATAGGTATCAACGGAAGATTTTGTGATCTTTATACAGTATTACCACTACAAGGCAAAACCAAATAACAGGTGATCAGCTACAGGTAGACAACAGGTAACCAAAGGTGACATGCAGATAAAGTCATCAGTGATAATCTTTACTGAACGAAATAGTTATTTACAACGTTACAATGGAATGTTGTCCCAACACGAGTTACAGTTCTTGTGTATCCTTTTCCCGGTTTTATTCTAATAATTGTTCTTCTCATTAATTAGCTAAACAAATTCAAACATATTCAATTACATTAATTACAGCTAAAAAACCAGCCTTGTACTTTTCATCACAAACAGTTTCCCTCTTTATGGTTGTTGCGGTCGCTTACAAACTATCAAGGACTATCGGCGATGTTTGCAGTAAAAATTAACGCTCAGACGCATGTCCGTATTAACAACTTAAGAAAATACAGTTAGATTTTACATTAAAAAGGCTACTTGAATAACAGGTACACATTTACTTGTTCACATGTTACGTAACACGTTTTTTTTGTTTACAGAACAGAACATTCTAAAAAGCTACAGTGAAAAAAAAATTTTGGAGTATGCATATAACGTGCTGGAGTCCATGATTACCAAGGGTAATAACAAAATTAGTAAGGTAATAGATTTATTTTAAAACCTCGTAAAATGACTTATTTTCCAGTTCATTACGGGCAATATAGGAGACTATTGTTAACAATAGCAAATTATGACCTAATACATAATAAAACATATTAACACAGTCTGTTTAACACGACGACCTTCTTTATCTGATATATATGTTGAAACTTCCTTAGCCAAACAATATACAACAAATTATTATTTCATTATTTAAAATCCAAGTCTCTCTGTTCAAACACGAGAAAATAGACTAATGTAAATAATCGCAATATTTAAACGACGAGATCCGGCGTTAAATGGTGTTGTCACGGCCTTGAAGTATACCTACTAAAGTACCGAAATAAGGGCGAATTACAAATTCAAAAATAGAACAAGTGCCAAAGTGCTGTACAAAATACGCCCATCGAACAATTGCCGTTTTTTGTATAAATAAAGGCCCATAACACTGAAGTGGCAGATGCAATTGGCTTGTTATCAATCTTGGTCACTGTTCGAGCTGGAGAGCGGACAAGGAGAATTTGCCATTTTTTGTACAAATAAAGGGCATAACTCAGAAGTGGCTAAAGTGATTTGGCTGATTATAAAACTTGGCCGAGATATTATGCCCATAAATATTTTCCCCCAAGTTTCATGAAGATTGGACAACAACTGTTTGAGTTAGAGAGCGGACAAAGCGAATTTGCTACGTTTTGTACAAATAAATGGCCATAACTCTGAATTGACTTAAGTGATTTGGCTGGTTTTTGATCTTGGCAGAGATATTATGCCCATACACACTTTCCCTAAGTTTCATGAAGATCGGACAACAGCAGTTTGAGTAATAGAGCGGACAAGGCGATTATTCCATTTTTTGTATATATAAAGGGACATTACTCTGAAGTGACTGAAGTGATTTAACTGGTTTTCGAACTTGGCCGAGATATTATGCCTATAAACATTTTCCCTAAGTTTCATGAAGATAGGACAACTGTTCGAGTTAGAGAGCGAACATCGCCGTGGACGCCGCACGCCGGCCATGGGTGTTCCTATTATACGACCAGTCTTCGACGGGCGTATAAAAAGATAAGCTGATTGCCAAGTAACGTCCAATGTGCAATAGTTCGGCAAGAAACAAGTAGACAGGAAAGGCTATTGAGCGTAAAAAAACTTGTGTTTGCTTATTGTTATGTTATATTTGAATGGTATTTAACACCACTTTCAGCAATTTTACGACAATACCATGGCGACCCGTTTTTATTGAGTACCCAGAGAACCCCCCAAAGCTTCCGAAGAAAGATTTGCAATCCTGGTCAATTAAGATTGGAGTCGAGCACACCCTTGCCGAAGTGAGAATCGAACCCGCAAAAGCAGTAAAATATTAAAGAATAAAGATGTCTATGTCTATATAGAGCGGGATATATATCGTTGCCACCTGTTATCTACTGACCAGTAACAAGTCTCTAACAATGAACAGAGAGCGAGGAACTTGCCAGATTTAACGTCTCCATATGACGTACATTCCGCAAATATCATTGATAACTTAAATCCTATTTCTGTACTTCAGAATTCCCTCACGTGGGAGGGGTTTTCAGAAAAGAAAGAATAAACATGTACGACGAAGCATTAAAGATGAATGATTGAAAGAAGAATGAAAGTAACTCCACAACATCCTATGGCAAAGATAACTCTAGAATGGACATCATTTAAATTTTTAGCAAGCCGGTTTTGTAAGAAACACATTCACGATGAAACAAAATATAGATAACAGATGACCATAAATGGTTACTGAAAACAACTGTTGAGATATTTTATTCTACCGATGATGCACCTTCGAACTATTGTTTTGCATCACCGTGGAAGGTATAACAAAGTCAGATTTTGAACCATATCGCTTTATTTCATGATAAAAGTTCTTTCTAGACGGTTTAACGCGGTTGGTTATCTATGCAGCTGCTTACTTTAGCTTTAATCGGAAAGCGAACATGCAAATGAACACTGTATGGTGGGTGGATAGCAGGCTACGAGGAAAAGCTGGATTTTAGTCGAATCTTCACCTTTTTCCAGGTTCATAACTAAATCCAGCAGTCAATGCCTTTGAAACTATCAATACGTTTTGTTACCGTTGACAGGTAAATTATTAATCTCCGTTTTCCATCAGTGCGGTCAAGTATCTTTTTAATACACTTAAAGATGAGGTACAATAAGGGGCCATAAACGAGTTTTGTAAAGTGGAAAAAGGAACAAACGGAACCCAATGCAGTCAAAAATTTACTTATGTTAAAAACTGCATATATTACAGAAGACTTAAACAAAAATACAAAATTATCAAACGAAAGAAGTTTCTGTCATCTCCTTTGAACGTCGCCATAAAAAGTCTACTCTGGTTAACCTTTACCCTTACAGAATGATGAGCAGGTATCGGTACAATTGTTTGTAATGGGCCTTAGTTGATTTACACAGAATATTGGTGGGAACAATATGTTATTTCTTTTCAAATCATTCATAAAGACAGAGGTCTATTTCCGCGGGATACTGTAAACTACGCTTGAGAATTTGAAATAAAGACGTCTGATAACCGAAAATTGCAAATCATTTGTGTTTTGGTGTTCGCTTTAAATATACTTAAGTCTTTGCAGAGAAAGATGCATTGCACAGTAACAGACTGCAAGAGGTTATTTTGGTAATAGCGTCTCTCTAAAACCACAATGTTTTCACAAGAAATTCACACATCGCCCAAAATAAAACATTTATTTCATTATCAACATTTCACGTTCTTTAAGAATTGTCTACGAGGGACATTACAACAGCTCTTGAGCAATAATAGCACTGAATGCTGACATCATTCTCTGTGTATTTCCAGTCAATAATTTTCTTAAAACTGAACCACTCTTGAGTCATCACAACACATATTTTTTGTTATTTTCCACTACAATCTGTTAAACTGTTTGATTTGTTTAGTATGACAGATGTCCTCTGCAAAGTAAACTTTTCCCCTACCATTGTTCTGTTCCCAGTCTAACAAAGGTCACACCAGATCATCTCGGTAAGGATCCATGGTTTGTGATTGATGTTGCAACTTGCAAAGCCTTTGTAAATGATATTTTACAAATTTATTGTTTTATTTTTTTAATGCAACTAAAGCCATTTGATTGTGATGGGAGTCTAAGAAATCTGATACATTACACACATAAAGAAGTGTAACGAGGAGGAAATTTGATTAAGTACAATATTTATAAGCTTATATTGTTAAAAGAACTCTTGTGTAATCTTAAGAAATCATTCAACACGCCAGTTTGTTTTACAAATGCCTTGTATCACTTTTTATTACATTACAATGATAACACTCAAATGCAATACAATCGTCCTAAGTTTTACTGGGGATTTAACTGTCATGCGTAAAGAGGGGTAAACATATAGTTCGATACTGCATAGAATAGTATGATTGATTGATTGAATTGTGGCTTAGCGTCCAGAATATTCAGGACAAGTATACAACAGAAAGAAGGATGAACTTTACAGACTTTTTATAATTCTGTGTTAGGTGTGAAGTACTCAAGTTTGTGTACACTTTTCTTATTACAACAAAGGTTCCCTTTACAGAGTGTTTCTCGTGAAGGCAAAGACATTCTAATAAGGTTTTAATAAAACACAATATAAGTTTAAGTACATTGTCACGTTTTTGTAGTTTTTGCACGAGAGCTTTTGAGCTGAACAATGTACAAACAAAAGGATTCACATGTAGAATACATATATTTAGATCCAACTTTCGAAGACTTTTTGGAACATCCAACAATTAAAAGACATTATACAATTACTGTCTTTTGATGAGGTAAGTGTGTGGAGTTATAGACTTTTGAAAAAAACTGTTATTCACCGAGCCCAGCGGGCGAGGTGAATAACAAAGAGTTTTTTCAAAAGTCAATAACTCCACACATTTACCGAATCAAAAGACAGTTATTGTTTTATTCAATAAAAAAGGATATTCATTAAAAATAAAATGGTTATTCACCGCGGGAAAATGCATGCGATTGTTATTTAAACCAGAGGCTCTTAAGAGCCTGTATCGCTCACCTGATTTTATAGGCAATGAAGATGGCATTTCCCTGATGTTAAAGTAAGTCCTGTAATTTTCAATAAACTTTAAATAGGACCATCCAAACAATATTACTAGAAAGCTTTGTTTCATTGGTTAACCAGTTGTATAGAGATTTTTTTTATTTGCCCATAGGGTCCTATGTTAAACTAAGTCCTGCGGGGGAGGTGGCCATTTTGAATTTCCAATTGCCATAAAAAAACATAAACTTTATAGAGGACCATCCAAACAATATTGCTAGTAAGTTTTTGTTTCCATTGATTAACCGGTTTTCCCATAGGGTGGTATGTTAAACAAAGTCCTGAGGTAGTGGCCATTTTGAATTTCCAGTTGGCATAAAAATCAGAAAATTTATAAAGGACCACCCAAACAATATTGCTAGTAAGTTTTGTTTTGATTGGTTAACCGGTTTCAGAGAAGAAGCCCTTTTTAACCTTTTTCCCATAGGGTCCAATGTTAAACTAAGTCCTGCGGTGGCGGCCATTTTGAATATCAGATTGGGATAAAAAACATTAACTTTATAGAGGACCATCCAAACAATATTGCTAGTAAGTTTTGTTTCCATTGGTTGACCAGTTTCAGAAAAGAAGCCTTTCAAACTTTTTCCCATAGGGTCCTATGTTAAATTAAGTCCTGCGTGGCAGCCATTTTGAATTTCCAATTGCCATAAAAAACACAAACTTTATAGAGGACCATCCAAACAATATTGCTAGTAAGTTTTGTTTTGATTGGTTAACCGGTTTCAGGGAAGAAGCCCTTTTTAACATTTTTCCCATAGGGTCCAATGTTAAACCAAGTCCTGCGGTGGCGGCCATTTTGAATATCAGATTGGGATAAAAAACATTAACTTTATAGAGGACCATCCAAACAATATTGCTAGTAAGTTTTGTTTCCATTGGTTGGCCGGTTTCAGAAAAGAAGCCTTTCAAACTTTTTCCCATAGGGTCCTATGTTAAATTAAGTCCTGCGGTGGCAGCCATTTTGAATTTCCAATTGCCATAAAAAACACTAACTTTATAGAGGACCATCCAAACAATATTTCTAGTAAGTTTTTGTTTCCATTGATTAACCGGTTTCAGAGAAGAAGCCTTTTAAAACTTTTTCCCATAGGGTTCTATGTTAAACTAAGTCCTGCAGTGGCGGCCATTTTGAATTTCCAATTCCCATCTAAAACACAAACTTTATAGAGGACCATCTAAACAATATTGCTAGTAAGTTTTGTTTTGATTGGTTAAACGGTTTCAGAGAAGAAGCCCTTTTTAACTTTTTTCCCATAGGGTCCTATGTTAAACTAAGTCTTGAGGTGGCGGCCATATTGGTTTACCAATCAAAATAAAAAACACAAACTTTGTAAAGGTCCATCCAATGAACATTATGGCCAAGTTTGGTTTCAATTGGCCAAGTGGTTTCAGAGAAGAAGATTAAAATGTAAAAAGTTTACAGACGCCGACGACGACGACGACGACGACGCCGACGACGACGACGACGACGACGCCGACGGACGCAAAGTGATAACAATAGCTCACATGACCCTTTGGGTCAGGTGAGCTAAAAAGGGAATAACCGGGATTCCATAAATAACAATCGCATGCATTTTCCCGCTGTGAATAACCATTTTATTTTTAGTGAATATCCTTTTTTATTCAAATTTTTGAGTCACATTATTTTTATACAAAATGTTTTATATATTATTGAATAAAAACGATTATCTTGCTAACATATAATATTATTGTCTACTTCACAGGCGATCAAAGGACCAAGTGGAGATAATTGACAGTCAATCACATCTCTAATATCGTGCTGATCTATCAGGGATATTGCTTCATCAATAGATTTTCACCTAGCATACTTAACTACATTGTTGTCAGTAATGTACATTTATCAAGGGCATCAAAATAGATCCCGGATAATTATCGTCTGTAAGTTAGTTATAAACATAACTTCTCGTGTTGGCTTATCAACAAATGGGGCTATAATGGGGTATATCACATCAATACAGATGTATTAAATTGTTGGCAAAGTCACAGCTGGAGTACATAATACAGAACGACTACAATTTACATTAATCTGGTACACAATTGAGAAAGTATAAAAATAAACTACAAGCACTCGAAATACTCTGAAGTCTGATAACTCGAAACAAAAAGTAATATTTAGGTATGTATTTTTCAACGCAGAGATTGCAGAAATAAATAACACATTTTAAAACTTTACAAATATTTACTCGATGTCAAATAGACGGAATGCAACAAATGCAAAATTTAGGTACATGCCTCTAGCCAGTCCAAAAACTGGAAAAAAATTAGGTACGGGCCTTAATAAGTGTTCAGCAACAGCCTGACGCTCACTAGTTGTTTCTACATTATCTAAAATGGGTAATATTACTGTACTTCAGTAGAATTAGTAAGCAAAAGAACAAATTTTTGTTAAATTCATGAAAACATTAATTATATGAACGTCTATTTACCACGTTGTGCAACACAAAATTTGCCTCATTGCAGAAATACTAACTAAATCTTACATAACGCACATATTTTTTAGCAATCGAGTCCACCCTCTTGAAGGCCTAGACATTTTCGACAAAAGTATCGACATGCTATATCATTACTGTTTAGTAATTAATTGAACGTACAGGTGTCATTTCAGTATACATTTCATGAAATGTCAAAAGGACAATTCTAAAAACTTGTTTGTTGTTGATGATACAAATAAATAGTTTTAACCACATCTCACAAAACATTAATTATCGAAAATATCGTGTTACAATTGATTAAACGTTTACTTTTCATGACGCAAGGGTCAATCCCACGGAAATCGTGTGCATCAACACGTATACTCTAGCCACGCGCCTATGTACATGTCGAATCATAAGATAATTTATCTGTTTTAAACCGTTTAAGGGTCATTACTACTGTTGTTTACCAATCTAAAACGTGTTGCCGCTGTAACAGAAGCAACAATAAAAAACGTCAAACAATTGCTGTTTATATTATCGGAAAACAATTATTTAACAAATTTACACTTTGATGCTCGACCTAAGTCCTTGATAAATCGTCTTAAGTGACCTTGTCAAAAAGTTGTTAAATTAATAGAGCGTGTCATGTTTCTAACAAACTTGATTTAATGACAAATATTTAGATATAAGTATAAAAGACAATGTGCAGACGTGACTGCACGTTTTTTTGTTGAATATACTTTTCAGAGGAACATTTAAGGCGAAAGAAACGAATTATGATGCAGACAAGTCTTTCTTACGTTTGTTTGTATATTGTTTGATGTTTAACGCCACTTTCAGCAACTTTTCAGCTATTTCATGGAGAACGCCGACCTGCGGCAAGAAAACTTTCAATCCTTGTCAATAAAGATTTGAAACCTTATCAATTTATAAAATTGTTTACGTCCTGCATATAGTTGAAATATTGCTTGCTGGACGTTAACATCAATCAATCAATCAATCAATCAAGATTTGAGTCGAATACATCATGTCAGCATTGAGACTCGAACCCGAAATCTCAGTGTTGACAGACCCTGTAATCGAGAAGACGAACTACCTTAACCACTCGGCCAAGGAGGCCCCTCATTCACCTGTAGCAAGAAGGTGCCAGAACTGCTCTATTACAAAATTATGACGGTATTCGCGTTGTTCATCTTGATTCTGTATTTGTTCTCTATGCATGTTATTTTGATCATGTGTGTTTGCTTGTGTTTTTTTATTGTCTGGTCTTTTTTGTTGATATTTTTATTTTTCAAAACGTCATAGTATCTTCCGATTTCCTCGTTGGATCTTAAATTCTCTGCAGAATGTTTCTTAATACTTGTAAGTCGTTTGAAAAAGGTTAACATATCTCTACTAAAAAATCTGGACTGAAGAAGACAACAATAATATCGATAAAATTAATCAGAGACATATAATTACATGTCTCTGATTTAACAAACGGTTCAGGTGTAGTAATATTAATTGTACTGTTCTGCTTTAGAAGTTTTTACAGTCGAACTTCAGATTTATATTTATTTACTTATGAATTAATACATAAGAATAATATTTATTTTAAGCAGAACATGTTGCAAAATCATAGATCCAGGCATTGGTGGCCGACTTGTTAAGTACTGAGGACAGGATGTGCTCGACTGGTGAAGGTCATCACTGGGGGCAGGATGTGCTCGATTTGTTAAGGTTATCACTGGGAGCATGATGTGCTCGACTGGCTAAGGTCATGACTAGGGGCAGGATGTGATCGACTGGCTAAGGTCATGACTAGGGGCAGGATGTGATCGACTGGCTAAGGTCATGACTGGGGGCAGGACGTGCTCGACTCAAACCTAAACTGGTAAGGATTGCCAGTATCGCTGCCGAAGTATAACTATGTCAGGAGTTAATTTCCAGAAAACTTTGCGAAATTTCAATTACACGTATTTTGATTTTTTTGATTTTGATAACAAAAACATAACCATATATCCAGTGAGTAGCGAAAAGTGCGATCAAAGAATATTAACCTACAATTTGCTGAATTAACCTACATATCTAGCAAAGCATTAAAATCTGGTATGTAGCTGCACAAGGGATAAAACACAACGCCAACGACTTATGAATTACAATCTACTACTAAAACGGATAAAACACAACGCCAACGACTTATGAATTACAATCTACCACTAAAACGGATAAAACACAACGCCAACGACTTATGAATTACAATCTACAACTAAAACGGATAAACAATATACCAACACTTATGAATTACAGTCTACAACTAAAACGGATAAAACACAACGCCGACTTATGAATTACAGTCTACAACTAAAATGGATAAAACAATACGCCAACGACTTATGAATTACAATCTACAACTAAAACGGATAAAACACAACGCCAACGACTTATGAATTACAATCTACAACTAAAACGGATAAAACAATACGCCAACGACTTATGAATTACAGTCTACAACTAAAACGGATAAAAAATTACGCCAACTACTTTTGAATTACAGTCTACAACTAAAACAAATAACAAGGAATGTAACCATGACAGGAAATGTACATCACAACATACATTAGTAACCTGTCTGTTACGGTCCATGATGGATGTAATTTGATGAACAGAGAGAAGACTGACACATCCTATACAAGCAATGGTCATTGCCAGTACTGACCACTTAATAAGATTTCAGTAATTCTACAGTTCGTAAGACGAATTAATTAGCCTATATCAGAATGACTGACCATCGTATGTATAAAAACCACACGAAAGTGAAACAAAATGGTGTTCATATGTAACCCTCGGTCAATATTAGAATGATTTATCATCGAAAAAGAAGTTTGTGTAGAAAACTTTGATATGTGACTTTTGTCTTTCATTAGTTTGATATATTTTGATAACAATCTTTAAAACGCCACTTGAAAACGTGACACACATGCAGTCATACTATGTCTAATAAATAGAGACCTATAGATACATTATACTAGAAAAACATCTGGTCATCTCAATTTTAAAACTGAGACTTTTTTAATAGTATTCATTTTAATGTGGCACACAAAGCAAAATACTAAAATAAAACCACAAACTGAAATACCAAGAAAAAAGCTAAAACATGCGTCATTCAATATGCATCCTTCATATCTATTATACATAGACAAATGTTATATTTCGTAAATATATATTTTTTCAAAAGGAATAATAAAAATATCTGCACAACATAAAAACCATATCATGAATAGTTATATAAAATAATTTGTATTATAAATAACCGTTTAATCATAATTTGGGTAGTTAATCATTTCAATCTTAATACAACACTGCAAATGTTGGCGAAAACAATAACAAATGAAACATTTTGGGGATCTGAAGGTTAAAAAATGAAAATCCTGTATCCAATAAAAGATTTAGGGAATACAGCAGAAACCATTGTCACATAAAATCATGAGGTTTCTTTCATATTGAATGACCCTTTTTACACAACAATAAACAGTTTTAACAAAAGGTAAGTTAGTGTATTTAAGGCATTAGCCTTTATCCTCCTTCCATACATGTCCCATTAATTACTAGTAATTCATCCACAAACTTCTCAATTTTAAATAAGATAATTCTGATTTAATGATTAACGTGTTATCTATTTGCACTAACTGGAATTTGAAGTTTACTGCCATGTCTTCTTCTAAACAGAAATACTGACCTAAAGAAACTATGGATAAATGTCTTTGGAAAAAGGAAAACAAAACAATATTATTAGAGACCAAACTGAACAGAAGTGATTTATTATTTTTATTAAATTCACAACAAAAACTGTTTACGTAACTATATTTCCTATCAATACAAAATGTACATCGTTAAATTAGTTATGCACAATACATAAATCACTGTTGGCAAAGTCACTAAAACACTTCTGAATAAAATTATCTCAAAATGAACATCTAATTAGCTTATTTATAAAAACTGCTTTCTCCATATAAGTATTCATGTTAAATTGACAACATTTTCAGAGTTACAAAATAAACATAAAAATTGCAAGAAAAGTTATGATAAGAAACTTCTATTGGGACTGTTATTGCAGAACATGTTTTTGAAATGTATATAAAGTAGTTATATCTATAACAACAGACTAAAGTGGATTTTAGAAACATACTTGACCAAAGTTGTTTGAATTAGTAAAAAGTCAATACTATTTCTAATTATAACCAATTTCAAGATCAAAGCCTGGAAGCTGTAAAGATATGACAGCCACAGGTATACACTAGTAAGCATCTTAAAAGTCTATCTAAGTTTAGAACTCCCAAAACTTTACTGCTCAAGGAAAAACTCTACATATATCATTATTTTAGTCAATCTGATTTTGATATTTTACTACAGAAAACCAACATACATGTAAAAACATGTAAATCTGATCAATGTTTGGTAAGGAAGAAAAGATAAATAGATGCGACATGAAAAATAATGACAAAATCCACAAAGTCACACTTCCTTCATTTAAGAGAGAGGAATGATAGTTTATGTACATTTCAGTTTTATTACAACAAGTACATAACTAAAACAGAAAAATATTTTCTGATTCATTACATAATACAGGAACATGATGTACATTTAAAAGGTTGAATTAGTTTCAATAGGAGATGTAAAGATAGGGAAATCAATAATCAACAACTCTGTTGTCAGCCTGTTGCTAAAGTGTTAACAATGAATTAGGTTACTTATAAACACAGAGGACACCTTTTAAGTCCTGTTGATTCTTGCCAATTATAGGTAAATTTACCTGTATAATCTATCAATACAGTCTTGTCAATCAGAGAATACCTGGCCGAGAAAAAAATCAGGTACGATTTGTTTGAGATAAGATATCAAAGTCATTTAAGTAACAATTAACTAAATGACCCATAGTACTCCTTAAATAGGTATAAGAACTGTAAAAGATTGTTTGAGTTCTTTTGAGAAAACTACCAGTGAAAACTACTTTTCGTTAGTTCTAATAGTTTACTAATGTCAATCATTTCTGTTCCTGATTGTAAGCTGATATGCTTATATGGTTATTGAATATTTAGGAAACAATCACCAGATCAATGAGCGAGAAAGTGGCCTCCGGGAAAATTGATATATGTATCGAGTTAAACAGTAATCACATATGAATTATTTAAAGTTATAAAGATAAAACATACAGGATTGTAGCAATGTTTTAACATTTAAAGAACTGTGTTGTGATTATATAAATATCCTTTATCAATGTGTTATGACTTATCACGATTTTTTATCAATAAAATAAAACTAATTAATTTCACTACTCACTACCAATGAGACACACTAATACCTCTAAAAAAGGTTTAAAAAATTGTCTTAGACTAAACCAAATAAAACTAGGAATATATCTTGGTTCTATGATTGCTACATTCTACATGGCATACAGAACATATATATACATGTATATAGGTAATACTAGTAAAAGTCATCAGGTCTTAGTCAAATTGTTACTTAAAGTGGCTCAAACAATCTTCCAATTTAATGCAACATTTTCAAATCTCCAAGCAAAAACAGTTGTCACAAATATAAGCTGTTATTTGATTCGTCAACCAATAAACAAGGCATTAAACCTCAATCAATTGTCACATTTACCAATCAATTAAATAAATGTGGTTAGCCATTTGTTCTTCAAATATAATTGAATAGAGGTTGTACGTTTTCATTTGACAGAGCAAAACTTGGGACAAAAAGATTTTAGGTCAATTTATGAAATAATCAAGTTATTATCTTAACTGTTATTGATTTCATCACCAAAATTAAATATAAATATAACATATCATTGAATGAAAACATTCAATACAAAGATACAAGACCTCATATTGACATCTTAACTATCCTTTAGTCCCAAATTACACAGGTAATTAATTGTTCGGGCAATAAAATCACTCTTTTGGAAAAGGACCAAGTAATTATCAGCTAGGAGAGTTATGTAACTGATCAAAGGGGCATTAACTGATTAATAAAAGGTCTAATTAACAGCTAACATTCCTTTTAATCAATAAAACATCTTTTCAAATATTAATGACAATATACAAAACAGGCAAGTTATTTGACTAGCATCTAATGTCGTGCTTCAGTGAGCATAAATCTATACTTAATTCAATGAGGCTTTCAGTTAATGAAAATAGAAACTATAATCTTACAAGGACAATACAGTTGTATTAATTTTCTGTAGGGCATCAATACAAAATCAATAATTGTTGAAAGGCTGAACTTAAAATGTTTTATCTTATGATATGATATGGTAGACTTTTAAATCATAAATATTTGGAGATTTACTGGGTTATTTATCATTCATACCACTTAGGCAAACTCATACTTAATCATTTTGCATTGTGACAACATGTTTGTGTTTTTTCTTATTATATGTCTGAATAAAGTATTCAATAAAAATCTCCTTGAACTTTATGGTGACATTTGACCTCTGTAATTTAATGAGACACGAAAATCTTGTTTGAAGCCATACAAACCCGTCTGAAGGACTTTAAAAACAAATAAACTAGATGGGAAACAAAGTGATTGTATGTTGTTTAATGCCATGTTGCAATTGTTTCTTATATAGCATAGTAAAAACATGTTTTGTAAAATGCATTATGTCTTCTGTGCAGTAAAGTAGACAAATGGGCTGGATGTCTAATTCTAGCACACTGGATCGAGACAGCAGTTAGGCATTTCACCACACTTACAAATGCTGCTAGCTTAGCAAATGTGTAGTGTACTCCACTGTCCAGCATAGCATTGATCTCCTGAATACCAAGCTAGCATGTAACTAATCAGGGGCAAGATCTCCCAAACAGAAACATGCAGCTTACATTGAATATTTATTTTTATTTAGTTATTTTGTATTTATTTTGTTATTGATCGGATATAACAGAGACAGATCTAAGGGACATAAGGCATCATTACATGTTCCATTGCTATGTTTTTATTTGTTTGTTTGAATGCTATTTAATGCAACTTTCAGCATTTGTTTGGGGGAGGAAGCCAAAGTACCCAGAGGAAACCCTTGACCTTCAGTTCGAAGACTGGCAATCAGAGGCAGTTAAGATTGGAGTTGAGTGAACCCTGCCCGCATTAAGACTCGAACCCGCAATCTCAGTATCGACCGAGTTATCAAAAGTAGACAAACTACAGTAACCACTCTGCCACCAAGGCTCTACCCCCCACCCCCCATTGCTATGAAATGCTTTCATAGACATGTTGTGATTTGACTGTTTGAATGTGACATGGGTTGATTGCAAGGTTTGAAAGGCTATTTACATTTATAGGTTTACCCATCACAAGTTCAGTTTGGTACAACAACAAAAAAGTACAAGAGTACAGAGAAATAAAGACCAACCTGATGACTTGGATGTCAGCTTCTCCCTGTGGGCAGCACATACTGCCAATAACCTATAACCCAGGTCAAGGTCATATCCAGGCTGAGCAGCAACTCTGCTAACAATCTATAATAATAAAGGCACAAATATTCATCACAATAATCATGTGTTATTCAGTTGTGGAATCCAATGTTTTATATGTCAAATATGCTTTTTATGACAGGTAAAAATGTTTAAAAGTAAAAGGAGTAGAAATAGCTATTATAGAAGTAAAAAGAATGGAAATAGCTAATTTGCTGCAAAATTACAACAAAAAAGATACAAAAAACATTTAAATCAAGACTGAAAATTCTGAAATTCTGATTTATATAGAAAAATGTTATGCCTGTTATGTTAATATTTACATACAAAAGTTAGTATTCAGATCAGTATGCTTGTTGGTCCCAAAAAATTCAAGTAATAAACCATCTTGACCTATGTATTATCACAAAACAGCTCAAAATTTTAATAAAAGAAATCAGCGAGTTAAATAAATAACACAGAATTTTTCTAAATAATTCCACTCATTTATATTTGTCAGTTCTTGTTGATTTAATTGTATGGTTCTGTTCAAGGACTTCAGGATTTAAGAGACTTTGGGGTTGATTTGAAACTTTAAAATTATTTTGATCTAAGGATTCATGAGACTTAATGATTTGCAATAATTTGTGTTTCAAATGAGATATGTTTGTGTTTGTTTAATTTTTGGCTCCCAGTTTTTATTGTGCATGGAAGCCAGAGTATCTGGTAAAAAAAACCACACATTCACAAGGAAAACTGGCAACCCTTGTCATATATGATTGGAGCACACCCTGCCAACAGTGAGACTCCAAACAAAATCTCAGTGTTTTAACGCATGTTATCAATAGAAGATGACTAACTACCTTAAACACTCGTCCACCGAGGCCCTTACTAGACATGATTGAATTTTAATTTTTATTAAATAAAAAAAGAAATTAAATTTATATATAAATGTAATATCAGACACATACATAAAATTAATACTAAAACAGTTAGAAATGTTTTAAAATTTTTTTTCAAAAGACAAGTCATAAAAGCACCAGACAACCTTGACAAGTTCCAAATGTGTATTGTTAAAAATTATTTCAAATTAAAATTTATGATATCTATACATTAAATCAAAATGAAACATGTTAAAATGGCCAATTAATCAAAAAACGACACACTCAGAGAGAACAAATGTTTATTTCAATCCTGAAATATGACAAGCAATCAATAAATGAAATCTGTCACTGTATAGGGACAGCTGTGAAGGGTCAATAATAATTACAAGGTTTTGCTAGCATCTCTACTTTATTTTATTAAGTTAATTGGCTAATAAGAGAGAAATTGCACTATGCATTGATTGTAGTTGTATTTATTACAACTGCTCATCCTTAATTCTGAAAAATTGCTGGATGGCCACTTCTAATGCTTTTTCACTCAGTAATTAAATTGTTTTAAAGTAATTTACCATGAAGTTCTACAAATGGAACAATATGCAAGTGTAAAAATGGGATTCTTTAATCTTTATTAATATAGCAAGGATTTTAAAAATTCATCTTTATTTATTCTGAAAAAAAAACAGTTCCATTTTATAAAGGTACTAAAACGCATTTGTTTACTGTTTAAGACACAGATTTCAAACTTATGTCTCTGTCTTACATAAGAGTCCAAGAATACTGCCCTTCAAATTATGTTCTACCTTACAATGGAAATGGGGGCCTCGGTGGCCGAGTGGTCAAGGTAGTTCGTTTACTATTGATCACGTGGTCTGTCAACACTGAGATTGCGGGTTCGATTCTCACTGCAGGCACGGTGTACGCGACTCCAATCTTAATTGACAAGGATTGCCAGTTTTCCTACCGCAGGTCGGGGGTTCTCTCCGGGTACTCCGGCTTCCTCCCCCAATAAAAACTGGACGCCATGAAATAGCTGAAAAATTGCTGAAAGTGGCGTTAAAACACCATTCAAACAAACAAACAAATACAATGGAAATGATACAGTTTACACTGCACATATTTTATATTTAAGCTTGCAAGTCTTTTATTGTACAAGACCCATCTGACCAATGGAATTAGGTTGTCGATGTAAGACATTAAAACGGTAAAATACCTGTCTGACCAAAGAAACTAGGTAGGTGTACGGTAAGAAGTTAAAACAGTAAAATATGTGTCTAACCAATGGAATTAGGTTGTCTGTATAAGACATTAAAATGGTAAAATACCTGTCTGACCAATGGAATTAGGTTGTCTGTACAAGACATTAAAACGGTAAAATACCTGTCTGACCAAGGGAATTAGGTTGTCTGTATAAGACATTAAAACGGTAAAATACCTGTCTGACCAATGGAATTAGGTTGTGGGTGTAAGACATTAAAACGGTAAAATATCTGTCTGACCAAGGGAATTAGGTTGTCTGTATAAGACATTAAAACGGTAAAATACCTGTCTGACCAATGGAATTAGGTTGTGGGTGTAAGACATTAAAACGGTAAAATACCTGTCTAACCAATGGAATTAGGTTGTCTGTATAAGACATTCAAACGGTAAAATACCTGTCTGATCAATGGAATTAGGTTGTCTGTACAAGACATTAAAACGGTAAAATACCTGTCTGACCAAGGGAATTAGGTTGTCGTAGTAAGACATTAAAACAACCCCCATGTCATTGTACAACATTACATAATAGTACTTACAATACTGATATTAACCATTATTGTCCAAGCATGATACAGCAGAATTACTTGGAACAATAACGAACATGCAATTCTGGGAAACATACGACTCTTTATGGTAAAAATTGTAATTATAAATTTGGACAATCCATGTATTAATATGGATATAAAGTAGAGAGTTTTTCTTCATTGATGATGATAGACATGTTAACATTTCCAAAAACAAATGTTAAAATCATTGTTGTTACAATTTTTTTTCAATACAAAATTTTGGACCAGCTAGTTGTATTCTTTGTAGTACTGCACTCTTTTAACATGTCTTATTCTCTGATTAGTACTTTTTTCTGTAAGTTTCATTTCAAAATTAACAAAAAATAAGATAATTAACGGAATTATCTGCATAATAAATTAAATGTCAAAATTGTGTCTCTTAGTCTGCCTTTTAACACAGATGTATTTCTATTGATTTTTTTTTTATAAAACATGATTACATCAGTCAATTTTATGAATTGTTTTTTATGTCTTCATACAAGAATTTTCCCAATTATAATTCTGTCGGTTATATTTTTGAGCTAACCATTGTCTCCAATAGTTTTATTTAATGATCAAAAGTAAAAATCAGATAACGCATCTGCTGACATAGTAACAATATGATTACTCTAATCAGCATCTTTACCGATATTTAAAAACAAGTGATTCTTTCCTTTAATCAATATAAAATAGATTTCACCCTATTAATGTAAACAAGTTGACAATGTAATAATCCATACTGCGTTACAATAGGAAGCATGAGTTAGCTTTCTATTTAATTGTTTGTTCCTTTCTGGTGCCGTTATCGGGATTGATTCCGTCATAATCAGTTCTCAATGTCAATATCATCGTGTGTACACAGGGTGCATTTACATTCATCACTGCAGTGATTGATAAATTAATACATGAAAAATTTTGTTTCATTATTTAACGAGAAAGAATAATACAACTATTGAAACCATTCTTAATTGATACAAATGAATAAAATATTGTACCGATTTACAATCTTAAAATTTATCCTTTCACAGGATTCAGTCTGCGACAGTGAATTACTCATCTCGATAAATGAGAAATCCAGCGCAAACAATAACGGCTAATAAGCTTCAATATTGATTAACACATAAACGGGGTATCAGACATAATTATTCTGTCAATATCTGATAGAAAGGACAGAAGCAGAATCCAATAAATAGGATTGTCATATAAAGGGAGGCAATCCGTATAATTGTCTTTAACAAGGAGATGTCTCATGGGACACAATAATTTGTACAGAAATACGAAAACAAAATGGATATTTTCTGTTGGAGAACACTTTCTAAGCCTCAATATTGAGATCATATATGAAAACAAAAACACAGCCATTGGGAATAATAATGTATCAAACTGATCTCTAGAGGTAACAAGAATTGACATCCTTACTAGTAAACAAAGCCTAGATGCCAATATCGCTAATTACTGCTTTATTCAACTTTAACCTTAAATGACCGTTCCTAGACCAAGGACAAGTGGTATCTAGAATTTGTATTTTAAATAGAAAAGTTCTGTGTTCAGATGTCAATATTTACATTAAACAGCTGATGATGGGCCATTTCAATAAAATGACTTGTTATTTACTGTCTTTAATGATTTGGTATTAACATATTATGTATATTTTTTTTATTATATTGACATGGTATAACCTTTAAAGAATATATAAAGATGATGTTTATAAAACTAATAAATACTGTCAAATAATCTATTACCCCAGTTCAAACAACGCTTTGCAGGGTAAATTATCCTACTGGGTTACTGTTTGTTTCATACATCACATTTTGATCAGAAACTGTAATTAGCCATAACAAACCTCTAATGACAATTGTTTAAATAATTGATAGACCACGATCTGTAACAGAATTGATTAATTACTAATTATTGTTCACTTCATATTGGATTTTCCATTTCCATCGAGGGATGCTGGAGAAAAGCACAGAATCACCGATCAACAGATTTAATTTCCTGCAAATCATTCATTTACAGATGGATAAATAATGGGAGTTCTTAAGAACAGTGTTTTCTTTCTTTGCTTGTGTTACAATGATTTATTCTATCCTTGCTTAAACTGCTACCCCACTGTTTTCTTTTCTCTTTAATTTTGAATCATTATATTCCAAGGTATCACAATTTTTGTTCAGTTAATATATCTAAAAAGACATTTAAACCCAATTCTTTTTGGACCAAAAATTTACAGGTCAAATACAGGTCTCAGAAAGTTATATAGATCTATGGTCTTATAATATTCAGTATAGTTTCATCGCAGATATGTTCCAGTTTAAATACTTTAGATATGACCCTAGATGTCAGAAAAAATTCTATTAAAAAAAACTAAATTTGAAACAGTGCTACAGTAATCACAAACCCTTACTTCTGCTTTGCATTTTACAAATGAACAAATCATAAAAAAATAGTTTGATTGCCATTCTTTATATTTAATCTTATACTGTCACAAACTCAAAATCCAAAAGATACAAAACATATGTGTTACTTATTTTATACATGTACTGATTACAGAAACATGCTTACAAAATACATGTATTGATTACTGACACATGACTATCTTATACATGTACTGATTACTGATGCATGCTTATCTTATACATGTACTGATTACTGATGCATGCTTATCTTATACATGTACTGATTACTGATTCATTCTTATCTTATACATGTACTGATTACAGATGCATGCTTATCTTATACATGTACTGATTACTGATGCATGCTTATCTTATACATGTACTGATTACTGATGCATGCTTATCTTATACATGTACTGATTACTGATGCATGCTTATCTTATACATGTACTGATTACAGATGCATGCTTATCTTATACATGTACTGATTACTGATGCATGCTTATCTTATACATGTACTGATTACAGATGCATGCTTATCTTATACATGTACTGATTACTGATGCATGCTTATCTTATACATGTACTGATTACTGATGCATGACTATCTTATACATGTACTGATTACTGATGCATGGTTATCTTTTACATGTACTGATTACTGACACATGCTTATCTTATACATGTACTGATTACTGATGCATGCTTATCTTATACATGTACTGATTACTGATACATGCTTATCTTATACATGTACTGATTACTGATGCATGACTATCTTATACATGTACTGATTACTGATACATGACTATCTTATACATGTACTGATTATGATGCATGCTTATCTTTTACATGTACTGATTACTGATGCATGCTTATCTTATACATGTACTGATTACTGATGCATGACTATCTTATACATGTACTGATTACTGATGCATGCTTATCTTATACATGTACTGATTACTGACACATGACTATCTTATACATGTACTGATTACTGATGCATGCTTATCTTATACATGTACTGATTACTGATGCGTGCTTATCTTATACATGTACTGATTACTGATGCATGACTATCTTATACATTTACTGATTACAGATGCATGCTTATCTTATACATGTACTGATTAATGATACATGCTTATCTTATACATGTACTGATTACTGATGCATGACTATCTAATACATGTACTGATTACAGATGCATGCTTATCTTATACATGTACTGATTACTGACACATGACTATCTTATACATGTACTGATTACTGATGCATGCTTATCTTATACATGTACTGATTACTGATGCATGCTTATCTTATACATGTACTGATTACTGATGCATGCTTATCTTATACATGTACTGATTACTGATGCATGACTATCTTATACATGTACTGATTACTGATGCATGCTTATCTTATACATGTTCTGATTACAGATGCATGCTTATCTTATACATGTACTGATTACTGATGCATGCTTATCTTATACATGTACTGATTACAGATGCATGCTTATCTTATACATGTACTGATTACTGATGCATGCTTATCTTATACATGTACTGATTACTGACACATGACTATCTTATGCATGTACTGATTACTGATTCATTCTTATCTTATACATGTACTGATTACAGATGCATGCTTATCTTATACATGTACTGATTACTGATACATGCTTATCTTATACATGTACTGATTACTGACACATGACTATCTTATACATGTACTGATTACTGATTCATTCTTATCTTATACATGTACTGATTACAGATGCATGCTTATCTTATGCATGTACTGATTACTGATGCATGCTTAAAAAATACATGTACTGATTACTGATGCATGCTTATCTTATACATGTACTGATTACTGATGCATGCTTATCTTATACATGTACTGATTACAGATGCATGCTTATCTTATACATGTACTGATTACTGATGCATGCTTATCTTATACATGTACTGATTACAGATGCATGCTTATCTTATACATGTACTGATTACTGATGCATGCTTATCTTATACATGTACTGATTACAGATGCATGCTTATCTTATACATGTACTGATTATTGATGCACGCTTATCTTATACATGTACTGATTACTGATGCATGCTTATCTTATACATGTACTGATTACTGATGCATGCTTATCTTATACATGTACTGATTACTGATACATTCTTATCTTATACATGTACTGATTACAGATGCATGCTTATCTTATGCATGTACTGATTACTGATGCATGCTTAAAAAATACATGTACTGATTACTGATGCATGCTTATCTTATACATGTACTGATTACTGATGCATGCTTATCTTATACATGTACTGATTACAGATGCATGCTTATCTTATACATGTACTGATTACTGATGCATGCTTATCTTATACATGTACTGATTACAGATGCATGCTTATCTTATACATGTACTGATTACTGATGCATGCTTATCTTATACATGTACTGATTACAGATGCATGCTTATCTTATACATGTACTGATTATTGATGCACGCTTATCTTATACATGTACTGATTACTGATGCATGCTTATCTTATACATGTACTGATTACTGATGCATGCTTATCTTATACATGTACTGATTACTGATACATTCTTATCTTATACATGTACTGATTACTGATGCATGCTTATCTTATACATGTACTGATTACAGATGCATGCTTAAAAAAATACATGTACTGATTAAAGATTCAGGGTTTTTGGGTCTGCTTTTTTATACATGTACTGATTACTGATGCATGCTTATCTTATTACTTTATTAGGAAAATCAGTCAATTAACATAAATTTTTACCATGGAGAGTATAGGAAATTGTTTGATGTTTTGAAGACTTATGCAATTAACAGATATGCATTAAAGTGGAATCCCAATGTACTCTTAAGTTGGCTGATGTGCCAGATTCCTCAATTAACTGTGAATTGTTTTCTAAAGCTTGTACTGTTGCATGACTGAAGTCAGAAAAATATAATAAAACAATTAAAGTTCTTTGATGAAGGGGAATATCTACATGTACATTCATTAAGCCTAAAAAATATTAAAGTTACTATGGAGTATGTGAAATTTATTATTGTTTATATTAACATGTATGTATGTTGAGTTAATTAACAGGAGTAATAAACTGCTTTATTTTAATCCACCAGAAAAACAGATAAGTAAATATCATCACACAATACACATCCCTGATCCTTTAATAGAACGATTAATTGATTGACTGATTTATTGATTGATTGATTTATTATTAACATCTAGCAGATTAACAAGAAGGTAAGATTAGAATAAACAGAAAAGAATGCCACCTCTGTTTATTGATAAACAATCAATGCATAAACAAATAACTTGTTGATATTATTAGGATTCATCTGTCATGGCGATCACAGTAACCTGATACTCATAGTTTGGCAGTTATATTGATGCAATTTTATAGAAAGAAAAATAAGAAACAGAGTCCGCTTCATTATTTATTAAATCTCCTCGGAATCAATACTTAGATGTAATAATTTGTTGGGAATTAGCAGTGAATCGATAGATGTCGAGATCAAATACATTTCACCATTAAGTCTGGTGTTCAATGTTTCTGATTCAGATACACATATTATTGATTAACAACTTCGGTATAACCTTCTAATAACATTGGCCAGAAAATTAACTCTATTTTTACTTGTCAATCATTCTTTTAAATGAGCAAGATGAGAATAAGACTTTCTCAGTACAATTAATTACTTGTCAGAGAATTTGTTTTTGATTTGATACCGTTTCAAACCTGCCTCTCCTTCCCTACCAAGAAACAATAAAATTGATAGGAGAAAAAAAATAGAAAACATTTTATGAGGGGAGTAAAATCTGTTTTATTCAAATTTTGTAATGGAATCTCCTTTTACCTAAGAAATAAACAGCAATGTGCAAAATCTATAGATAACTCTGTTCATTTAAGTGGAGGCAACTCTGGAAACATTAATTTGTACCTAAATTTATTTGTGATTATATAATTTCATAAATACATTTATCTTTAACAACTAAGGGCAATAACTCATTAATTAATGTCATTACCCAGGGTAGATAACTCTGTTAGACTGTTATTTATTTAGTTAAAAATTCTACATGGGTGTTAACTTCAATATGGACCCAAATGAAATGTTATCTGAGGTAACAATCTGTGTATGAGTGGAGATTTTAGAACCTAACATGTTATCAGTAAGATTTATGTACTTAGTAAGGGTGTAACTATAAAGATGTCAATTTCATCACAGGAACTCATCTGTTGTGGTTCTACCTGGATGGTTGTGCTTACAACACCTGATCAAATTAATATCAGTTTAAAGTTCCTGGACTAATTGTTTTCATGGATATGTTTCATTTTGCTAATTCTTACAAAAGATACATGTTTTATTTTGCATATAATGACAGAGAATGCAATTAAAATGCATACCACAAATACCACTGAAAGGTAACATAGAAATCAAATTAAGATAAAAAAACCCAGGATATTAAGTGGAAAATTACTGGTAACTATGTGTATCAATTACTATGTGTACCATATAACAGTGCATTAAAATAAAAATTCTGCAAGTCTAAAAGAATTTCAATGACTCTATGCCACTAAGAACTAACACCAAACACTGTTGTTTTGTTTCAAGTTCCTAATCAGGAAAGTTTTTTTTGTCTTTAATTAAGTTCTCTTACATAAACATTTCAGCAAAATTTGTGAGGACATTATACAATTTTTACAAAGAAAGAAAATAATGGCAGCCTATGCTAAAAATGAAAGAATGAGGAATGTTTTGTGAGTTTATATAAAAATTAAACCAGGAAATAAATTAAAAATGTTCCTACATTTTTGTAATTCAAAAATTTGAGACAACAAGAATCAGAAAAAAAAGAAAAAGAAGACATCTCATAATTTTAATTGACTGACTATTGCTTGTTAACTTTCAGCCATACTTTAGCCTCATTCTGGACTTGAACAGGAGTAAATTAACTACAATGCTTTGATTGGAGCTGATTATATTATAGGATTTCTTAAAACAAATTAAAGTTCCTTTTACAAAATTAACAAGTCGATATTTATTTTAAGACAAAATATGTAAATTTTAGTTCACGTCTACCACCTACGACTGCCAATTAGTACAAAAAAAAAAGATTTTAATCGAAAGATCAATTGTTGGAAATGAATAATTAAAAATAAAATTGTCACAGATCATTCAGTTGTAGGTGTTTTCAATAAATTATTTAAAAGATTCAATGATCATTAAAATTAGGAATAATATTGTTTTTGTTTGTTTGAATGGTGTTAAATGCCACTAAGAAATTTCTCAGCTATATCATGGTGTTCAGTTTATATTGTGGGAGGAAGCTGGAGTACCTGGAGAAAACAGCCGACCTTCAAGAAAACCGGCAATCCTTGTCAATTATGATTTAAGTCGAGTGCACCATGCCCATAGTGAGACTCAATCTGCAACCTGAGCACTGACAGACCAATGATCTACAGTGGATGAACTACCTTAACCATTTGTCCACTGAAGCCCCAAAAACATTAGGAATAACAAATAACTATATTAAATTATCAAAAAAGCTGTTTAACAGATTTTCAGAATGTGAATGAAATTTATATCACTCAGTTTAAGATTAACAGGTTTTTTCCATATTCATAAAAATCTGATACTTCTAAAATCAGAGATTGATTTGTGACATGAAACAAAACAACAACTAATGTTTCATCAAAAGGAGTTTGTACAATCAAAACCATCATCTAAATCCTTTCTTCCAAATTTTTATCTATTAAACTTCCTACATTCAAAATTTTTCCACCAAATCCTGACACCTGTTGGTATCATCACACATCCCATAGTTTTCAAAATTCCCTCTTTGTTAATTTTCAGCACTGCATCTGTAGTTAACTTTATTTATAGCTCTATTGCAAATAAAACAATTCACAGCAAGTGCTATTCAGTAAAAAGTGTGACAAAACTGGCCACTTAAATATATTGGCATCAAATTCATAATACATTGTTTGTATTATTTTTGTCATTATTTATGGTAAACAGCATATGAGTGTTTGTTATTTCTGCCAAGCAGACGGACACTTTACTAAGTGGGTAATTGTGGGTAATTTTTATTGACAAAGATGTGTTGCAACTCATGGAGAGTCTGAGAAAATTGGGACACTCACAAGTAGATATAAATCACTTCTTATGTCAAGATATGCTGTAGTAATGCATAGTTTTGTTATTGAGGTGCATTAAAGGAATGCATTTTTGATTTCTATTGAGGCACCACAAGGGATATTGTTAACAGTCAAATAAACAAAATGAATTTTTTGTTATTTTTGGTTATAAAAGTTACTGTTCCTAACTTATTATTAGAGGTAAAAAAAACTGTTGGATAAATAAAAAGAGATAAGTAAATTATGGCATAGATACACACATTATGATGTAAGTGAACATTGGCATAGATACAAAAGATTGTATTTTTCCATTTTTATTCCAAGATGTCAAATATTAAAAGCAATGTCACTGTTTTTCAATTTAATTAAATCTTTAAACTTCTTATAATTTCACACAACTATCCAATTCCCTTTGAATTTAAATGTCAGGATTAACATAGGGGTCAAATTCAGTGAGTAAAAGATGAAAAATTTAATGTTTACCAATGACGCAGATTATAAAACGTTTGTGTGGCTTTTGCTCGTAATGGTCTATACATGATGTTATTAGTTGCTTGACAATAAGTGTTATTTCTCTTGTACTCTATCTACCTATTCATCTGACGACAAATTTATAAGTCTCGATCAATTTGATACAATTCTGGTTCAGCAATCATCGTAATGTAGTAAGGTTTCATTTTATGACGAATCTTGTCAAGCGTCCACAGAAAATGCACAACAGCAACTAACTGCTTTTGTGTAAATCAATTTAAATCAATTCGAGATTTTTCCGCTAGGCTACTCTAAAGATGTTTTCATTTCCGCCATTATAAATACAATACTTTTGATGTGAATAAACCACGGAGAAAACTACTGCTTTACTCTATTAAGGAGACAATTATTACAGGAATAATCGCTTCCCTATCAGAGCTGATCGTTATAGCATAATAACTGTGGATAGCACTAAAACCCACTCACCAAAAAAGCACAAAAGCAGAAATGCTATTAATTTTATATTCCCAAAGTGCTACACTGAGTTCTTTCTGAATTGAGAGGACCTTAAAATGAAGCATCTATAAGAATAACTAACAATAATAAAATACTTGTACCTAATTTGAATATTTAAATAAAAACACAATAATTATTTGTCAAACAAGTGCAGTAAGATTAATTATATTCTCAAAAGACATTTATCAAAATTTGTGTTGTAAAACTGACAGAAAGAAAGTTTGGAGACATCAATGGAGAGTTACATCAATTCTTAAGAGTTGTGTTGTCAATATAAAGATAAGATTATCAATTAACTCCCGTAATTTCTGTTGTTTAGTGTAAAAAAAAAACATAAAAAATTTCAATTAATTATTAATCTTTAACCCTAATAGTAACACTACTAATTCTTAATTGATTGATGCTTACCATCCAGCACACAGTGTTTCAGAAAAAGTATTTGTACTTAAGCCTGTTAATTTTTCTCCAAATGTTTTGAACATGGCAGCACAAATTATGTAAAAAACGCCAAACTGTATAATTTTACATGTAGCAGTCAACAAACACAATAACATTTTGATATGTTAGTTTTTGTAGTAACCAAAAAATAAAAAACAACACCAAACCTTACATATTATAAAAATAACTGTTTTATTCTCTTGGAATAAAAAGAAAATACTTGTAAACAGTCCCAAACAAAAATTGATAAATCATAAACTTTGTTCAAATATTATAAAATAAGTAATTGATTATGTAATACGGATCTTACTGTACATAAGACCAACTGTAGGCTGTAATAGATATTTAATGCCTTTCAAAACAAGATTAACTGAGAGTATTGTTTCTTTTAATTTAATTTTGATCTCAGGTTCAATATTTATCAGTAAAATCAATCCACTTTAGATTCCGTAATAAAATTCTAACTTAATATTGATTCTGCACGACTAAATAACAGATGAAAAAAATGTTTAACTTCTTCCTTGATGTGCCTAGTGTCTCTATTAACTTAGAAATCAATAAAACAGTATCAATAGAATGACATTTATCCAAAAACAATTATAAGGATAATGGATTTACCAAAATGGTTCCATGTTGACTGAATACATCAATAAATCTCCTCTTTGTGGTGTAAAAATCACAAAGACCAGAAAAATTATACAGATCATTAAGGCTGTTACTTGGTTACATTTTAAAATCTTCTTCACAATATTAATTTCTCTAATTAACTTTGTTGTCATCATCATCAAAAATCATAAAAGATACATTGTCATAATTCCATTTTTTATCCATTTGTGATAACATTATTCATTTAAATAATTAGTATTAGGTTAACAAAGAATGACAAAATATTGTATTTTTTTAAATTGCTGTTGTCCGTTCAACTGCAAAATACAAAAAAGGCCCCCCAAAAAACTTTAATTTAAATCCATTTCTAATGGTTTTTAATATCATGTCAACAAAAATCAGTTATCACTCGCTAATAAGTAAAAAAAATCAGTTGTGAAACATTTTTGTAACAAAAATCTGATGATCAATTATTTAAGCGATTAAATCACAGCTACAAAATAAACTATCTTCCATCAGTAAATAACCCATCGTTTAACCATACAAGACCATGTTTATTTCTTTCAAATTAAATGCTAAACAGATTTATCAAATTTCCCCCTCCAGTGACCCCGGATAATGATAACTGGTAATCGCCTCTGAGAACAAACTTGGATAGCTGACAAGCACAATCAAATTAGATCAAGTTCCAACTCAGGAGAGCTATTTTCCACACAATCATATCACAGTAATAAACAATCAATATAACATCATGTCTGAGTTAGCTCCCCTGTACCAGCAAGTGCCCTGTCTGTCAATCAAAAACCACAGAAATCAAAACAAAGAGTTGAACAATAAGCATAAAATAAAATAAATATTTAGACCTTTTAACAAGAAGTGAAAAGTTGCAATGGTCAATTTTTTTGTCTAAAGAAATAAAGCTTAATTGAAAAAAAAAATTTAAAAAAAAATATTATTGTACTGCAAATTCAAACGAATTCCCCATGGATGGCCTCTCTCCTTGTCTATGCATTTTCACAGTTTTCTGAATCTAATTACAACATAATGGCTCAGGATGAGATTAGTTAGTGTACACAGATCTTAACTTGTCTGTCAACAAATTCCTTCTGGTTCCCTCACTGGGTTCCCTGTCAAATTAAGTCTATATATCAGCAGATAACATGTTTGGTGCAACCCCTGTCAGCATGTTTGTTAATTTGATGTGATACACTAAACATGCATTTTATTGTGATATGGGATGAAAGTTATGAATCATTAAACATGCTGAAAAAATCAAAACAATATTTAGGCCACACTATTAAACAATTCATTGGTAAAGGGGAATGAAGGGGTGGGGGAGTGAGAGGTCCTAAATATAAAAAAAAATTATCTAGTCTGACCAATATCTCTTTTGGGGGTTGGTGCACTATCGAAAAGGGATTCTATAAGTTTAGTGAAGCTTTTATGAATTTTGGACTTGGAATGTAGTGTGCAACAAGACTTATCTAAATACTTATAGGGTAAAATGAAGCTGTTAAGTTTTTGTTTTCCTTGAACAAACTATTACATTTTAATTAATCTTAGTAAATCGCAAGTTCATTGACAGGCTCATTTTTTATAGCTGCAAAAAGCAGATATGCTATTTCTGAACCCATCATTTGAAATATCAATAAAATACAGAAAAAGTCATGATTTAAACAGACAGAGAGAGTATGTCTGTTGCAATTTCATTGCAATTTATGTCAACACTTATTTTACTCAGGCAGATACACATACCAGGGGTTCTCATATCAATAATAACCACATATCAAATAGTATAATCTGTGCATCAACATCCTGGGCTTTTATCTTCTGCTATCAAACAAATATTTATTGTACAAAAGATAGATGATGTAATCCTACTTCTACCATTTAATAATTACATTACAATTAGCAGGGAATTATCTATACATGATGAAATCATTATATGTACCACAAAGTATTGTGTAGGGGTCGCTACAAGGAGTACCTTGGCATAACGGTTTAAAGGTCAAATGTTTTGCTAATGTGCTCAAAATATATTTTGCACATTCACAAATTTGTCAAAACTTGTAGTTTGTAATTAAAAACAATTTATTTCAAAAGCTGTTGTTTAATCAAATAGACAACAAATAGTCTTCTTGTAATTTCCCTGATGCTAATTATGGGATGAGGTTAAAAAATTCAATCAGTCATTTAATTGTTTGCCCTGTGAAAACTTCACATCTAAATTCTATTAGGGTTTTGAACAAAATTCTATCAAATAATTATTTGCTATTTACCAATGTAACCAGTTATTCAAAATTGTTGCAATCAAGCAAGAACCACAAAATTTCTTTAAAGATTTGATTACACAATAAAGAAAAACATATCCGATGCAAGTGTTATGACAACAGGTAAAACATCTGATGTAAAAATATTGCCTTATGCAAAGTAATCAATTATGGCGGGAAATGAAGCACTTTATTAGCAGAAGACATATAGGATAACATTACCAACTCGCTTTTCATTAACCATTGTTGGTGGCCTTTCCAGGATTTCCTTGTTTTCTAAGCAGTTCATTTCTAATCAATCAATAAATAATAAGAAATCGTAATTGACAATGTTGGTTACATTCAATCTCTTACAATATTTTTATCCTGAGTAACGGGATAGTTCAATGAACAATTTAGCATTCAGTCTATGATGGTAATAGAGTCATCACTTCACTGATATTTTCTCCTTTCTGGAGTTAATTGTTGACAACAGAACTACAGTAACCAAATTGATCGATAGAAGTTTTGTAACTATTGTCAACAAGCTAAATAAAATGATTAATATACTTATTTGTCTTATTAACATAACTAGAATTTAATACCACCTTTATTGAAATAGGAAATCATTTTAACAGAAGACAGCAATAACAAGAGGACTTGGTGTATTTAATCAGGATATTTGGTATCCTTGTTACTAGGATTGACATGATAATCTTAGAAAAGGCTTTCTTTACATCTGTTCTTTGGTAAAGTAAAAATAAAAATGTCATCAAAGATACCAACATATACTACACCAGACACACAATTTGGCCACTCATCGGTAATGCTCAAACCAAAATATTGAAAAATGAAATATTTTGTATGCAGAACAGCTTTTATTATCGCAATAATCTTGTCTGAAAAATCTGAAAACAACTGACTTTCTGATAGCTGAGCTTAATATATTTAAAAAAAAATCCTATTCTGGAGTCACTGGTAAGGAGACTGGTGGTGCCCTCTATAGATTTCTTAGAGTATAACAAAGTTGTGAATATTAAAATAACATAATAATAATAATTTTAAGTGAACATTTGAAAGAGAAGGCTGGTCTTCTGGTCAAATTTAATAACCAACTTGGAAATGTGAAAATAACTAAAGATAATGATTGATATCTTACAACATCCAATAGCAACCACTGACAACAAATCACAACATCCAATGGTATCCAGTCTGACAACAAATCATAACATCAATTGGCAACCAGACTGACAACAAATCACAACTTCAATTGGCAACCAGACAACAAATCACAATTTCAATTGGCAACCAGACAACAAATCACAACTTCAATTGGCAACCAGACAACAAATCACAACTTCAATTGGCAACCAGACAACAAAGCACAAGGCAACCAAACTGATAAAAAATCACAAGGCAACCAGACTGATACAAATAACAAGGCAACCAGACCGATAACCAAACCACAAGGCAACCAGACTGATAACAAATCACAAAGCAACCAGACTGATAACAAATCAATAGGCAACCAAACTGATAACAAATCACAAGGCAACCAGACTGATAACAAACCACAAGGCAACCAGACTGCTAACAACTTACAAGGCAACCAGACTGACAACAAATCACAAGGCAACCAGACTGACAACAAATCACAAGGCAACCAAACTGATAACAAATCACTAGGCAACCAGACTGATAACAAATCACAAGGCAACCAAACTGATAACAAATCACTATGCAACCAGACTGATAACAAATCACAAGGCAACCAAACTGATAACAAATCACAAGGCAACCAAACTGATAACAAATCACTAGGCAACCAAACCTATAACAAATCACAAGGCAACCAAACTGATAACAAATCACTAGGAAACCAGACTGATAACAAATCACAAGGCAACCAAACTGATAACAAATCACAAGGCAACCAAACTGATAACAAATCACTAGGCAACCAAACTGATAACAAATCACAAGGCAACCAAACTGATAACAAATCACAAGGCAACCAGACTGATAACAAATCACAAGGCAACCACACTGATAACAAATCAAAAGGCAACCAGACTGATAACAAATCACTAGGCAACCAGACTGATAACAAACCACAAGGCAACCAGACTGACAACAAATCACAAGGCAACCAGACTGACAACAAATCACAAGGCAACCAGACTGATAACAAATCACTAGGCAACCAGACTGATAACAAACCACAAGGCAACCAGAATGACAACAAATCACAAGGCAACCAGACTGATAACAAATCACAAGGCAACCAAACTGATAACAAATCACTAGGCAACCAAACTGATAACAAACCACAAGGCAACCAGACTGATAACAAATCACAAGGCAACCATACTGATAACAAATCACAAGGCAACCAGACTGATAACAAACCACAAGGCAACCAGACTGATAACAAATCACAAGGCAACCAGACTGACAACAAATCACAAGGCAACCAGACTGATAACAAATCACAAGGCAACCAAACTGATAACAAATCACAAGGCAACCAAACTGATAACAAATCACAAGGCAACCAGACTGATAACAAATCACAAGGAAACCAGACTGACAACAAATCACAAGGCAACCAGACTGATAACAAACCACAAGGCAACCAAACTGATAACAAATCACTAGGCAACCAAACTGATAACAAATCACAAGGCAACCAAACTGATAACAAATCACTAGGCAACCAGACTGATAACAAATCACAAGGGAACCAAACTGATAACAAATCACAAGGCAACCAAACTGATAACAAATCACTAGGCAACCAAACCTATAACAAATCACAAGGCAACCAAACTGATAACAAATCACTAGGAAACCAGACTGATAACAAATCACAAGGCAACCAAACTGATAACAAATCACAAGGCAACCAAACTGATAACAAATCACTAGGCAACCAAACTGATAACAAATCACAAGGCAACCAAACTGATAACAAATCACAAGGCAACCAGACTGATAACAAATCACAAGGCAACCACACTGATAACAAATCAAAAGGCAACCAGACTGATAACAAATCACTAGGCAACCAGACTGATAACAAACCACAAGGCAACCAGACTGACAACAAATCACAAGGCAACCAGACTGACAACAAATCACAAGGCAACCAGACTGACAACAAATCACAAGGCAACCAGACTGATAACAAATCACTAGGCAACCAGACTGATAACAAACCACAAGGCAACCAGACTGACAACAAATCACAAGGCAACCAGACTGATAACAAATCACAAGGCAACCAAACTGATAACAAATCACTAGGCAACCAAACTGATAACAAACCACAAGGCAACCAGACTGATAACAAATCACTAGGCAACCAGACTGATAACAAATCACAAGGCAACCAAACTGATAACAAATCACTATGCAACCAGACTGATAACAAATCACAAGGCAACCAAACTGATAACAAATCACAAGGCAACCAAACTGATAACAAATCACAAGGCAACCAAACTGATAACAAATCACTAGGCAACCAGACTGATAACAAATCATAAGGCAACCAAACTGATAACAAATCACTAGGCAACCAGACTTATAACAAATCACAAGGCAACCAAACTGATAACAAATCACAAGGCAACCAGACTGATAACAAATCATAAGGCAACCAAACTGATAACAAATCACAAGGCAACCAGACTGATAACAAATCACTAGGCAACCAGACTGATAACAAATCACTAGGCAACCAAACTGATAACAAATCACTAGGCAACCAGACTGATAACAAATCACAAGGCAACCAGACTGACAACAAATCACAAGGCAACCAGACTGATAACAAATCACTAGGCAACCAGACTGATAACAAATCACAAGGCAACCAAACTGATAACAAATCACAAGGCAACCAGACTGACAACAATCAATAGGCAACCAGACTGATAACAAACCACAAGGCAACCAGACTGATAACAAATCACAAGGCAACCAAACTGATAACAAATCACAAGGCAACCAGACAAGGTAATATTGTATAATGTCTTTTCCTAATTAGATCTTGTAAATCCCCTAACAACTACTAATTCATTTTTACTCTCCCTATAACAAAATGCAACAAGTTGAAAACCAAATAACTAAAGAAAAAGCCATAATTTGCAAATAACTGACATTCTAAACCCCAGCTAATAAGGTTTACGACCCCTCAGTAGACTACAACCAATAAAGGAATTGTTATGATATTTACAAGGTTTAATCAATCAATCACGTTTAATGAGAATAACTGGGATCAATACCATAGCTGCTGGCAATTCTGTACATCAGATTATTGAAAACCATTTTTCTTTTAATTTCGTTTATTTGTCACTGTACGAACAATAAAGAAGTAAATCACAAAGCCATCGAGAGTAACAATTGTGTCTTCCTGGAAATAATGCTTAATAAGTTTGATGTAAGTGGTCTCCTGTAGAATGGTTTATGATATATACGGTACGATCTGCTTTAACGGTGAAGCCAATGTTTGCCATTGATCTTATATTGTTTTAATTCCTCCAGAGTATACGCGATAATCTTTACAAAATGCTCGGCCATCAGTCATCATATTTTTTTGTACAAAATAAATTCATAATTATACAGAAGATTAAAAACTAAATATTTGTTTGAAAACGGTGTCTTTGCAGACTTTTATGAACCACAAGAGTAAGAACATTATGAAAAATAATCAACCAATGAAACGGAGAGGGGAGATATAATCAACCAATGAAACGGAGAGGGGAGATGATTAGAGGTGTTTTCTTTAATGCCTGTTTGACTTTAAAGTATCAGTTAAATGTTAATATAATGAAAACATAGATTTACGATTTAATTCAAAGGTCTGAGATGTTTTAGAGGGTCATTCTTTATACTGTTATATCTCTCATTCCTATTGTATTATGTTTTCAGTAGAGGACATTAAAAGCCACATCTTGGAGAGACACTACAAAAGGGCGAAAATGGGGAGGGGGTTAAAGAAACATTTGATTCCACAGTAAAATTAAAGTAAACTGATAAACCTACAGATCTATATCATGGCTCAAAGCCTTCGTAAATCACATAAACCAGTGTATTTACTGTAATTCACAAGTGTCAAATTTTCAGGAACAAAACATGTACAATATTTAAAAGATGTGCAAAGATAAAAATTTTATTTGGCATTACAACAGAAAGTTTGGATTTTAATGCCAGACGTATACTTCCTAATTTACAATCTATCAAAGTTAACTGTCAAGATCCATTTATCTTTTTGAGCTGTTTCTACATTTGTTTTAATTTAAATAAACAAACAGTCTGCCAACCTTTGATCATCCACCAAACTGCCAAATATTAAATCATTAAATGTGGTGCAATCAATTTCTTATTTTACATTTTTTTGTGTGCAGATTTGTCAAAAAGCAGGTTATAAGAGGACTTAACTCCAAAGCATAGTTGTGGTAGCAATAACTTATCTTATGAAATGTTCTAAACTTCACAAAAAAGTTTTCTGATATTCACCTAAATTTCATTATCTATCTGTATAGGCAGACAGAGCTCCAGATATGTAGATATGGGTATTAACTCTATACTATGCAGTGCTAGGACCTACTGCTAAAAAAACTTGTCTGGATTGTCACACTGATTAATTGGCAAGCAGCTTTTCAGCTCTATTTAAGATGAGCAGTTTCAGCTAAATACAGGAGGAGAAAGTATTCAAAATTAGGGAAATGGACCAGTCAATGGGAGGGAAATGGACCAGTCAGTCAATGGGAGGGAAATGGACCAGTCAGTCAATGGGAGGGAAATGGACCAGTCAATGGGAGGGAAATGGACCAGTCAATGGGAGGGAAATGGACCAGTCAATGGGAGGAAAATGGGCCAGTCAATGGGAGGGAAATGGACCAGTCAATGGGAGGGAAATGGACCAGTCAATGGGAGGGAAATGGACCAGTCAATGGGAGGAAAATGGGCCAGTCAATGGGAGGGAAATGGACCAGTCAATGGGAGGGAAATGGACCAGTCAATGGGAGGGAAATGGGCCAGTCAATGGGAGGGAAATGGACCAGTCAATGGGATGGAAATGGACCAGTCAATGGGATGGAAATGGACCAGTCAATGGGATGGAAATGGACCAGTCAATGGGAGAGAAATGGACCAGTCAATGGGAGGGAAATGGACCAGTCAATGGGATGGAAATGGACCAGTCAATGGGAGGGAAATGGACCAGTCAATGGGAGGGAAATGGACCAGTCAATGGGAGGGAAATGGGCCAGTCAATGGGAGGGAAATGGGCCAGTCAATGGGAGGGAAATGGGCCAGTCAATGGGAGGGAAATGGACCAGTCAATGGGAGGAAAATGGGCCAGTCAATGGGAGGGAAATGGACCAGTCAATGGGATGGAAATGGACCAGTCAATGGGAGGGAAATGGACCAGTCAATGGGAGGGAAATGGACCAGTCAATGGGAGGGAAATGGACCAGTCAATGGGAGGGAAATGGACCAGTCAATGGAAGGGAAATGGACCAGTCAATGGGAGGGAAATGGACCAATCAATGGGAGGGAAATGAACCAATCAATGGGATGGAAATGGACCAATCAATGGGATGGAAATGGACCAGTCAATGGGATGGAAATGGACCAATCAATGGGATGGAAATGGACCAGTCAATGGGAGGGAAATGGACCAGTCAATGGGAGGGAAATGGACCAGTCAATGGGAGGGAAATGGACCAGTCAATGGAAGGGAAATGGACCAGTCAATGGGAGGGAAATGGACCAATCAATGGGATGGAAATGAACCAGTCAATGGGATGGAAATGGACCAATCAATGGGATGGAAATGGACCAGTCAATGGGAGGGAAATGGACCAATCAATGGGAGGGAAATGGACCAGTCAATGGGATGGAAATGGACCAGTCAATGGGAGGGAAATGGACCAGTCAGTCGATGAGAGGGAAAGGCACCAGTCAATGGGAGGGAAATGGACCAGTCAATGGGAGGGAAATGGACCAGTCAATGGGATGGAAATGGACCAGTCAATGGGAGGGAAATGGACCAATCAATGGGATGGAAATGGACCAGTCAATGGGAGATTAATGGACCAGTCAATGGGAGGGAAATGGACCAGTCAATGGGAGGGAAATGGACCAGTCAATGGGATGGAAATGGACCAGTCAATGGGATGGAAATGGACCAATCAATGGGAGGGAAATGGACCAAGCAATGGGATGGAAATGAACCAATCAATGGAGGGAAATGGGCCAGTCAATGGGATGGAAATGGACCAATCAATGGGATGGAAATGGACCAGTCAATGGGAGGGAAATGGACCAGTCAATGGGAGGGAAATGGACCAGTCAATGGGAGGGAAATGGACCAGTCAATGGAAGGAAAATGGACCAGTCAATGGGAGGGAAATGGACCAATCAATGGGATGGAAATGAACCAGTCAATGGGATGGAAATGGACCAATCAATGGGATGGAAATGGACCAGTCAATGGGAGGGAAATGGACCAATCAATGGGAGGGAAATGGACCAGTCAATGGGATGGAAATGGACCAGTCAATGGGAGGGAAATGGACCAGTCAGTCGATGAGAGGGAAAGGCACCAGTCAATGGGAGGGAAATGGACCAGTCAATGGGAGGGAAATGGACCAGTCAATGGGATGGAAATGGACCAGTCAATGGGAGGGAAATGGACCAATCAATGGGATGGAAATGGACCAGTCAATGGGAGATTAATGGACCAGTCAATGGGAGGGAAATGGACCAGTCAATGGGAGGGAAATGGACCAGTCAATGGGATGGAAATGGACCAGTCAATGGGATGGAAATGGACCAATCAATGGGAGGGAAATGGACCAAGCAATGGGATGGAAATGAACCAATCAATGGAGGGAAATGGGCCAGTCAATGGGAGGGAAATGGACCAGTCAATGGGAGGGAAATGGAACAGTCAATGGGAGGGAAATGGACCAAGCAATGGGATGGAAATGAACCAATCAATGGGAGGGAAATGGGCCAGTCAATGGGAGGGAAATGGACCAGTCAATGGGATGGAAATGGACCAGTCAATGGGAGGGAAATGGACCAATCAATGGGATGGAAATGGACCAGTCAATGGGAGGGAAATGGACCAGTCAGTCAATGGGAGGGAAATGGACCAGTCAATGGGAGGGAAATGGACCAGTCAATGGGAGGGAAATGGACCAGTCAATGGGATGGAAATGGACCAATCAATGGGATGGAAATGGATCAATCAATGGGGTGGAAATGGACCAGTCAATGGGAGTGAAATGGACCAGTCAAATAGGAGGAAAATCTGGACTCTTGCATAAAATGTTTGGAGATGAACATTTTTAAGCATATTGAAAAAATATAGAGTAACTGCACTACTTGTAGTTAGAATATGAGGTAGTGCAGAGGGACTTAAACAAATGTATATTACTCCCCTGAACTAGGGCACTGGTTAGAACAAGTTTTAAAGAATGTTGTCTTATGTACTCTATATCAACTGTTATCAATCAGTTTCATATATGAAGTTATTGATCAATCTTATTGGGAAAATCAACTAAGATTTTAAAACATCACTGTATTGTACAGTACAAAATCAGTTGAAATCGACAATACCTTTTAAAGTATAAAATCTTTCATTTTAGAATGTTAATATCGTAATCAATAGCCAACTACATCCTTACAAATTCACAAAAGTAGTCAAGAATTCAATAGATTTAAACTCTGGGCCATTTTTGTGTTTCAATTTAAATTTCAGAACTTGTTGTAATGTAGAAAGTTTTGATAATTTCTTTGTCACAAATCTATCAGAAAATATATACATCACGCATTCAATATAACCACTAACAATGGGTTGCACAACTCATCATATAAATTAGGTGTTAGTATTTTTGTAAGAAATCTATTTTGAAAAACTAATTAAATGTCAAATATTTTCTCCCAGCTTTTAAATCTTTAAAGTTTCATTAACGTCTTGTAACATGTCAAGAAGTTTATGTAGGTAAATGGTTAATAAAATAACAGTAAACTAATCCAAAAAGAAGATGCAGAAACACAACAAGCTGTAATTGTTGTATAGTAATGGATACTGCATAGCCACATCTATAACTGTTTAGTTTATATACATGTAGTCTATGTTTATGAATGAATGAAACATAGTTTTTTGTTTTTAACCTTCCAACAGATTCCTTTATTTATTTTCAGTTACCTGTTTCTCATCTTCAATAAAAAAATGTATTTTTAAATATTTTTATACCAAATATGACATGCACTAGATTCTTTATAAACACAGAGCCTTACTGTGGGCAGAGTAAGACTTGATTCCAACTTTAATTGACACGGATTTCCTGCCGAAGGTAGAGGATATCAACACCCCCTCTTACCCCAACAAAATATAAAAACTGGGTGCTATGATATATCTGAAAGTGGCATCCTACCACATTCAAACAAACATACAAAGGGCATTAACTCTTACAATGAGATAAAAGTGAATTATGTAACAGTATAATACCATGGTGATACCTCAATGGTGTTAAATTACTGTTAAATTACAGAAAATTACAGAAAACAACTCAAATATCATAAAAAAACAAATTTCTGAACCAAAACTGTCAATCATTGATATCTTTTACATCAGACAAAAGTCTGTAAAATTTCCTGTGAAATCTTCAATGGAAATATCCCAGGAATTTAGGACATATAATGTTTATACTAAATAACCTATTACATAAAGAGTAATTTAACCACCTGCAAGAAGAACATCTCCTTTCTTTGATAAGGTCATACAATGTCACGCACCACTGAAGTTGTGAAATGATCATGTGGTCTGCTGCTGACCTAATTTTTTTAAATGATTAAGTGATTGCCAGGTAAAAGCACAATAAAACACCTTTTACAGGTAAAACAGTCAGTGATGATTCAATTATCCTACATACATATGTACTTTATAAGTCAAAATACCTCTTGCTTAAACAGGACAATGCTGTTTATCACATTTTTCTGAAAGTGAACTTCATATTTTTAACGTCTGCAAATGTATTAGTAAAAAAAAATTGAAGAATGTGTCCATAGGACACAGATGCCCCGCTTAATGTTCTCATGTACAGTTTCTGAGAAAAGCCTGACGGAAATTCGTACAGACGGACGGACGGACAGACATACGTACGTACAAATGAAGTCCCAAACAGGAAGTAGTTGTCAGACAGGTCTGAAAGTTACTTAGGATGTACAACTTGTGATACTGAACCAACCTGCCAAATTTCAAATTGTTCTCATGTACGTTTTCTGAGAAAAGCTTGATGGAAATGGGTACGTATGGATATGAGTAAAACTTACTGCACACCAACATGTCGTCGCGGGGGCATAAAAATATTAAGTCATTGTATATATATTTTCCTGAAAATTTTTCTAACTTGAAATGTATGTTTCCATTACGTGGCAAAGCTATGACATGAAATTTGGTAGGGAAAAGTACAATATTAACTCCCGATTTGTTACAACTTTCTGAAGGGATTGAACAGAAGATGGGTGTTCTGAGTTCACACAACCTTAATCTACATATGTATGTGAAACAATATCTTTAAAAATATAACTGCATACTTGTTGTTTAAATTTGTGTAATTAATATCTGTCTGTAATAGTTCAGCTTGAACAAGAACTAGTACTAGTGTAAAATGTAACCTTTGACCTTGTTCTGTCTTAATTACATAATAATTAACTTATAATCATGTCATAACAACATGTTAAGATACACCTTTATACCTGTCAGGTGTCAACCAACAATTTTCCCTGTTTTCTGGTAGGTAAGCATGTAATGTCTTGCATGACAATTCCATGCAAGGGGCTTAACCAGTTCTTGCTTTAGAATATGTTTTATATTGCTCTGAAGTAAATAAGACTGCAATAATAATCCAATTCCAGTTTTGTGATTTGTTGGATAACCAAAAAAAACAAAGAAGGCATGATTATTCGTTCTTCAGTCGGTCATAAGCTAATATTTAAATAACATACATTCTGTAATTTTTAGACCAAGGAATGCTGTGATGACAGTAGCTGGATACAGCTACACTTTTATACAGATATTTATGTCCAATAAGCCTGATTTGCAAAAAGAATTTTCTGAAAAATGCATATTATATTTTATTCACTGTGGTGGTTTTTTAATACCAGTTTACTGACATTACCAAATAGTTTGGCCCTTAAAAAGAATAAATTAGTTAGACATACATTTTAGGAACACAATTCTGCATAGCTAAATATTTGCATTTTAACAAAGATTTGTGTGAATTTGAGTTGACCAGAGTTTGTTATGCAAGATGGTAAACACTCAGGTTTTAAGATTTACACCAAAACTGCTTACAGCAGTTTTTCTGAAACTTTCCTACAAACTGGTTAGTTGGCCAACTAGGCCGTGAGCAGACAACTAAATGATAGGCAGGTGAAGATAATGCTGTAACAACCAGATGCTTACAGTTCAATTTTTTAAATTATGCCCTGGCAGGAAAAAAATTTAACATAAAATAGAAAGTGTTTTAGAAAATACACAATTGTTGCCCTTTATATAAATTAAACTGAGTACATTTTGATCAATATATTATGAATGCATTTCTTTTTATAACTGACGTGTGATGTATTCAACATTACGCAAGTTAATGCATTTCAATAATCATTGTACGTAATCGTTGACATTTAGACTGGAAACATATTTAAACAAGACCACCTTCCATCCACGTTGGGAAATAACCCAGTTGGACACGATACGAAGAATTAATTACAGTGTTTAAAAACTTTTTTACAGGATGTAGCCTTAAATAAAAATTTTAAAACAAGTATAATACTGACAACTGAAGCTATACAATATATGTTTTCATAACAAAACTGGACCGATTTCTTGCTAGGATTCCTAGCTAATTTTCACCTATGCCTCTGACAATCAACATGCAAACAACATGGGGGAAATTTGTTTACCCTGTATTCAACTGGTACCCTTAATTTAGATACAAAATCAACCAGGCCAGTGACTACTTTACCTAACAGTTCCAGTTTCACATACCAAGTTAATTTTTACCAGAAAAATATGAAATACAAATACAATAACTGAGGTCTGTTTTATACATTTCTAAATTATTCAGCCATACAGTGGCAAGGCATTTTTTTTTTCATTTTAGATTTTGTATTACTTAAGTGTCTGGGCTGCCTATGGAGACAGACAAAACACTGGAGCTTGTTAAATCAGAAATCCTGTTAATTAGGACGATTTATTTTTCTATATACATGGCTGACTATGCATGTTGTCTCCTGTTGACATTACAGCATTGTTTTTAAAACTGATTTCTCAATTTAACTCCTTAATCACGATTCTTATCATCAATGGCTCGACACCAAATTAAAAATGTGCAACCAGGAAAAGGAACGTGATCAATATTTTTTCTTGTGATGGTAGAAGATAACAGCTTATCGTTGGACCTGAATGTTCATTTGATAAAGAGGACAAATTAAGTCTTGACATATGACATTCAAGAAGGAAATGTTCATAGGCTATAGACACGACACCCACACTTCTATAAATAAAATCGTTGAATATATTTCAAATAATGCAAAGTTTGGCCTTTATACGGTTGTATAGTTTGTTCACAATAACATAACTGTAGCACTATTCGTTTTTATCCCATTCAGCATTATTAGACAATTTAAATTTCATAAAGGAAGCGTTTGAAAACGCTACTAAATATCAGCAATCTATTATTTAACATAATTACACAAAGAAGTGAAAAGAGTCTTCCTGTAAAATCAGACTTTTGAACCAAATGAAGCACATAATACAATTGAACGCAATTATCTAACGCTTCAGATAGTTATTTGACAGAGCTTCGACAAACAGAGAAAAATTGATTTTCGTTCAGTTAGAAGGCAGAATGTTTTGATTAATATTTCATGGAGAAGTAGCCTAAATGATATCTGAATGTGAAAACCAGTGAATATAATATATTGGATTTAATAATATAGCGATGTTATCTTTTAGGTGTTTGATTGTCACAGATTTTATTTATTAACGAAGCATAATTTGTGTATTGTTAATTGTCATTATCCAATGTCATAATTAGTACATAGAATCTCATGTATGACATTATTCAGGATAATTTTGTTCGATCATCCTAATAAATTTCAAATCGGTTTAGTCTGTTTTTATCACAATATTTCCATGACAGTTACTGTACTTCCCATCTTTTTTATGCAAAAAGGAGATAAACCATACAAGTCATTTAATCACTAAACGTCTGAGCAACAAATCACCGAAAATTAATCGAAAACAAATAACTGTATTGCATATGCTTGACCCTTAATTTTGCAAATAAAGTTATTATTATCAATAACAGAAAGGCAAATTTAAATTCAATAGATAATAAATGGTGGCATGGAAATATTGTATAACACATTAATGAGTTAAAGGGATCCTAATGCACCCCCCTTATTGTAATGCACAATTTTCTTTAAACCAATGCCAGCTTTTTAAGGGTTTGTGAATGTCTACACTTTTTATATGACTGCCCCCCCCCCCTTTTCTGAACTGGCTTTATGAAAAAGCTTGTCCCTAGGGCCTTATAAAAGAACTGGTCCCTTGGGCCTTATGAAAGAACTGGTCCCTGGGAGTATGAGCACAATACAAATGTTATGTGATGTAGTTTTTTGTAAGGCAAAGAAATCATTTGTTTTAAAAACATTATTCATCTGTTACGTGCTTTTTGCAGATAATAATAAAGGCTTCCTAACTGCAAAACCTTTACTTATTAGCTGCATTTTAGCAGTTGACAAGAAAATCTGCATACTTCCAGCAGGTAAGTTTAAAACAAGTCAGGATGTGAACTAGGCGTGTATGAAAATCTAACTTAAATTCCTACAATAACAAGGTATATATCCTCTATAAATCTATTAAGTTTTCATTTACCTATAGTTCCAGGACAAAATAGCTGACGTCTAATGTAAACATTGAGAGTTAACACCTTTTGATTCATTCCTGAGTTCAAGATATTTTACTGTTAAAGCATACACAAAAGAAATCATGAGATTTTTATCTATATAATCTTGCTTAACCTGATCACGTGACATATCAGGTTGATGAAAATGTAGGATTAAATCTACAGAAATTTGAAATATTTTAAAAATCAATTAAAGATGAAATATGTTTAAATCTTCTTTAAAAAAATTTGTTTTTAAATCTTTTCATATTTTGAGTAATAGATTTTTGGGACTGTCTCATTTCTATCATCTGTGTATATAAGAATTTAAATGTCTATATGACTTTAATACTAAATAACAGATAAAAATTGAGAGGTGACAAAACATTTTAAGATCGTTTTATTTTCGTTACACATACAACAAAATGTTTACTTTCTTCTGATACCTAAGCTGTTTACATTTTTAATTGCCCTGCTAAAATGACAAAATAACTTGTAGCTCACTAAATCATATTTTACAATGACAAACCTTTAAAGCTAGTCCAATATTAAATTCCTGTATAATTTTATCTTCAATGATTTGTTATAAATTCAAACAATAAAATTGACATTAAACAGCTTGAAATTTTAACTTAATTAAATTTTTAGGTATAAGTCTGATTTAAAGCAGTGAATTATATCATTAAAAACTTTAAAACATTTTATTTGGTTAACTTTGTTGCAAATTTTAAGCAATCTTTTGAATAATAGACTTTTTCTTTTCATGATATATACTGAAAACCATGTATAACCAAGTTGTTCAAATATTAACAACCTATCACATTCTGATGCAATTTTGTCCTAATTTCTTATTTTCATTTCCATCAACAATAGAACTTTTTGTGATTATTTCCCCCCCCCCCCCCCTTTTCTCCCTTGAAAAAAAAAATCTTTTCCAAGTTTGAGGTAAAATCCCTGTTTTAATCAACAGAAACAAGAATTCTATGTTGGTATAGAAAAAAAACATTGAAAAGACCACTGAAGGGAGAGCAGCAAAAATGTCTCATGTCAGATGGCCCTTTACCACAGGGTAAGTATAAAATTCACTAATTCAGAGGGAAATATAATGCCGTCCAACCAAGGGCATTAAGTTGTCTGTGAAGGATGTAAAAAACTCCCCAAGTCAAGGGAAATAAAATGGTCTTATAAGACAGGAGACCTGCCGGGCATCTCAATTATGGTCTTATGACAGGAGACCTGCTGGGCATCTCAATAATGGTCTTATAAGACAGGTGTTTGTTAATACAGGTGGTCTCTTCAGCAGGTTGATTTATCTCAACATGTTTCCATGGTGATTTGCTATAGCACTGTACTAAAATAGTGTGTGCACTTTATCACAACTAACGATGTTTGGTGCAATAAGGGAGATAACTGGGCATAGTTATATATAGACTTCAAGACCACACATCCTGGGATTGATTGATTTTTTGAATGTTTGCTTAGTGGTCAGCAAGCAGTATTGTAGCTGTATTAAGGAGTAGCAAGTCAACAAACAATAAATCATGCTAAGAGCTGTCCTTTATAAACAAGTGGCATCTACTTACTGTTAAACAACCAATGAGACTGCCTTCAAAAGGAGGCTGAAAAGCTCGTAGATCTGAACACCACTCTAACAGTTCTCGTGCTGCGTTCTGAAACCCTGTCGGTGAAGACAAATGCTGCAATAAAAAAACAAAAAACCTGTAACAAAATAAAATAAACTGCATGACTGATATAATATGTACACAAAAAGGTTTAGATTGAAATATATCACCCTATTTTAATCTATTTAATGTGATTCTGACATTTGCCAATATCGATCAAAATTGATAAATGAAATGTTAAAGCTACAAGTAGAATAAATAAAAAAAGTAGAATAAAAAAAAAAATTAAAAATCAATCCCTTTAGTAGAAGCTGAGAGATCTGTTACAAAAGTTTGCACCAGATGGACAGACAAACAGACAGACAGACGGACAAGGTGATTGCAATATAGCCCCCTCTCATACGAGTGAGGGTATAAAAAGTAGAATAATGCCAAAAAAGTAGAATACAGGCAAAAAAAGCCTTCAACAAAGAGTAGAATAAATCTCAAAGTAGGCCTCTACAAAAAGTTAAAAAAGCCAAAATCAGCTAATTTAAAAAAGTAGAATAAAGCCAAAATCAGCTAATTTAAAAAAGTAGAATAAAGCCAAAAATAGGCCTCTACACAAAGTAGAATTAAGCCAAAAATAGGCCTCTACACAAAGTAGAATAAAGCCAAAATCAGCCAATTTTTTTTTTTACAAAATGTAGAATAATGCCACAAATAAGCAAAACATTGAATAAAGCAAAACTAGACCTATACAAAAAATAGAAGAGACCAAAAAACAGGTCTCTAGAAAAAGAAAATAAATTAATAAAAAAGTAGAATAAAGCCAAAATCAGCCTATTGTTTTGCAAAGTGAGATTAAAGCCAAAAATAGCACATTCTTCATAAGTTAGCAAAACCCAAAAGTTAGATTAAAGCCAAAAAATAGCACATTCTTCATATAAGTTAGCAAAACCCAACCATTCAGAATCTAATGAAGTGTACATTTAGTGTGAACCACTATAGCCTTACTCCTAAGTAAACATTCATTGGGGCTAAATGTGCTTGGTAAGGATAACAGATATCCCTTCTTTATTTTCATTTATTTTATTTCAGCTGATTGATTGAATTTTTACTTTACGTCAGCTATATTAAGAAAGAGAACAAGTTAACAAACAATTCATTAAGCATTCACTTTTGTATATTTCATGATAAACGTTTCCATATAAAAGTCCTTCTTCAGTCCCCACATGTACAATACAAAAAAAATTAAAAATGTGTTTAAAATTTTATATTTCTTTAATTTTTATTATCGGACAATATAATTTATAAAATTCTGCAAGGCATCCTTTTAACATGTCAAATATTCTGCATGATAACACCATTTCATGAAATAAAATAAAGTTAAATTTCCTTTCAAAAGCAACTTTCATTCAGTCAAAATATTTTGAGAAGATACAGCACACTAAAGGTCAAACAGTGTTGTTTAGACAGCATATTGAACTTTTGACATAAACCTCAAAGCAATATAAATGGCCATTTACTGTCAAGTTTCTCTGGTGCAGAGAATACAATTAATGGTGTATGATTGATGCGCTATCTGCACCACAACAAAAACACACAATTCCTGCTAATTCTCTTAACTTCTTCATAAGCTGATATTATCTATCGTAGATTTACAGAAAACAGGTCTACCACAGATCCAAAATCTGGGCAGCGCCAAAAAAAAGATAAATTGTAATTGATATTCCATAGTTAAATTGTTACAAGATAGCGATAACAGACAGATTTTAAACAAGAAAAGTTTTGGTTATAAACTGCATTGTGGCTTCTTCTGATTTTCTTCCTCAGGTGTTAAAAACATTGTGAAATGTTTACCCTGGCTGCTTGTTAAGACATCAGTAGTGGAGGAGCTGTCTATAATTAGTAGGGTCAATATTTCAACGAATTCATCTTCATTTTTGCTTGATGAGTTACATATTATTCATCTAAAGAAAACTGCACTCAAAATGAACTGTGGAAAATAAGAAAATAATTTCATATAATAAACTTATGTTTTATGTCCTGACAACTTGGTATTTTATGATGCTAATTTTCATAATATAAGGAACAGTTAAGTTCAACTTATGTGTTTAATTATTTTCATTTTAAGGAGTTAATGCCCATGTCCTGGAGTTATTTCCCACTTTCAGGAGTTACCTCCCATTATTAGAAATTATTACTTTCTATTAAAAAATTTTCATTGACAAATATATTTTTTTTGAACAAAATATCCCTGCATGAAAGGGTTGTTTCTCTGATTTAATGTAAATAACCAATATATTCCAAAAGAGAGATTTTGGTTTAAGGCTATAATGTACAATGTATGATAAGTGTAGAAGGAACCAGAATGACAAAGAGGGAACAGCAGAAATTTTCAACTTTTTACTTTTAGTTATAGAGTATAAATCTAACCCACCTTTTTGAAGACATGGCATAAACATACACTACGAAAATTACATAGAAATGTCCCCACAAAAATTTCTATGGATATTTATCCGTACATCTAACCTTTTAAATCACATGTAGCCCAAGTTAGTCAAATATTTACACTCCTCAAAACCACTCAAATTAAACAAAAATCCCATTAAAGTTGAAGGTCAATGTGTGCACACAAACAATATAGAGCTTGGACTATATGTGATTGTGACAGTGCACGTGTGTGACAGTAGCTTCTTAACAAAATTTGCTATTCTTAAAATGTCAACAAATTATTTGACTGTGACATCTTTATACCAGTTAACATTCCCCTTCTTAAACAATAAACTAATATGGGTAATTATCATAACATGTATGGGTAATAAACTTATCAACATTTTTTTAAGTAAATCTTATTTCAACATGGGATATAAAAGAATACATTAATGTAATACAAAATCACGGTATTCAGACAAAAGACTGTATCCCTGTTTATGCAGACACTTTCCTAGTCCCATATTGATAATCCAAAACAAACAAATAGGTGTCATCCTTCATCATAAATTATCATATAAAGGGGAGTAACTCTACTATGTAAATTACCTTATTAATTTGTTAAGAAGCTGTGAAGAATGTTACACAATATTGCTTCCAGATGTTTCTGATTATCATAAACCTAAAATAAACTCTCCTCAAATATTTCATGTTTAAATGGAACCATTTTGCTTTTTTTGAGACGTTTTGATATTTTGACATTACATAATACAGTGTGGATCAACATGTGCATTTGCCTTAGAAGAGGACAATGGAAACAAATATAACATTCATTTATTTTTTTATCTTTATTTACATGCAGGAGTTGTTTCTAATTTAGTTTTGCAAGCAGTTATTTGCCATAAATTAACCGTCTTGATGAACATAACAGCGTTTAGTAACAACTTTAAATTATCTAATCTTTGCAATGCATCAGAACGCAATTTTTGTTGTGCAAGTGCTTATGGGTAATTCAATAGCATAGGCCATTAAGAAAGTAGCCATCAATATTAATTTCTTTGTTTGCCTTATCTGTAATTATTCATTCATTTAAAGAATAATTCTTTGCACTTAAAATAAAAGAAAATATTTGGGTGTGGTTTTTTGATTTGAGACATGAACAATTAATTGAAAATTTTGAATCTGAGATAAGAGAAGGATTGAAATGAGAACAATTAATTTATAGTTATTTTGTTTTAAAATTGGGACAACAATTCTACATGTTCCTGCTAAGATCCAGTGATGTATACGACATAACTGCATAAGATTAGCAAAATATAAAACAGTAACCAACATGAAAAGGTTTTATTTAATGACCAGATTGAAAAATTAATTGCAAAAAAAAACAATGTATTTTTAATTATTTTTACCAGAAAAACTTAGTTATTTTACGACCTTTGACCCTGTATTACACAATAACTCTTCTTATTTGTAACTTGTCAACAGACCTGCTGTCTACTTGGCAAAATAAACAATAGAATAATGACAAATTAGTGAAAATGTAATCTAAATGATTAATGTCTTAAATATATAAGATGTTGGAGAATTTTTACATTTATGTCATAGCAAGGGAAAATTTAAAAGATAGTATGACATCTTGCATAGAAGGAAACAAACATTTATTTCATAATTCTTTGTATACTACTGTTCAATCTAACAACTTCATATCTAATTTTTCACTGATGTATGTGAGGAATTTCTAAAGTAATGGTTAAAAGTTTAATAAGGAATTGGGGGGGGGGTCAGTTGAGGATGGGGGGGGGGAGGGAGTTCTACTTTATATTTTAAAAGTTTAAATGTATGTTACAACTATATTTTATATTGGGCAAATTTTAAAATATTTGTGTGTCCTCTCAACATACTCAAACTTACATTTTTTTTTACAAATAAACTGGATGTTATACAGCATTTATGGTAAATAAATGAAATCCCTACACAAAATAGTACAACAAAAACCATTCAGGCAGGCCTCATTTTGGGAGGGTAGATTGCGGCATTGTCCTCCATACAGGACAGCGACCTTAGCAGGAAATCAACAATGTTTACCATTAATATTCCCTTGATTTATAAATAGTCATTAAGATCCTGGGTTATTGACCTTGCAGTAATCATCAAGGTCATTAATTACAATGTAATGATAAGGTAAAGTGATGATCTTAGGGAGTTAATATCAATATTCCTGTTTCAGTTAACTTAGATGCCCATATCAATGAACACATCGTCATCAGACATCCATGTGCTGTCCATGGTCCTCATATTATTTCAAATCAAGGTTTTGTGACCTGACCTCTTCCGCCCTAGTGGACACTTATATAGGAACTAATATTTACATATAGTTTCAAGAGAAATAATAGGAAAAATTAACTCAAGGGGAACAACTCCTAAAAGGAGTTGATTCCCAATTTTGGTCAAGTTTATCTATCAGGAGTCAATTTTTTCACAAAAATTTATAAGTGTAAAATCTATCGTAAGTGTTGGAAGATTAAAGGGAAATCCATTGTGACGTCATAACTTACGATAGATTTTACACTTACGACTTTTTGTGAAAAGCACTACTGGTCCTGCTCATCCTTTTTACTATTGTAGTTTTCAGTTATTATAAGATAAAAACCTCAAATTTTGTCAAAAATTGTAATAAAGTCCTAGAACTGCTCCAGATGTCATCACACATTTTCCAAGCAAATGGACACTTTAAGTTTATGCATAACCGGTGTTTTTTTACCTGTTTAATGCAAGAAATCCATTTAACCTCTTGGTGGCCTCAGTGGTCCAATGGTTAAGGTAGTTAGTCTACTATTGATCATGTGGTCCATCAACAAATGAGGGTGCAGATTCGAGTCTCACTTTGGGCAGGGTGTACTCGACTCCAGTCCTTATTGACAAGAATTGCCAGCTTTCCTACTGAAGGTCAGGAGATTTTTTGTACGGTATTCCGTCTTCCTCCAAAATAAAAACTGGATGAATAATAATGAAAGTTGTGTGGTGGCGAAATAAATAATAAGCGTAGTAATAAAGGTCATGTACGCCACAAGGTTAAAAGGTAAAATCGAAACGACAAATAAAAATAAAAATAAAAAATATAATTAAAAAATCAACAATAAAGATGGGCTGGATGTCCCCCTCTTTCTCGCCCTGAAGATGAGGTCTTTGGAGCAAAAGATCGGGCCCATCTTTATTGTTGATTTTTTAATTTAATTTTTAATTTTTATTTTTATTTGTCGTTTTGATATTACCTTTTAACCTTGTGGCGTACATGACCTTTATTACTACACCAAAAACTGGATGTCCTGATATAGCTGAAAAATTGCTGAAACTGGCATTAAACACTATTCTGACAAACATTAACCTTAACAATTAGTATTTACCTGTTTAATACAACCAATTAGTATTTACCTGTTTAATACAACCAATTAGTATTTACCTGTTTAATACAACCAATTAGTATTTACCTGTTTAATACAACCAATTAGTATTTACCTGTTTAATACAACCAATTAGTATTTACCTGTTTAATACAACCAAGTCTATCAATAGTTTGTTGTATATGTCTTTCCATCTCATTCATGGTGGACCAGCTTTCTGTGGATCACACAGGAACTTTGGGTAGACCTCAATCATTGGTATATAATGGTGTAAAAAGTAGAAAATGAAGAATGATGATCAAACTGGATTTCCCTTTCTGATCACATTTGTTCCAGCTTTTCTGTTTACATTGTCTCTTCTAATATCTAAAAAAAAAAGAAAATGATGTTAGTTTCCAGTAAATATTTCAATTCTCATATAGAGTTGTGTCCCCTGTATAATGGACAAAATGATTGCTTAGATTGATGTTTAAGGCACAACTTGCAATATTTCAGCTATTTTAAGAACACTGTAAAAGAAACAAGAATAAAGGAATTACAGTTACATGTCTGACCCTAAATATTGACATCATACAATGCTAAAGACAATAATTTTTGTCCTGATTTACAGATAACACCAGTTAATATCCTTAATTAACAACAACATTTTAGCTAACCTTCTATGCATTCAGTAATAAAATTATTCCAAAAGTACTTGGTAAAGGTCAAGGTTTTATTGTGACCTCTCATATGTATGTCAACCTAGCAACACAAAAAAGCTTGTGAATAATCCATGGCAACGAATACTATCTTTCTGAATGAAAAATGTGGAAACTGAAAGCACAGACAAGATAAAAATATTTATACAATAAACAAATATCACCTCAGATGACCTTGACAGTCACTGATAAGTATGTCTAAATACCACAAATTATGTTGGAATGGCTTTATCTGTGCAAAGATTTCTAGTTTACACACTTATACTCTGACAGGGGGGCTGCAAGAGTTCATATTCATTATTGTCAAGTTCTATAACAGAATCTAATGGTTGTCTGACATCACACCTGATCATATCTAAATAGATTGTAATATATACTAACACAATATTAGCATAATATAACAATTTGTACCTTAACTTATGATTATAACAATTAGTTTTATTGTAATGCACACATATCCTGAAAACTCTATTCTGGTTATAGGAATTCATTAGCAGTGGTTTTATGGAATTCCTTTTTTAATTGGACAAGTTCTGTGTCCACAATAATTAGTGTTATTATTTTGTACATTCCTCCAGAAGGATCCATTATTATTTTGTACCTCCCTCTAAAGGGATCTATTATTATTTTGTACCTCCCTCATGGTGCCACCAATGTTTGAAATTCAATATTTCTTCATCTGATGTTTTTCTTGCAGTTTGAAATAAAATTCAATTAATTTCTGTTTATTTACAAGAAAAATTTAAAAAAAGTCAGAGAATTTCTGTCAGCCTCTGAGCACTCGTAGGTACCTTGACCAAAACATTTGTGGATTTTTTTTTGGGGTAATAGAAACTGGCCATTTTATCAACATTAGTTTATCTCCACAGCATTTTAAGCCCTCGAGTTCACTCTAAGAATCAAAATGCTATTTCATGCTAGTGACAATATAGAATAATACATCCACCATCAATTTTATTTTATAATGGCTGCCAAAATTATGACAACAAATAGCTGTCATCTGTTCCTCAGATTTTATAATTTGTTTACCTCATAAATACTTGGTAAAGATAGCATAAAAACAAATTACTACACTTTTTTAATATATAATTTATGTTTTTGTTAAATGTAAAATGACCCGAGTTGAGTGATTCAACTCCTTGTTTGTATTAAGTCAGATGGCCTAATGCTGAACAAAGGCACCAGGTGAAGAAGGCAGATGGCACTGTACCTTGGTCCAAAAGACAACAATTACAGTTGATGATACAAGGAACTTCTGCCACCTGTGAAGTGAATAACAGGAGGATTTCATTTTTGTTATTTTGAATAACAAGATGATTTTGTATTTTGTTTATTGAGCTGATTCTAAATAATACTATTTGATATGATTAAGGTAATTCTAGAACATTGGACATTACTGATTTTACATACCAAAAGAAGATACATATCTAATTTATACCAATAACCTCTCAATAAAAATCAAGTGATTTTAATATTGATATTATATTTCACAATACACATAAAAATTGAGAGAAAGTTGACATCATCATCACAGCTTTGCATAACAATATAACACAACAAAATGCAGATATATTCAATGAACCAAGAAGAAAAATAATTCAAAAAGCTGCTGAAATGCTGTAATTTGTAAAACATTTAAATATAAAAATGTGGGATCATATACTCACTGGATACATTGCAGTGAGTGATTTTTCTATTTCAAAATGTTTCAAACAAATACCTTGTGACAGAAGATCATAGAAATATACAAGGAATTCCTGAAATGTGTGACAAACTTAGTCAGCTACTGTGTTGTATCACTACAAAAACATCCAGCATACTGCTAAAGTACAAACTAAGCATAAGAGTACTATAGCTTTATTGATAAATTTCTTAGAACTGAAATGCATGTATAAACACTCATCCAATTTCAATCATTACGGAGATAAAAAATGTTCTGAAATACTTTACAGGTGCATTATTTGTATCCAGATAGGTAACAATTATCCTTGACTAATATCGGGTGTAATAACTTGTATTAACCTTAGTACATCATAGTCAAATGAATGCCATTAATCTTATAGTTAACTTACTGGAAAATATCAAGTGAAAAATTTGACAAAACTATTATTAATATTTACAGTTTATTAAATGTGTTTAATGCAAACTGTACAAGGGGAACATGATAATTTGAATTAAATAGGACCTTGGCAGCAATATCAAACAAGGATGTCCTTTTACATTTTTATGTTTGGTGTTATTTGATTTCTTTTTTATTACAATATTTATGAAAATTATTAATTAAAAAAAAAATCGACTATATTTGAGATAATTGCATTAGTTACACAGCATTTCTATTATTGGTGATGTTTGGAACAAAATAATATTCAATTATTTTTTCTTCAAATAAATGATCAAGGATTGTACTTTTCGTTCAAGAAAAATATTTCACCAACATTTGAAAACATGACCAAGTTTCGATCATATCTGAATGTATACAATATATAACAACAATCAGAAACTTTGACATATTTGTTTTAAAATGATGGATGAGAACATAGAAAACTTTGAGAAGTGACAGTTTTTCTTACAATATTTCTCAGGGCAATACAGTTCATCAGATCGTCCAAAGCCAGCAGACATAAAAATGATTTGTATTAAAAAAATATGGATGTATATAATTTACAGCAAAAAATCATCTGAATGAATTACAACTGAAGAAAGATGACCATAAGTAGAAACAATATTTAATTTTTATTATGGACTAGAAAAAGTTGATCTAGAGATCAATGATACCTCTGCTGAATCTTAAAAACATTTTGTTGACTGGTGACCTTGACCTTTGATGGAATTGGTCCAGCATCAATAGACTTCTCACCCACCTGGTATGTAATATTTTATCCCAAAGTTTCAATAAAATAAAATTGCAAACTTTTTGTTATTAACAGGAAACACCTTTTTATAAAAATTTCTAGGTTTTTTGTTGACTGTGGCCTTAACCTTTGACAGAATTCCTCCAGCATCAATATCTACATGTCACATGACACCAAAGGTGACAGTGGACTGTGACCTTAACCTTTGACAGAATTCCTCCAGCATCAATATCTACATGTCACATGACACCAAAGGTGACAGTGAACTGTGACCTTAACCTTTGACAGAATTCCTCCAGCATCAATATCTACATGTCACATGACACCAAAGGTGACAGTGGACTGTGACCTTAACCTTTGACAGAATTCCTCCAGCATCAATATCTACATGTCACATGACACCAAAGGTGACAGTGAAATGAAGATAATGCTTAATTGTCACCAAATGTGCTTTGACAGGTATTGTCTCCTGTTTTACATCAGATGCCACTGGAATACACAGACTATAACCCCAATAACCAAAAGTTATGACTGGTGACAACAGGTCAAACAGCTGACAGTATGATAAATATACTGTACAAGGGTGTGATCAAATAGTTATTTTCTGGTGTATTAGGTTTTTAATTATGTGACAAACATGGTATGATAATGTCAAACTTAAGGGTTTTGATATCTTACAAGATTGTGCTGTGTAAATTGTATACCACTATGTAGTAATCTGATAATCCATGCTCGTTATTATTATTCGGTGTATTATGGATGGACATTGAACACAAAGCCTTTCAAAAGTTTTCAAGCATAAAAAAGAGTGAAATATGAAAGGCGTTGTATTTTGTCATGAATGAAATCGACATTAATATGCTCTTAAACAGTCAATCACTAAAAATAAAATCATTTTCTACACTACACTAAGTCTTACCATATCATAAATCACCTCTGACCCTTAACCCTATTTTAACAAAATATCTACTTGATATCAATAATGTCAAATTTGACAGTTGTGCTTTATATAATTTTATCAATTTTGCAATCACTAGTTTAGGTATTCTTCAACTTTGGAGTCACTGAAATTATCTTTCATAAATCTAAAAAAATATTATTTAACTGTTTCAAAGCCAGACATGGATTGTAGACAATCAATCATGGCTTTTACTCTGTTTAAAATTTTCACAATAAAATTTAGTACATTTGTACATAAAAACATAAAACTCATTCGAATACATTAGCATATCATTAACACCTGGCTTTGATGTTACAGTTAATACAGTAAAAATACATCACATTTGTTCCAAAAACTCTAATGTCTTCTGAAGTCTGTTATCCTTGACAGATCATATACTCGTACATGATGGGGGAAGGGACTTGGAGGGGTGGGGGTGTCAATTACGCCAGACACATTTTTTTTCATTAAAAAGTTTCACTGAATACTGACTAATTATTATCAGACAACCATAATATTGATAATTGTACATCAGGTTTCAAATTTGCAATGTAAAATGAACGATTAATTACATATATTTATCAGGAATGTAATCGTCATAAAAAAATTGACAACTAACAACACCATGTTACATTTCACACCTATGCCATGGTAAACAGTGAAACATATCATTTCGTTTGTTCTTGTTCATCTTACTGTTAAATAATCATATTTTTTGTCATAAACCAGTTTTTTTGTTTAATTGTTAATTTTTTGGTGTATGTAAAATGAATTGTAATTTGTCCTCAAAGAAACACAAAGATATTTCCCTACCCCTTTTATTTACCCAAGCCCAGTTCTGTTGTGCAGCCTGGTTTCTTGGTTTTATCTGAGGTTTTCCAGACCCCCTCCCCCACCTCTACTTATCCAAACTCAGTTTCACAATGAATACTAGTTTTCTCATAACAACAGATCAAATTGACATGTAATTTTAGTTTAACATTCATAGAGTTTTAAGTTTTAAGATTTCTAAACTCTGAACTGTTTTAAGCTTGAAAACAATAAAAACATTATTAGAACATTCTTTATGATATCCCAAAGATAAACTTGACATTTGTTTTTCTGTCTAAAGCTGGTTTTAAATTTTAGTTCAAGTCGGCAACAAAACTTCATATAATGTCTGGAAATAAAAAAAAATGATGCTGTCTAGCAGCTAGCCTTCACATATTTGCAGCTCAAATGATGATGTCTAGCACCTAGCCCTGCCATTATTTGACTAAAAGATGATGTCTAGCAGCTAGCCCTGCCCTTATTTGACTAAAAGATGATGTCTAGCAGCTAGCGCTGCCCTTCACTTATTTGCAACTAAGCGAAATATTGCTGGTATTAAAAACACATCAATTAAATCCAATCAAACTAGTCTGTAAGTTTCTATTGACATAAGAATGAACAAATTACATAATTAGAACAAAGACAGATATATGTATTGGTTAAAACACAAGAAGTCATTAAAAAAGACCTCAATTGACAAATGAGACCATCTTTGTATCGCGTGACACTACACGACAAATAATTACCATATTCTGATAGATTGACAATGCAGACCATTACAGGGTGGAATCTTTATAATAAAAGGTTAAAAAATCATCTTTACGAAACAGTAGTTCGTGTAATTATCTTGTTCACATTTCACAAGTTTGCCCCGCGACCAGACGATTAAACTTCCTTTATGTAATGCAAATCAGTAAGACATAGTTCAGATTCAATCAATTTTCTTAATTCCTACACTTACACTATTTGCATTTTACAAAATATTCAAAAATGATTTTTTCAACAACTTCTAACATTTCAATCAAACTCAAATATTGGATGCAATATCAATTTTGATTGGACAATGTGGATGATTTCATGGCATCAATACCAGGATGAATTCCTTCAAACATAATGTTATTTCTGGTAAATTTGAACTATCTGGGTTTTGTCAGTTGCAGTTGAATAAAATTGAAGATAACTGTGTTGTATTTGAAGATTTGCTAGCATCAGTTGGGGAAATTAATGGTTGCAAACATTTGTTACATGTCACCAGTAGAAGACTTAAGATCAAATACCAATTACCGGTAATGAAAGAAGATCTAAATGTTTCTTCAATTAATCCCATACATTTACCTTCAGGTAATACAATAATTCTTAATCCACGGATAAATTATACATTTACTTACAAAACTGAATGCTAGCTCATTAATTGACACCCCTACACCCACATTTTACCAGTATCCTCCAGGCTAGCCCATTAATTGACACCCCCACCACCCACTTTTCACCTGTATCCTCCAAGCTAGCCAATTAACCGACACCCCCACCACCCACTTTTCACCTGTATCCTCCAGGCTAGCCCATTAACCGACACCACCACCACTCCCTTTTCACCTGTATCCTCCAGGCTAGCCCATTGACACCCCCACCACCCACTTTTCACCTGAATTCCTCCAGGCTAGCCCATTAACCGACACCCCACCACTCACTTTTCACCTGTATCCTCCAAAACCAATACAGTTTGCCTGACAAATGATATGGAATAATCAATGACTATATCAGGTTCCTATGACAGAATTATTGACGTGAAGGGCTATCGAATTATAGTAATATTCATTAGTGTATTTACAGCATAAAGCACTCGGTAATTATCCTATCAGCTACTTTACAAGTCTATATTAAAAACATATTAGTAATATTTTACACTTATTTAATGAATTTATTAATTAAGCATGTTGAACATGTACAAGCTATCTGTCATGGCATGTCCACAGAGTGCAGTTAAGCAGCTACCTAATCAGGCTTTAGTGAATTTTATAGATAATTAGGTTTATAAACTTACTGGAAAGATGATTGCTTGTTTTCAATCCACAAGTTTTTTGTTTTTTGTTATACCTTTTCAGGAAACATTACAACTTCTTAATCTCTTATACGACATAAGCTAAGGTGAAAATGTTGATAAATATATATAAAATGCTTTTATGTGGCTTTATACTAAAATGGCAATAAGTAACTTAATGCAGCAGAATTAAAGGTTTGTAAATCAAAAATATTGATAAAACTTGAAATCCAAAATTTGTTCCTCTTTAAGCTTTCAAGTTTTACCAAAGTCAAACAGAACATAGCAACATTGTGACTTGAAAAATTATCGGTTATAAATGACCAAAACTTGTTAATGTCACAACAATATATAATATAGACGACAAATTAATTCTTCGTTTACGAACAAAAAATCAAAAAGTTTAAAACTCTTTCTTCTCAAATCAGATAAAACCGAGACAAATATTTCAACAGAAAGTTATTTATGTAAGAAGTGTTTTCTGAAAGAAAGCGAAACTACTTATGAACTTACAAAGGGAACAATTAGAAAGTAAACATGCAAAGAATCATATTAAAAGTTTTAGAATTCTGGTTGAAAAGATTGTTTAAATGATTACAACCAAAGTCTTTTCAGACCATTCAAACTAATTATGATTTAAATTGAGTTAATTTTTAAATAAAACACATTAGGTATCTTGACAACAAAAGCAGTTTATTACCAAACAACCCAATGTAGAATGTACAGTTGTTTAATTCCTTAGTAAGCAAACGGTACACTGGAACAATTTCGCAATATATATTATGAATAAAGAAAAGTACTAAAAGTACTCAAAGTTAGCTCCAGTATGTATAAGTTAGCTCCAGTATGTATAAGTTAGCTCCAGTATGTATAAGTTAGCTCCAATATGTATAAGTTATCTGCAGGATCAGTACCATGTCAGTTAATTAATTGCATCTTTGCTAATAGAAACGTTTGACCCTGCACTGAATGAGTTTCTGTGTAAGGTATTTTTTGTACATCTTTTACATAGTATGTTTGGTGTTTAGCTTTATCTTACATTTATAGTTTTATATATCACTGATATATTTATTTTGGCAAGTTTGCTTTTTTCAAGCTTTCAGCATTGGAGATCTGCCTTTCCTGACATATATTTTGTTATTTTGGTTGTCCTATACCCATTGCTCCAGCAACACTGATGGTGTATGGGAAGCAGATAGTTTAACCTCATCCTGAGGTATGAAGACATAGAATAGTGACATCTTACACTATAGAAGTACCAATACTCCATTTACAAACTTGTGGATTCACTGAAACTGCAAATACTTATTAAAGTATTGGAAAATTAAACATCAAACTGACTAGTCATTTTCTTTACAAAATATGTTATTTCATATTAAAGTACATTTAGGGGAACAGCATGACAATAAAAACTTGATTAAAGACACTGAGACATGTCTGAGAAATTTACATAAGAAATAATTCAATTCCTGAAAGTAGAACGTTATAATGTGGGGGTGTGATAAAGCAATGCATTTAAACCAAATGGAAATGAATTCTGAAGTCATTCATTAGATTTTTAAAATGTCTGTAATTCTATAATATTAAATCATATTTGTTTTTTCCTAGTTTACCATAACTTGTTTATAACAATGTGTTAGACTGGACATTTTACTAAATCTGAAAATTGATGAAGAAAAGGGTATAATTTCTGTGTTGTCTTGAAAATTTTTTAGTAAATTAGGAAATTCTGAATCATTAATATGTATTATGTTATTTGTCAATGTACACAATCTCCCATTGGTTTAGTTATTCCAACTACTTACAGTTAGTTTGGTAACTGTGTGGGTCAAAACATTTTGCTTGTCCCCCCCCCATTATTCCATTGTCAAGACTGATAAGCTTACTTTAACAAAACCAGAAGCTAAAGTAGTGTGGACATTGGTAGAAGGCTCACTGTGGACAGTTTCACCTGAGTTGTTGCATATATGTGATAAGCAAATTTAATATTTAGTACCTGTGATCACTTTCCCCCCTAGTACATGTGATCTTGTTTACCACACAGTACCAGTGATCTGGTTTAGCTCTGCTGAGTATCTGTAATCTAATTTACCTCCCCATAGTATCTGTGATCTGATTTACCCCCCCCCCCCTTTAGTACCAGTGATCTGATTTACCCCCGCCCCCTTTAGTACCAGTTATCTGATTTACCTCCCTTTAGTACCAAGGTCCTGATTTACCTCCATTAAGTTCCTGTGGTCTGATTAACTGCCCCTTAGTTCATGTGATCTGATTTACCTCCCCTTAGTACCAGTGATCTGATTTACCTCCCCTTAGTTCCTGTGCACTGATTTACCTCCCCTTAGTTCCTGTGCACTGATTTACCTCCCCTTAGTTCCTGTGATCTGATTTACCCCCCCCCCCCCCCTTAGTTCCTGTAATCTGATTTACCCCCCCCCCCCTTAGTTCCTGTGATCTGATTTACCTCCCCTTAGTAACTGTGATCTGATTTACGTCCCCTTAGTACCTAGGATCTGATTAACCTTCCCTTAGTTCCTGTACTATGATTTAGCTCCCCTTAGTATCTGTGATTTGATTTACCTCCCCTTAGTAACTGTGATCTGATTTACATCCCCTTAGTACCAAGGATCTGATTAACCTTCCCTTAGTTCCTGTACTATGATTTAGCTCTCCTTAGTATCTGTGATTTGATTTACCTCCCCTAAGTACCTGTGATCTGATTTATCTCCCTTAGTACCTGTAATCTGATTTAATTCCCTTATTATCTGTTATCTGATTTACCTCCCCTTAGTACCTGTGATCTGATTTACCTCCCTTATTACCTGTGATTTGATTTACTTCCTTTATTACCTGTAATCTGATTTACCTCCCCTTAGTACCTGTGAATCTTAAATGTCCTATACCTTTGTACACAACTGAATATTTGATTGCTTCTCAATGGATAAGTGAAGTTACCTTATTGATTTACATAACACAGATAAAGTAAAAAATGATTGTGATTCAAGTTGCCTTAAGCTTTATATGTAAACAGTAACAAATACAGAAATAAGTACTCAACTTCAAAACATTACAAAATCGTAAATCATATACAGACAAACAGAAATTATTGTTTATAGACCCAAAATCAGGAAAAGTCTGTTAGGTAAAAATAATATAATTCACGATAAGGACTGGACTTTTGTGTACTGGGAGATGCCAAGGAGCAGGCATATAATGACACTCATAATTACTAATATTCTCCTTTTATGTAAACAAAAATTCTGGGGATAACCTTATTTATTTGACTTAATGGGGGCCTCTGTAGATGAGTGGTTCATGTAGCTATTATTAATCACATGCCTGTTAACACTGAGGATGCACTGGGGACAGGGCTTAGTCGACTCTAATCTGACAAAGATTGCCAATTTTCCTATCTAACATCAAGGGTTTCCTCCAGGTACTCCGGCTTCCTCCTCCAATAAAAACTGGACAGCATTATATAGCTGAAAAATTGCTGAAAGTGGCGTTAAACAACGGTTAAACAAAGAAACAATAATTGATTTCAAATAATATATTATTTTTATCTTTATTGTCATATAAATCAATACTACATTGATCAGTGACATAAAACAGAGAAGTAACAAACAGCTAAATTGCAGTAAGAAAAATCGTCAAAATATATAAAGTCTACGAGACTCCTGTCCTCAGTTACAAGTGCTGTTAAATGAAAGAGCCAAGACTCTGAATTTGTCGAAAATTTTCCAGGTTTAAAATTGTTTTAAGCGAATCGAGATATGGATTAACATTAGAAATATTGAAGTAATATAAGAGATTAGAACTACACAGTTTATTGTGATCACAATTTAATTAGGAGTGAACCTCATCGTCCACTTCATTTAGATTACTGAAGGAGCACAGACGTTGTTCACGGGGAACTTTTTTATATCTTCCACGTTCTATTTCAAGCCTGTGGTTGGCTTTTCGAAATTTGGAGATGAATTTGCGAATTTCATAGTTAGAATCGGATAAATAAAATTCTTTTCCTAAGTTGTTTTTCAAAAATTTATATATACATGTACATAAGATTTTATTTTGATCTTAAATTATTTACCTTCTAAAATTAGTCAAATAATTCACATATGTCTGCACATGCACAATAAAGTATAGGATTGTGGAAAAAGTGCATCCACAATGAGAAATTTGGGTCAATCATAATAAAGTTAAAAAAGGTGTTGCTTAGTACATCCAGGGGAGATAAACCAAACACAATCATCTAATTAATATGTAAACAAAACTGAAGATAATGAAGCTGTTTAACAGATACACTTTGGGACCTCTGTACTCTGATGGATAGTTAATTCAAGATTGATAATAGGTGCAAATCTATTTTTCTTTAAACAATTAAGAAAACAACCGACAGAATTGTATCAAGCCTGGGATATTTTGAAAATGGCTGGAAACACACACACACACACACACACACACAAAAGGAATGATGGCAACAATAATTAAGGAACCCAATTATATATCTGCTCACTTCAAAAACTGTCTTCATGTGACCTGAATACACAGTGAAGCTTTTATCACCTATGTTTGTCTATGATCTAATTGATAATTACTGCTTAAATATCTACAGTGACTGCCCCATGAATAACATCAAAACAGAACATAAAATGACTTTGTATTTAGACTTGCCACAAGTCCTTTTGAATTATTTTACATCTTTATTATCAACATTTCCTATACTATCTATCCAGTTGTGTACCTTTGTACCTGTGTATATAAAATAACAATAATAATGTAACCAACTCTCTCATGGCAAAAGAAAATTCAAAGAGACTTGTGGCAAGTCTTTCGCATTCATACTACTAAATAAATCCAAATAACTATTTCTTATTTACAAAACAAACAAATAAACTCCCAGGCAAATATAAGTTAGTTATCAATACATAAGTCATGAACTAAATAAAACAACAAATATTTATATCAGTCTTCAAAACAGGTTTATAATCAACTATTTTCTTACCTGAAGGGGGGAATGGATTTTTTTAATTTGATTTTTAATTGTCTAATGCTCCAAAATCCAATATACCCTATATTTATTTTGAAAAAAATTAAGTATTGATTAATATGCTTAACAGCCCTGAATGAACAATCTAACCAGCCCTGAATGAACAATCTAACCACATCCTATAATACCACAATAAGAAAATGGTTTGTTTCAAACAAAAAACACTCAAATGTTTATTTCAATGTTAAATAAATACTAATGTTGATTAGGCCACTTTTTTTTTATTTGTTGGTTTACGGATCCACCGACCCGATTTTTTCATGTTTTCAAATAAAAATAAAAATGATTTTACTCTTTTTTTTTATTACCGCCGACCGATGTTTGGTTTCAATGTTCCGAATAAAAATTAAAATGGTTTAACGTTGTTTTTTTTATTACCGCCGACCATTTTTTGTTTAGAAAATCGTAATAAAAATATAACTTGTTCAGGGGATTTGTAATGCAGGGGAAGTTGTTAAAATAGATCATACTTCCGGTTTGTTCGGAACATATCGGTTTTTTTCTGTCTTTGAGACAGACTGGATCCAATTGACAATCTCGCATGTGGTGGTAACCAGTAGGAATGGAGATTGACGGTGGCTCAATCTTTTTCAAAGTTTTGATAAGAAACACATCAAAATGGGATGTGGTGGGACAGTTTGTAAGGACAAAAGCAGCCCAAACTGTAAAAGATGTTATTTTAAACTGTTTGAATGACTCTTCGTTTACAATTGAGAGTGTGAAGGCGTCGAAATTTGAAAAATGTAACGAGAATGCTGCAGAGGTGGACATGGACACCCCATGTGAGGTTCTGTCAAGTTTTGGCGACAGATTCATCCATGTTAATTTTAAAATCGCCTATATTTGTATTGAACTTGTACAAGTTATAAATACCCACCCACAGTGGCAATTTAAAAGTGCCTTCCCCCCATCCCATGTATGTTATGCTGGAACAGCCCTAAATAGGGGGTATGTTAAGGAAGTTTTTTTTTTATTTTGCATATTTGTATTTTTATTTGACCTCCTACCCTCCTAAAATCATAATTTTAATTTTTATTTTTTTTCTACCTCCTACCTTTTAAAATTAAAAATTTATTTTTTTATTTTTTTTCCCTCCTCCTACCCAAACAATTTTAAAAAAAAATCCGTAAACCAACAAATAAAAAAAAGGTGGCCTTAAGTTGGAATTAAAACTAGAAATGTTTATAGGATGTGGTCTCAAAATGCTTATCAATTTACAAAATAGATCTTTCAGACATATTAATTTAATGTGTAACAGACCAGACAGGCGGCTTAACAGGAAAAAAGATGCAATACAAACAAAAAAATCAATTTCCAAGGTCGGCCATATATAAGTATAAAGATTTACGAGTTAATAAATTATATCACATACAATCTTATTTTATAATGGGATAAAATATAAAGATTGAAACCTATAATAAACTTGCTTAGGTAATAACTATGCTAAATAAAAATATTACACAAAGAGTGTCATAATATTGCCATTATTATTGTTTGAAATCAAGAAATTTGAGCAAGGGGTAAATATAACAAAGCAACTAGATATGTATGTCAGACCTCACACCTGCAATAATTTTTTTTAGCTTCTGATTTTCATATTTTGGGTCAAGGGTCAACAAAAAATAGGCTTAAGGTAAAAAAAGATCATTAATATCTCCTAAACATCTCTATAATTAACTTACACATAATAATGATGGCAAGGCTTGCCAATTACTTGTTTACAACAAATGACATCTCATCACTAAAGACCTAAGCAACCATATCGTTTATTTTAGACAAGGTGAAAAAAATAACATTAAAGATAAAACATGATACCTCTGGAGCTAATTTTGACATAACCATAGAGAATGCTGGTATATGATGATTATCTGGTAATTATCTCTACACTCAGTCACAGTCCTGCTGTTCCACATCATTTAATCTGTGTATTTATTTCATTAAGACAGCAATACACAATATAATGTTTGTTGATGGTTGAAAATCACTTGTTAAATCATAGCTCAGTTTGTTGGATAATTTTCCACTTTGACAACTTTGTCAAAAATAGTTAGACACTGAATCAGGGCCTGGTTAGATCTGATCTGTTTTGCATTGCCTTAGAAGACAATTTATCACACTAATTGGTGAAAAGTCTTTGTTTCAGTTGGTGAAATACATGAAGGTGATTAGTTAAGATTTCGGCAGTGACTGGTGTTATGATAACATTGAACTGAGGCTACCAAAGGAACGGTTTGTTGAAATTTTCTCTAGCATCTTTGCTGGTCTTAAAGTCTAATAATCGATCTTAACATATCTTTAATTAATTTTTATATTGTCTTTTTACCCCCCCCCCCCACCATTTTGGGGAAAAGGGGGGGAGGGACTCAGCAAAGTGTGGGATATTTTTCTCATTTTATTTATTTACAAAATAATTTTTTTTATCTATGCTAAGATTAATTTAAAAATTCATGATACAACTCATAAATTAACAATAAAGCTTAAAAATGTATTATAAAGAAACAAAAACAAGCTTAATGATTAAAAATTCAAAGTTTAAAGGAAATCTAAAAAAATTGACATATGTTGCCTAAAGTTTTTAATACAAAATCAACAGAAAGATTACGACATATGTATTTGTTCAAAATCAATTACATCTCTAATAACCAGTATTAAACATGGAAGCATATATAATGAGTATCTTATTATATAAGTAATACTAAAATTATGAAAGTGACATAATATCATAAAATACATCTTCCGCACTACACATTTTCTGCATAAAAGAAAACATGCACTATTTATTAACTCTCATTCATACAGGCTTTGTAAATCACATACATGCCATCCCACGATATTACTGAAATTAACTGAGACGGACGACATTATTTAAATCGACTTTTGTCTCTCCACATTTCCACCCAAGTTAATGATTATTTATCCTTTGAACAACAATGGCTTAGTTGATCGAGGGAAATGCTAACAAGATGAGCGAGTCTCTTTCCAATATTTCAGATTCCATATAGCACATATTTAAATCATTAATATCACACAATTGAGACTGACAAACTGTAGTCCAAGTTGACCAATCTTTTGACATTGTCCATGTCAAGAGTAACTATTATTAAGTGCAAGCATGCAAAAATATTATCATTTTACTTACCGAGAGATTAGATGAGATGTTGTGTATGTAAATAAACTAATCATTCCATCTATACACTGATATGTAAAAACTGATGAAGTACGCTGATGTTATCCTACATCATATGGGGATGTAATTTAATCCATCGGCCCCCAAAGTGTTGTAATAAGTAGCAAGCTATCACTTCTGCTCACAAGTTAGTATCAATCAGCGTTGTTAACACAACAATCCGTGTCTTTATCTCTCCCTTATCAATTCCCCCCTAACCTCTAACCAATTAAATATTTTCTGGACAATTCTGTCAATGGGCTTCAAAGAGATCTAAGTCAACAGGAAATGAAAGAGAAAACAAAATGTATTCATAGATATTTTATGAAGGATTTCTTTTGATTTTATCTAATAACGAATATAGTTTTAATTTAAAATTAAATTGACTGATGATTTTGTATTGCATAATTTTGTAATGTGTTACATTTTTTTGGAGGAATTTGCTATCCAATATATTGAAACAAGACTTCCATTTTTCATATTTAATTTAAAATGTCTGCTTTTTAAATTTGAAAATAATCAAATGACAGTTAAATATATCTTATAATGACCTTATCTATATTAATTAAACGGTCTGATAGCATTCAAATGCATATTATCTTTTTCTGTATTTATAATATTTTCTTTAAGAAGAATATGATGGTTTGCCTTCAAGAATTTTAATTTATTTCCAAAAAAGTTAAGGCAGAGCAGTTAAACATAGAAAAACAGAAAATATAACTACCTGATAGAATTTGATTATCAATTGATTTATTATCATTGAGCTATTTTTACATCATATGAGACATAAAAAAAAATAAAGAAATAGAAACTCAAATGACTACAGAGACAAAATCACAAGTTCCATGGCCTCAGTTCGATTGACTGTTTTGAAAAGAAACCCAGATTCTGGACCTGATGAAAATAATATAAGGCTTAAGTTGTTTTGATTTTTGTAGCAGTATTAGAAATAGTGGGCTTCTTCATCCATTTCTACAAAGGGACAGAGTAACAAAAACATGTAACAAATTTAAGTAAAACACTTAATTTATTTAACAACAGGTTACTTTAAAATAAGTTAAATTGGAATAATAGCAGTCACTTTTAACATTTTTAGAGTAATGTTATTATCAAGAAAAATTGTGTTGGCTCGTTTGAGACACAGAGGGCAGTGCATAAAAAAATCTTAAAATTTCAAACCTCAGACAACAAGAATCTTAACAGAGGGTGTCAGAGATTTCCTGGTGGTATTTTTAACTATGTTTCATGTTGAAACACACTGGGGTTAGGAAAGAATATGTCCCTGCAGTGAGGAGCAGACGACATACATCAGTCAGACACTTTGAATAAAACAGATATTCAAGTTATCTGAGCAATATTAATGCTAATTATTAAAGTCAAGACAGACAAGTAGGCAAAAATCTCATGATAAAAATAATTTAAATGATTCACACAAAAATGTGTCTAGGAATTTTAAGGCAACAAATTATTTCACCTATAATTATCCAGCAAAAATCTGAAAGATCTACTTGAACAAACAGAAATATTGTAACTACCACAAAGAAATGCACTGGATGTCCTCGAAACCTAAACTCCAAAGAAAACATACAGTTACTAAACAGCAAAAACACTAGTATTATACATCTAATTGACAAATACTTATGTAAGAAACTTCCTGTAAAATCAGGACTTCCTTCTTCAACACTTTCAGAAACCCATACAACACTGAAACAATTAAAACCCTATTTAAGTGGCCAAATGGTTACTTACATGGAGATCATACACTTGAACAATCTTGGGTAAATAGTCAATCATTAATTAACAAGCAGAGCAAGGAATAACAACAGATTCTGAGTGTAAACAAGCAATCCAGCTGACCCATCAATCAAACTGACCCTGATAATGACCACAGACTGACCATCAAAGTTAATCACAGACAAATAACTATCTGTGTACTATGAATGTAGCACATGTTTCAATTTACACACACTTTTACACTGGCCAATTGACCATAAATCATTGGCTGGGGTTCTACATGGAGAACTCTTTTTTGTGGGAGGTCAGAAGTTCATAAATTTCTTTAATAGATGCAGTGGATAAAAATAGTTTATCTTAAATACAATTTATATGTTGTCAAGGACAATAAGGTTGTGTACATCATCAGAGAAGCATCATGTTATCAATATACTGTTATAAATACCTAACTGGAATGTAAAACCAAAAATAGTAATATATATAAAGCACTGACATACATGTTGGTGTCCTCAAATGTATATCCATTACAAAATTAATTAACTGCTGTGCTGAGTGCATGATACTATCTGATGATAAGTACACTGCATAATTCTATCTGTTTGTTTGTTTTTTTAATTGAATGATGTTTAATGCCACTTTCAGCAATTTTTCAGCTAGATCATGGCTTCCAGTTTTTATTGGGGAAGGAGGCTGGAGTACCCGAAAAAAACCACTGACCCTCGGTATGAAAACTGGCAATCCTTGTTTATTAAGACTGGAGTTGAGTGCACCCTGCCCACAGTGAGACTCCAACCCCAAACCTCAATATTGACAGATCACATGATCAATAGTAGATGAACTACCTTAACCACTCAGCCACCTAGGCCCCCTTAATTAATCAATAATGCCCCAAAATGTCAAGACAGTTTATTACAGCTTGTTTTTAAATTGAGCCTAAAAACTAAAAATTCCCCCTTATTTCAAGAACAAAGTTTTTATAACTCAATAACAAAAAATCTGAATTTTAACAAAATTGAAATGCAAACTTCATATATCAAAATTTCAAGAAAACTGACAAAAGTGTTTTTGAGTTCAGGTCTGAAAACTAAAAAACCCCTGTTTTTTCATGAACAAAGACCTATAACTCCACAACAAAAAATCAGAAATTTACCAAAATATATACAGAACATGAGGCTTACATAATCAAGAACTGTGTACAGTTTGAAGAAAATTCTTTGTTAGAGTTCTCAAGATACAGTGTGACTTGTGGACAGACAGATGGATAAGATGGATGGACAGCCAATTGTTTACTTCAATATGTCTGTCATCCACAGGTATATAACAATTAAATTGAACATGAAACATCCATTATTCAATCAAACAAAATAGCATTGAAAATCAATCAATCAATCAATCAATCAATCAACAAATCAATCAATATATCACTTCAATGAGACATTAAAAGTGTTTTTATATGTCTCGAGCTTTAATTAAGTAGATATTTGATATTAGTTTTAATTAAGTAGATATTTAATATTAGTTTTAATTAAGTAGATATTTGATATTTTTTTCAAAGTAGTTACTTTCAAGTTTGATTTGATAATACAAAAAAGCAATAACATGAATAGCAAAATGGAAAATTGTCAATAAAGATGTTTACCTAGAACATAAATATATGCTTATCGTGACAGAGGCAGTGATGTCTCAAGGCTCAGGGACTTAGACAAGTGAGAAGTTATCCTTGATTATTAAGCTTACAATTATTGTCATTTCCGAGAGGTGAATGACTTAAACTATCTACACTCAATTACAAAAAATGTTAAAAGGATGCTCATTTACTGTCAGCAAGACATACAAATATAGCTTACTTACATCTAATAAAAGGCTAACATGTATTTATGATTTAAAGATATCTGAAAAATTCTTTTTCTTAAATATAAATAAGCTAAGTATCAGCCAGTATACATGTCTATAGTATGATTATCCAATGTTTACATGTAGTATTTGAAAGTAGCAACGGTTTAACTACTGTTGTCACAGATCATTACAAAATGTTGTTATAGGGATATTTATTATGTGTTTACTTGAATACTTGAGAGAAATTTGATCAATGTTAACTAACTCTTTATATCACTAATGCTAAAGAAAAGCCATTAAAGGATAATGTTGAACTTTGCAAAAGAATTAAAATAGGGGCTATAACTCTGGAAGCAAAATAATTAAAACAGGGGCTATAACTCTGGAAGCAAATATGACTTTTAAAAGAGGTAACTATTTTTGTTCACTTATAATTAAAACCAACATTTTAACATGGTTGATAACTCATACAACTTACAAAGGTTTTTTTTGTTCAAAAAAGATTTAAACAGGGGCAATAACTTCTACAATTGACATAAAAGAAGGACACAAGAATAGATTTCTATTTAGTTACTGTTTATAAAAATTGTAACCTTCCAAATGAAAGAAGAAGGTGAACACTTGTTTTCTAAGTGATTAATAAAGTAAATTTTGTATAAAATGATAATATTAACAAAAGTCATAAATAACTGTAGAAATCTTGATTAGTTGTCATGAAAAAAAGTCATGTTTTAATTTACTAATAAAATTAGTCACGAAAATATGTTGGTTAACAGTAATATCATTTCAAGGTCAAGGTCATGCATGACAATTTCGTACACGTGCAAACTTTTATTTTAAGTTCTAACATTCTTCAAGTTTTTTTAGATGAGTTTTAAATGATTGCGTAATTTGAATAATTTAAGTAAAATAAAACATCAACTTACAAAATATCTTTGAAGAACATGTTTAAATCCTAGAAAAATGGCAACCTTACATAACACTGATTAGACTTGAAAAGAAACTCAATTGTTTTAATTATATGTCTGTCACTTAATTTAACATTAATTCTTCCCAAGTTTTAATTTTCAAGAATAATGTTCCTGGTTTGTTCTAAATGTAAAATGTGTAATTAAACATACATTTTCCCTTCAATTTCACTATCTTACTACTAACTATTTACTCATTACTAACACACCAAATATATATGGGATTAAAACTCTTAACCTCTTGCTGTTTTCTGATAAACATGAACAGGGGAGATAATCCCTCAAAATAGGTAGTATGTTTAGTATTTTTAAGAATCCTCAAAAAAATAAGTTAATTTACTTTATAAACAAATTGTCAATTGATTGATAGATTGATTGATTGATTGATTGATTGATTGATTGATTGATTGATTGATTGATTGATTGATTGCCTAACATTCACCAAGAAGCATTTTATTTCCAAACAATTTGCTCAGATATTTTAACATCAACTATGGGGTGCAACATGGCTAGATATTCCCAAGTAACAGAATTTGTATATAAAAATATGAACATTTTATCCCTGAAGGTGAAAACATCACCATTATAACTTAATGAAATAACTTACAAGAGGTACGAATTTGTAAATTTTTTGTCATAAAAAGTGAATGCACGCATTTGTCAAACATCGTAACAATAATGTTGTCTCATAAATCATAAAACACTCACAACAGTAAACTTTTAACACAGAAATTTTATATGCCTTCAAGGTTTTTCTTTGTGTAATGAAAACTCATTGATGTTTTTGTCAAGATAAACTATGCCGCGTTGTAAGAAAAATATTTAAATTCAATGAGGAAAGTAACCGCTTTCTCAATTACATTATGTTAAATGCAAAATATCCGTCAAAGTTGGAGCTTTTTTCACAATAAAGTTTTGTTAGGTAGAAAATTTACACCTTTTAATAAACATTTTACAATGCAATAAATGGTTTAGATTCAAAACATGAAACCCTATGAATCAAAATGAGATATAACCTCATGTATAAGAAATTCATTTATCAATTTTCATGCTTTATATTAATGATACCTACCATTTTGTTTATAAATTTGAAATTCACTGCCAAAGCCAAAAAGAAACTTTAAGCAAACATTAAAGCTGAGATAAAGCATAAATTTCTGCCTAGATTTATAAAGGCACAAGTCCCAATAAAGGGTAATATGCTAAGTTACCTTTGAGAATCACAACATAGATTATCCGTCTGCTTGTATTAGGTGAAGATGAGTGCAAATTAGTTTCTTCTTAGTTAAATCTTACTACTAATACTTAAAATCTTTAACACAAATTTAGAATTTTATACATATTTGATTTTGATAATGTATTAATCCTATTGATTGATTGGGTTTTTAATGCCTCTTTCAGCTATTTTTATCATTGGATACAGCTAGAACACACAAAGACAACCATTTACTATGGACAAGGTACTGATTCGCTATTTCATATCAGTTTTCGAATCAAGTTCACCCTTCAGTTTGGAGGATGGAAGACTCAAAGGAGGTCATAGGCTGCAGTGACCAAACACAGGATGGTAAGACCAACAACCAACTCCATATTGCTACCCAGTTCCACGCAAATTTAAATGTGCAAGTTACATATAAAGAGTGAATACACCAATTTGGTGACACCAGGGTATTATATATGGCCTATGAAACACAACTAAATCTTCATTCTGTAAATTTCCGGAGTCACATCTCATAATTTTTGTTATCCTGTTTTTATATTTCTAGCTTCATATATAGTATATCACATGTCTTCAGCACAACAGAACAGTGTTAAAAAACATGAATTTTACTTTAATAATATCAAATTAAAACCATAAGAAGCAAATTAGAACTTAACAATTTTTCAGACACTTCCCATTCACAGACATTAGAAATTACAGGTTCTAATTAAAAGTTATGTACTTTTATTTTAAATTTATTTAAATTTTTAAAAAAAGTTTGTCTGGTGAAACAATTTTGCTTTTATGCAATAACTTAAAAGACAATCAAGTTCTAAAAAAGTTAAAAATAAAACTAAGTTAACAAACCACATTGATGTTCTCCAAATCCTGGATCATATACAAAAATCACCGAACATTACATAAAATCAACACTTTACCAAGGTAAACCAATACACAAAATAACTGCTTTTATTCTCTTTCAATTATTAAAATTCCCCTTAATTTTCTTACCTTGTACAACAATTAACAAGCATCGAAAGATAAAAAGACAAACAAAGATAAAAACACAATATCTATGTTCAAAAACATAAAGTAATGTACATTCTCATAATATTAATTCTGATGTAAGTATTATCTATCAAATTTACAGGTACATTCCAAGGAAAATAATCAATTAATTAAACATCACTAATCAACAACAGGACAAATCTGATGAAATCTATAGTTATTTACCAGAAATAAATACCAACATAATACCTGGTGTTTATTTACACTCCATTCAGACAAGTGTATCTGAGCTTAGTATTATCAAATCACATCAGCAAGTTAACAATGTGAACACCTTAGTAATAAAACAATTTTACAAGTACAAAGTTATGTTTAAACACCTTTGAGCCCTGTCACCTGTGTTCTCTACACACAGTATGATTGACTCAAATTATCCTTTATTTACTGTTGTTATTAGAACACTCTCGTTTACTCATTATTTAATTAGACAGCCATGATTAAGTAATGTGCCAAACTGGCTAATTATCTAATAAATAGAAACAAACGATTTGACTAAAGAGCTATAAATACCTGGTTAAATGACCGCTGTTTTGTCGATGGTGCGTTGATCACCTGTGATCACAATCCGTGTAACAATAGCCCCATCAAATCTATAGGCTGCACACTTCTTTAAACTATCGCTTTCCGTGGATTTAAACTTCTGCAGAGAAATTGTTAAGTGTTTTTAAATTCAATACCATAGGACAATAATCACACAACACTACATTAAAATGCTTGATTACAGTGATGCACTTCAAATGGTGATAACATTATAGATGCCTTTAGCCATATATTCGCAGTCTTTTTCTCTTGTGACCGTCTCAATAATACTAGTTTCCATCGCTTAGATTATCTTGGCTAAAAATCAATACAGGCCTTTTCAAATAGCATAATTTTCATTGAATGACAATACTATAATAGAGAGGATGACGTGCATTGCGGACCTTTCACTATCTGCTACAAGTCCTAAACTGTCGTGTTAACATTGTGTCAAATGAGATTTATTACACCTGATTTGGGTAAAAGTAGTCGCGAGGAAAATTTTTTCACTTATAACATTATATTGTTACATTGATTAGTTGTGAAGATACAGACTTAATATATATTTACACAAGATAATCGGAGAAACAAGTTTACGTTTACCGATCCATATGTCTATTGACACCAGAATTCTTCTATAAATATTTAATTGGCCACCTTTACAACACAGTCATTTTAAATCGAGTGATTAAACATAATATAAATTATATTATTGAACAAATAAATAAAATGACTGGTTATTTAATAACTAGACATAGTTGATAGTGATTTATTCATTAACCAACTCACATGGAAAACTGATTTTATTGATCAAAGGGAGCTAACTCTACTTCTAGGAAAAAAGTTTTTATAAAGTAGTAAAAATATACTTTTCTGTCTTTTTCTTTATGTGGAAATTACATATTGTTTATATTTTATAATGTTATCATTTTTCTTATGGGCCTCTAATTTCTAATCTTGTCAAAAACCTTTTGGGTAATTTGGTATCTTTCGGTATAGACAAAAATGAGGGTTTTTTTGTGTAAAAATCATAATTTACAAATTGCTGCATTTTTTGTGATGGATGTATTGTTTGAAATTAAAATTGAGTAGATATCAAATGTAAAAATAAAAAAATTGAAGTTAAGTTTGTTTTAAAATTTTATGCCAATTTAAATTTTTCAGTTATATCATAGAGTTCAGTTTTATTGGAGAAGATAGACAGATTACAATATGGTACAGTGGACTGGAAATACAGCAACAGCCTGGTCAAGGGTAGAATCAAGCATACTGAAGTAGGCCAGAACTTACAATGTTGGTGTTGACATGTCAGTGATCACTGTTAATTGTATCATTGAGTTATATATTAAGATATGTATTAAACTGGAGTGAGACAAAAAAGGGGGGACTGTAGTGAGATATCTACTTATTATCACTGATATGTAATAGTTCGAGCCTTACTTAAACCAAGTATTCCTGCATCAAATAAAAACTATAGCCAAAAATAAAGCTAAAAAATTACTTAAGTGGAGTAAAATCGATAAAAACCCAAACAAACCAACATCAAGGGAGGTAATTCTATATTTTGACAGAACTTGGCACAGTATTTTGCTGAAAAGGGACATTATATAAAAGTCAATGGAAAGTGAAGATATTTACCAAATAAAATAAACATCTACTAAGCAGAATTTGGACCAAAAACTATGATAACATAGGCATTAAACATATAACAGCCTAAATGATCTATAGAGAGTTCAGAACAAGTGTGGCACGGTGTATGTTTAGTTTAGGGGTATTAATAATGGAAAAAGTTCCGCACTTAATAAGGTCTCCACTATCGCAGTAATGAAAGCTGTACAGGGAGATAAGCTATGTCTTTGGAGAAACATAATTTATATAAATGCAGAATAGCAGTGGAAGATCTATTGATGAAGCAGTTAATTCTATTAAGAAGAAATAGATAAAAGTCCATGATTTTTTTAAGACTTAATAAAAACTATCTACACATTTAGTAGTTTTTTTGGGTCCAAGTTTCAGTTTTTAATATTGAATCTTAAAAATTCAAAATTTTTAAGATTAAATATTATGTTATTAACAGTTAAGGTCTCTTGTCTTAGAAATGGTTAACTATAGAATCCTCACCAACCACGAAAACAAATGATCTAGAAAATAACCCAATTAAATATTAATACGCAGGATAACCAGTTTATTTCCAATTTTAAAGGATGAATGTAAAACCAATCAGACATTCTAACAATCATTATTTGACTGAAATTTAAACTGCTTAAAAAAAATGATGCCATCAATGTCTGCTCACCATAAGTGATTAATTGAGTAATATTAAGGGTATATTTAAAAATTTTTAACAGTTTGGTGGAAGCAATAATATGGTGTTATCTCCCTTTATTTGCATTCCAAATGATATAAATTAAAATGTTTCTAAATAGTTACCTCTTGGCTACGTAATACTAAAATAATTGTAAATACTATGTCAAGTTTGTACAAGAAAGATGCAATTTAAACAATTTCAGAGCGCGGGGAAGAATAAAATATCAACAAGACAAAAACCCTAAAAGGTGTCAATATAGTGTGCAATACATTATGTTACAATGTACATGTACCAATAAATAAGGAAACTTCCAACAAATTTGGAACACAGCCCCTGTAAAGTAGGATTAACACATGTGGAACACAGCCCCTGTAAAGTAGGATTAACACATGTGGAACACAGCCCCTGTAAAGTAGGATTAACACATGTGGAACACAGCCCCTGTAAAGTAGGATTAACACATGTGGAACACAGCCCCTGTAAAGTAGGATTAACACATGTGGAACACAGCCCCTGTAAAGTAGGATTAACACATGTGGAACACAGCCCCTGTAAAGTAGGATTAACACATGTGGAACACAGCCCCTGTAAAGTAGGATTAACACATGTGGAACACAGCCCCTGTAAAGTAGGATTAACACATGTGGAACACAGCCCCTGTAAAGTAGGATTAACAAATTTGTCACCTAATGTCCCGGAGCTGGGTATGCAAATGCATAATGATAGCATTTCTATCAGCAGCCTAGTACACTGATTGACTGGTCACTTACTGTCCAGCAAGAAGTAGTCAGTTCTTCATTAACTGGTCACTTACTGTCCAGCGAGAAGTAAGACAGACATTGATTGACTGGTCACTTACTGTCCAGCAAGAAGTAGTCAGTTCTTCATTAACTGGTCACTTACTGTCCAGCAAGAAGTAAGACAGACATTGATTGACTGGTCACTTACTGTCCAGCAAGAAGTAGTCAGTTCTTCATTAACTGGTCACTTACTGTCCAGCGAGAAGTAAGACAGACATTGATTGACTGGTCACTTACTGTCCAGCAAGAAGTAGTCAGTTCTTCATTAACTGGTCACTTACTGTCCAGTGAGAAGTAAGACAGACATTGATTGACTGGTCACTTACTGTCCAGCAAGAAGTAGTCAGTTCTTCATTAACTGGTCACTTACTGTCCAGTGAGAAGTAAGACAGACATTGATTGACTAGTCACTTACTGTCCAGCAAGAAGTAAGACAGACATTGATTGACTGGTCACTTACTGTCCAGCAAGAAGTAGTCAGTTCTTCATTAACTGGTCACTTACTGTCCAGTGAGAAGTAAGACAGACATTGATTGACTGGTCACTAATTGTCAAGTGAGAAGAAAGTCAGACATTGATTGACTAGTCACTTACTGTCCAGCAAGAATTAAGACAGACATTGATTGACTGGTCACTTACTGTCCAGAAAGAAGTAATCAGTTCTTGATTAACTGGTCACTTACTGTCCAGCGAGAAGTAAGACAGTCATTGATTGACTGGTCACTTACTGTCCAGAAAGAAGTAATCAGTTCTTGATTAACTGGTCACTTACTGTCCAGCAAGAAGTAAGACAGACATTGATTGACTGGTCACTTACTGTCCAGCAAGAAGTAATCAGTTCTTCATTAACTGGTCACTTACTGTCCAGTGAGAAGTAAGACAGACATTGATTGACTGGTCACTAATTGTCAAGTGAGAAGAAAGTCAGACATTGATTGACTAGTCACTTATTGTCCAGCAAGAAGTAAGACAGACATTGATTGACTGGTCACTTACTGTCCAGAAAGAAGTAATCAGTTCTTGATTAACTGGTCACTTACTGTCCAGCGAGAAGTAAGACAGTCATTGATTGACTGGTCACTTACTGTCCAGCAAGAAGTAATCAGTTTTTGATTAACTGGTCACTTACTGTCCAGCGAGAAGTAAGACAGACATTGATTGACTGGTCACTTACTGTCCAGCAAGAAGTAAGTCAGCATATAATTCAAGATACATGTAAAAACAAAATAGCAAACAATTGAATAATTCAGGAAAGGGATGGAAAAAGGGCAGCATATGTTGAAGCATGAAGCATGGCACTCTTTAAACATATTACCAAGTATGCATGGGACTGCCCATATTATAACCTAAGAACCCCCAACAAGAGGGTTTCCACCCCTATCCCCCCATGTTGGGACATGCTGGGCAGCTCTGTGGAATCATCACCAGTCACTTCAGCAATAGAAAACAGTTACTCTGGTTAAGTCAAATACTTGGTTATGTAGAAGTTCAATTTAATGAAAATATAAGGTTTTACGTTATGACATGATCACAATATGAATAGAACTCTGTGTTAATTTTCTTGGTCACGAAGAGACACAATACAGAATTAATAGCACTCACATGGGAATCAACACAGCTTCTAGGAGTGGAAAATTTGTTCCATATATAATCTTTATACATATCAATTATTCACAGTATCAATAATTAAATTTTATTGATTAAATGCCATTGAAGAAGTAGCCATAATAATTATAACAGGATCTGCAATATTATACTCTTAACAAAACACTCAGGTTCAGGAATAACAATGTGAAATATTATCTACCATTTATCATAAATTGTTGTCTTTGATTGTATGAAATAACCCCTTATTAAATATATTTAAGGTCATGATAATTTATCTCCCTTTCATATGAAAATCGTATGTAAACAAGGAAGCCGAGGAAACATGAATGAATAATGAATAATTGCTTGGATGTTCCTAAAGATTGTTAAAGGAGAGGGGGGGGGGAGGTCCTAAAGTATTCTAAGAACATTACAGTAGTGAAAATAATATAATAATTTCAAAAACATAATATTTTGGAACCAATATTTTCAGATCAAAGGGTGGAAAATATGGATGTACCAGTATGTCTTTTTTTGGATAAATTTTTCTCGTTATGAGAAAGATCAGCACAAGTGTACAATTTCCCATTAAAGCAAGCATGTCTTTTGACCTTAATTTCTATGACATACATTTTCATAAATAATACATACGTAATATATTTTTAATTTCAGTGCTATCCATAATGGTTGTTTTGCTTTTTACAATACTATTCTCGGAGGTAAATGCAGAATTTCCAAAAATAGGGTTCAGCAACACTTGTGGGCTCTAAAATGGGGAAATGGAGATTGGGGGGTAACAACTGACTAAAGTTCGGCAAAAAATCCAGGTAAATTTGTTAATTTTCTAGCTTGGCATTCTGAGACTCTCCTTAATGCCTTAGATTCTAGCTTGGCATTCTGAGACTCTTCTTAATACCTTAGATTTTCTAGCTTGGCATTCTGAGACTCTCCTTAATGCCTTAGATTCTACCTTTTTAGGAAGCTGAATAAAAGACTTTTTAACTGTTAACATTTGATTTGATGAAGTAAATCATAAAGATGAAAATAATTATCTGTTGATTTTTGATGCCTAATCTATTGACAATACCATAAAGTGCAGCATTCTATCAATTAACTAATGAACTTGTCTGTCTAACAAAACACATACGCATAAAAACAAGCAACACATGCAATTTATTTTTGTAACAATTGACGTAGAATTTATCAGGGCCAATTTTACACGTTAACCACCCAGGAAACGGTAGCTATTATTAGATTTAACTGTGTAAATATCATGAAAACAGTAGTGTAATTGCGTATTAGTTAAGATAACACATAATCTTCATCAGCAGTAAATAATAACTTCTCTTTCATAAATCTTGATTGTAATTACTTCTTTAAGTTTACAAAGGTGGGTCAAAACACACATGCCTTCCTGTCTAAAGCTGAATGAGATTCTAGTGATTCAAATGTGTCATGTGACTTTTCAATGGAGACAAAAATTAAGATCACTTAAAACACGGGTCTTAATAAACAGGTTCATTAAACAACAAATGCACTATGGAGGGCCAATATATTGGTGGTTGCTAAAGCAGGTGTGACTAAATGCATTTCTTGTATAGAGGTGGTTGCTAAGTCAGGTTCGGCTGTACATCTATTCCTTGTATTGAAGTGTTTGCTAAGATATACTTGACTGTACATGTATTCCTGTATTGTGGTTGCTAAGGAAGGTTTGACTGTAAATGTTTTCCTTGTATTGAGGTGGTTGCTAAGACAGGTTTGACTGTAAATGTATTCCTTGTATACAGGTGGTTGCTAAAGCAGGTTTGACTGTAAACATATTCCTTGTATAGAGGTTGCTGCTAAGGCAGGTTTGACTGTCTATGTTTTCCTTGTATAGAGGTGGGTGCTAAGTCAATTTTGACTGAACATGTACATTTTTACAGAGGTGGTTGCTAAGGCAGGTTTGACTGTACATGTATTTCATTTATAAAATTATTCAACTACTTCCTCCAACCACTGATCATTTAACATTCTGGTGGTTGTCTACAATCCTCCAACCACTGATCATTTAACATTTTGGTGGTTGCCTACAATCCTCCAACCACTGATCATTTAACATTCTGGTGGTTACCTAAAATTCCCCAACCACTGATCATTTAACAATCTGGTGGTAGCCTATAATCCTCCAACCACTGATCATTTAACATTCTGGTGGTTGTCTACAATCCTCCAACCACTGATCATTTAACATTCTGGTAGTTGTCTACAATCCTCCAACCACTGATCATTTAACATTCTGGTGGTTGTCTACAATCCTCCAACCACTGATCATTTAACATTCTGGTGGTAGTCTACAATCCTCCAACCACTGATCATTTAACATTCTGATGGTTGTCTACAATCCCCCAACCACTGATCATTTAACATTCTGGTGGTTGTCTACAATCCTCCAACCACTGATCATTTAACATTCTGGTGGTTGTCTATAATCCTCCAACCACTGATCATTTAACATTCTGGTGGTAGCCTATAATCCTCCAACCACTGATCATTTAACATTCTGGTGGTTGTCTACAATCCTCCAACCACTGATCATTTAACATTCTGGTGGTAGTCTACAATCCTCCAACCACTGATCATTTAACATTCTGGTGGTTGTCTACAATCCTCCAACCACTGATCATTTAACATTCTGGTGGTTGTCTACAATCCTCCAACCACTGATCATTTAACATTTTGGTGGTTGCCTACAATCCTCCAACCACTGATCATTTAACATTCTGGTGGTTACGTAAAATTCCCCAACCACTGATCATTTAACATTCTGGTGGTAGCCTATAATCCTCCAACCACTGATCATTTAACATTCTGGTGGTTGTCTACAATCCTCCAACCACTGATCATTTAACATTCTGGTAGTTGTCTACAATCCTCCAACCACTGATCATTTAACATTCTGGTGGTTGTCTATAATCCTCCAACCACTGATCATTTAACATTCTGGTGGTAGTCTACAATCCTCCAACCACTGATCATTTAACATTCTGATGGTTGTCTACAATCCCCCAACCACTGATCATTTAACATTCTGGTGGTTGTCTACAATCCTCCAACCACTGATCATTTAACATTCTGGTAGTTGTCTACAATCCTCCAACCACTGATCATTTAACATTCTGGTGGTAGTCTACAATCCTCCAACCACTGATCATTTAACATTCTGGTGGTTACGTAAAATTCCCCAACCACTGATCATTTAACATTCTGGTGGTAGCCTATAATCCTCCAACCACTGATCATTTAACATTCTGGTGGTTGTCTACAATCCTCCAACCACTGATCATTTAACATTCTGGTAGTTGTCTACAATCCTCCAACCACTGATCATTTAACATTCTGGTGGTTGTCTACAGTCCTCCAACCACTGATCATTTAACATTCTGGTGGTAGTCTACAATCCTCCAACCACTGATCATTTAACATTCTGTTGGTTGTCTACAATCCCCCAACCACTGATCATTTAACATTCTGGTGGTAGCCTATAATCCTCCAACCACTGATCATTTAACATTCTGGTGGTTGTCTACAATCCTCCAACCACTGATCATTTAACATTCTGGTGGTAGTCTACAATCCTCCAACCACTGATCATTTAACATTCTGGTGGTTGTCTACAATCCTCCAACCACTGATCATTTAACATTCTGGTGGTTGTCTACAATCCTCCAACCACTGATCATTTAACATTCTGGTGGTAGCCTATAATCCTCCAACCACTGATCATTTAACATTCTGGTGGTAGCCTATAATCCTCCAACCACTGATCATTTAACATTCTGGTGGTAGCATATAATCCTCCAACCACTGATCATTTAACATTCTGGTGGTAGCATATAATCCTCCAACCACTGATCATTTAACATTCTGGTGGTAGCCTATAATCCTCCAACCACTGATCATTTAACATTCTGGTGGTTGTCTACAATCCCCTCCAACCACTGATCATTTAACATTCTGGTGGTAGCATATTATCCCTAATAAGGTTATTTCAGGATAAAAATAGTAACCTTCAGTTTCAGCGGGGTAGGTTTAATAAACTCTTATCGTACACATAAAACCTTGACTATTTCTATACCTGGTACTATTCCAGACAACCCAAGAACATTAATAAAATTAGTTGTTTTGTGCAATAGAAAAACAACATCAATCAAACTGTGTCATGGTGACAAATTTAAAATGAAACATTTCATTAAAATATGTTTAAAAAATAATGATGTTCCAGTTAAGATTTAAGCTTTTTTGGAAATAATGTTTCACAGTCACTTTCTAAGAATGTTGAAAAATTCAAGTATATCTTTTCAGCATGGCATCGTTACTTTATAACTATAGACAAAACATAATTCTTACAACAAATTTCCTTTTCAAATTGTCAGAGTACTAAATATTCTGAAAAAAAATAATCTGTTTACATAAAGTACACATATACTGTCCTAAATAACAGCTTGGCAAAAACATGTTTACAGTCTAGCTTTTAGACTGAATAAAAAATACCATCGTAAAATGCTTGCGCTGAACACAATAGCGATACATAGATACACCGATCTGACGATTGTTTGACAATTATTACGGTGAATCAATAAAGATCATTTCATTAGATGGAACTCATATTTCTAAAAGTCAAAGGAACGGTCGTAAATCTGTTTCTCTATTTGTAATAATGGATCAATTATTCAACTACGGAATCAACTCTAAAACAATATTGCAATGTGCGGAAGAGAAAGCTGTATCGCTAATCAGATGAGTGGGTCTTAAACAACGGGGAAATCCTCTTTACAAACTCTTAGAATTAATTCAATACAAGTTTAATAATTATCTTATTTTGCTTAGAATAAGATCATTGATTTTTTTCAAACAATTAAGTGCCTGGTAATATGTATATAAAACTGTTGTTAAATTTTCAGGACCTTTTGATATTGGTCGATTTATTGATTGATTGACAGATAATACATTACGTTACAGTTGTTTAAGTATTATGCAAAGATGATGTGGTTTGATGATTTCATTACAACAAAAACTTGTGTCATACAAACATCAATATAATGTACAAGATGAATTTATTTTTCTTCAAATTGCAAAGCATACAGCTTATACATCTATTGAATATCAGTTGTTGCCAGCTACAATGATCTTAATTAACAGATTTAAACTGCTTTGCATAAACATTCACATGCAACCAAACATATTAATTTTAACAGTTACTGTAGATTAGCATGGTGTAAGTTTTAACAGTTAGATTAGCTTGGTTTCTGGATAAGCAATTTGATTAACATGGCTTCTGTATTAACAGTTAGATTAACATGGTTTTTGTATTAGCAGTTAGATTAACATGGTTTCTGTATTAACAGTTAGATTAACATGGTCTTTGTATTAACAGTCTGATTAGCATCCTTTTGGATTAAGTCAGATTGACACGTTTTCTGTATTAACACTAAGATTAACATTGTTTCTGTATTAACAGTTAGATAAGCATGGTTTCTGCATTAACAGTTAGATTAAAGTTGTTTCTGTATTAACAGTAAAATTTGAGCATGGTTTTTGTATTAACAGGTTAGCTTGGTCTTTGTATTAACAGTTAGATTAACATGGTTTCTGTTTTAACAGTTAGATTAACATGGTTTCTGTATTAACAGTTAGATTAACATTGTTCTGTATTAACAGCTACATTAACATGGTTTCTGTTTTAACAGTTAGATTAACATGGTTTCTGTATTAACAGTTACATTAACATGGTTTCTGTATTAACAGTTAGATTAACATGGTTTATGTATCAACAGTTAGCTTGAACATGGTTTCTGTATTAACAGTTACATTAACATGGTTTCTGTATTAACAGTTACATTAACATGGTTTCTGTTTTAACAGTTAGATTAACATGGTTTCTGTATTAACAGTTAGATTAACATGGTTTCTGTATTAACAGTTACATTAACATGGTTTCTGTTTTAACAGTTAGATTAACATGGTTTCTGTTTTAACAGTTAGATTAACATGGTTTCTGTATTAACAGTTAGATTAACATGGTTTCTGTATTAACAGTTACATTAACATGGTTTCTGTTTTAACAGTTAGATTAACATGGTTTCTGTATTAACAGTTAGATTAACATTGTTTCTGTATTAACAGTTACATTAACATGGTTTCTGTATCAACAGTTAGATTAACATGGTTTCTGTATCAACAGTTCGATTAACACGGTTTATGTATCAACAGTTAGATTAACATGGTTTCTGTATTAACAGTTACATTAACATGGTTTTTCTGTATTAACAGTTAGATTAACATGGTTTCTGTATTAACAGTTACATTAACATGGTTTTTCTGTATTAACAGTTAGATTAACATGGTTTCTGTATTAACAGTTACATTAACATGGTTTTTCCGTATTAACAGTTAGATTAACATTGTTCTGTATTAACAGTTAAATAAATATGGTTTCTGCATTAACAGTTAGAGTAACATGGTTTCTGTATTAACAGTCAGATTAATATGGTTTCTGTATTAACAGTTAGATTAACATATGGTCTTTGTATTTACAGTCAGATTAGCATCATTTTGGATTAACAGTTAGATTAACATGGTTTCTGTATTAACAGTTAGATTAACATGGTTCTGTATTAACAGTTAGATTAATATGGTTCTGTATTAACAGTTAGATTAACATGGTTCTGTATTAACAGTTAGATTAACATAGTTTCTGTTTTAACAGTTAGATTAACAAAGGTTCTATATTAAAAGTTAGATTAGCATGGTTTAATAGGTTTTACTTATCCAGGAAGTTGGTGTGACTGGACAAAAAAAAAGTATCGGGTGCTTTGGAGTAATCAAAAAGCAAATTTAACATATGCTAAATGACAAGCCATTGGTGAAAATAGTAGTGATATATAATGAGCAGAATGTTAATATAACAGGATATATTTCCCAAAATCTATTGATAAGATAGAAAGTGTGAAAGAAAACCACACTTCTAAACTTTACATGTATTCAAAATTTACGTCTGTCTGTATTACTTAAACAGATTCGTCTTTCCTTATGTAAATTTCAAATAAAATTAGAACACCATTAACAATATTTGAACATTGTTTTCAAAAAGGTTGTTTTTGGAGGAGTAAAATTATTAATGTTCAACATAACATAGGGTAAAGCTGGCAGACAGATTTTTAAATAAAAACTGCTCTCTTTTCATTTAACAACACATAATTTTTCAATCAATTAGCTTCATTATTTCCCTTCACAATTTCTTATTTGACATAAGTAAAGCTGACCTTTTTGTAGTTGGGAGTCTGATATAATGAAGAATTATGGAAATAAAATAAAATTCCATTCACGAAAGCCCACAAACATGAACAAACTCTTTTACTATTAAAAAAGAACAGGTTTCATTTTCAATTATTTTCTGCAAAAACGATTTGTGACATTGGTGTAAATCAAATATCGTGTTCTTGTTAAAACAAACTAAAAAACAATTTATTTTACATAAAAATGTAAATAACTGTCTAGGATTGTAATTTTTTGCCCACAACCATATAATTTCTTGACGAGCCCCAAGTTTATGACGGACATAATTCAATAATTCCATATCTGGAAATTTACCAATCCTGTCAAATACATAAGACCCTTAATGAGATGTTAGTTGTTATTGTCACAGATAGGGATTATCTAGAACACAAACTACAGTCGTAAAATCATCAATTACCGTAACGCAAAACTGTGATTACTACAAAACATACATCTGATCTTTCTTTGGAATAAAAAATATCAATGATTAACTCAAAAACAATTCACAAAAGCTTTTGTGTTGACTGCTAACAATTTTTCATACATTTTGAATATTGGAAAAATTGTCATGATTTCTATGGCCAACATCTCCTCTATTTAATTGTATATCTCATTCTGTCGATTTTTGTCAAAAGAAACCTATAAAACTAATTATAAGAATTTATTACTTTATGACATTCTGAAGAAGGAACCAAAGTAAAAACATTCTTGTAAATCTTTGTTGTTCATTACATGACTAGTTTGGGCCATTTATCAGATTAGTGTTCAAATCATTAGTCTGTTCTTTACCACCTTTATATTATAAAGGATTCTTCACTGAAAACATTAAGATCCGAGACTGTAAAATACTTAAGACCCCAAAAACATGAATACTGTTAACACCAGACACAGTCAAACATCTTATGATACCATCATAGGTCATTATGGTTGTATAGGACATATGGTTGCTTAAAACAGGTTTAATAAATATGGAATGCAATTCCAACTATTCAGATAGAAACTACCCAGATATTTCAACCGCAGGTCGGGGGTTATCTTCGGGTACTCCGGCTTCCTCCCCCAATAAAAACTGGACGCCATGATATAGCTGAAAAATTGCTGAAAGTGGCGTTAAACAACATCAAACAAACAAACAAACAAGATATTTCAAATCCTAGTCTACATGACAACTACAAACTACAGTGTGTATTAAACTAATGAACAGAAATTTAAAAAACTTGTAGCAAAGACTGTTTCTTCCAGTGGAAGCAAAAAAGTTATATAAAAACTAGCAAAAGTATAGTACAGTAGCCTTATCTGAATAAAGTTTGTTCATTTTAAGTTTAATGCCGCATTTGGCAATTTTTCAGCAATATCACGCCATCCGGATTTTAACTCAATGATTGCAAACCGGAACATGCAACAGATGGATGAATTGGCTTCTTATATGAAACACTCCAAATTAATAAAAACTATTTATAGAGTATAGACCAATTTTAATGTAAAATGATAATCAAACAATGCCTAAGGCTTATTATTAGGAAGTTCAAGTGTGAAAATTTCACCATTATTACATCATCAGGTGCATTATGGGTACAGTTATCAAACAGGTATCACATTTCATGATTAAAATTTGATAATGTTCTATGATGTGGTTTAATCTCAGGAAATGACAAACTATCATTTTTAATATTACAAACAGGATACAGAAAACACAAGAATGCAAACGTCTGACATTTTCCTTTTTACCTTTTCTGTATTTAGCCAGAAGGGAAATAACTCATATATACAGTGTTATATTCATAAAATCAAATATTTTGTACCTACTCAAAAATAGCTTAAAAAACCATTTTATAAATGTTACTGATAATTAACTTCTATATGGACAGTAAGTCAAGGGACATAACTCTTTTGAAAAAAACTATGTTAAAGTACTAAAGCCTGGACTAAAAAATTTGTTTTTTTAAAAGAACTATTTTGACAGGACTAAAGTTCATGTTATTTATTGTTTGTATAACTTTTTTATCATATTGTGGCCTTAAGATATTATTAGGGAGGAAGATAGTGTACCCAGCAAGAATCCCACCCTCCTCCCAGTAAGACAGAGTACCAATTTAGAAAACCCCTTCCAATGCTTTACTTATTCATCTCCTCTAGAGAACTGGTAACTATACAGATTACAGCAGAATGTATAATCAAGTATTAAGTATATGATAAACTATAATCAAGTATTAAGTATATGATAAACTATAATCAAGTATTAAGTATATGATAAACTATAAAAGTTCCAAAAGTAGCATCCATGTTAAAAGAGAGCTCGTTTTACTGCAACTGCTAGTTACTTCATTATTCCCAATCAATGTAAAACAGGAGTATTCCCCAAAAAATCAGAAAGAAAAGTAAAGCAAAAAATATATTAAATTTAATATAATGCCGCACTAATAATTGTTGATATTAAAACCCAGAACAGGTTGTATGTGTCATTTTAAACTTTTCAGAGTATGTAAAAAATCATTTAATATCTTGTAAGTAACACCTGTGACACATACATCAATACATAACACCAATATTTCATTTGTGTATTGATAAGATGTTTTTTATCATCTTTACATTTATTTGTATAGATAAATAATGTTTATTAGTCTATATCATATAAATGTCTGTTTTGTGTTTTTTAGAAGAAAGTACAAACACCAGACATTATCAGTACATAGAGAAATGAATCAACCAGAGGCTCACATGAGCTTAATTATCAGTACATAAAAAATGAAAACCTATATGACTACATGAATTCATCAACCAAAGCCTATATCAGAACATGAATAAATCAACCAGAGGCTCACAGGAGCCTATATCAGTACATGAATTAATCAACCAAAGGCTCCCATGAGCCTATATCAGTACACAAATTAAATCCCTAGGAAAAGAGAACCAAGAAAGAATGTCTATTCCTTAGGCAAACAATATGAAACCTGCTAGGTTGACCATTCCCAGGTAAAAAATTAAAAATCTAGTCAGGATGACCACTCTCTAGGCAAAAAAGTGAAACCTGCGATAATGACCATTCTCTAGACAAAAAAGGGAAACCAGCCAGGATGACAATTCCCTAAGAAAAGAGAAACAAGTAAGGATGTCTGTTCCTTAGGCAAAACATATGAAACCCCCAGGTTGACCATTCCCAGATTCCCAGGAAAAAAACCACCATGCAATCAGGATGACCATTCCCTAGGAAAAAACCGAGAAACCAAACAGGACGACCACTCTCTAGGCAAAAAAGTGAAACCTGCCAGGATGACCATTCCCTATTCAAAAACTTTAATGTATTTGCTCAAGTAGAAGTGACTGGTCTTCACAATTTCTTCAAGATAATGGTTATTCTGTGAAGAAACTGGTCCTTGTGTATGTGGTTACTCCTATATTTACGCTTGTGCATTAGTAACAGTTTCAAAATGAATTAAAATGCTAATTTTTGTGCTTAATTTATTTATACAGCAGACAGCTAAAAAATTATACCACACTGTGTCAAGAAAAAAAGTTTTATTTCTTTTATCATAGTTAATCCATAAAAAATAATTCTTTCAAAAATTTTCTTGTAAAATTAAATATTTCGCTATTTAATATTAATACGTAGAATAAATTATGTTTCACCTATGGAATGACAATTACTGAGCCCAAGAGCGGGAAATTTTGCAGTTGATGACTTTGTTCATTTTATTTGACACCTAACTGAATAACCCATCAACCATGAAAAGTCATTTTCAAGTTCAGCTTCTTGTCAATAATAGAAACATTTTAAATAATGTTCTTAAAAAGATAAAGACTACTCCATTTTCTCATAAAATACACTTAAGGTCCAGATGTATGTAAAAGGAAATTGATTATAAATTTATGATCTGTCCTGAATAATTATATAAAAATTGGTGTTTTAAGGGATTCTTGTAAGATTGTAATCACACAAACCATTGATAAAAACATTGATTTCAACATTTTTTTTTATAACCTCCTTCATAGTATATTTTTACTGCCAAAATTATACAGTTTACAACTAGATGTTGACACATTTTGTGACAAGTTAAGTACCAATTTGTCCCTATTTTGACCATAATTTGTTAATAAATACATTCAGTTTTGATATTTTTGACTGATGTGTTGCTATGGTGGTCTGTTGTCAGTTGTAGCGGATATAAACAAATCTCATTTTCATGAGGCTTAAGACACGTGGTTTAAGATAACACAACAATACCAGGTATTTATTTTGATTGATTGGTTTTAAATGCAAAATTCAGCCATCATTGCATTAATCAACTATACATGAAAAAACTTTGAATATTGAAGTCATAATAAATGAGGTTAGTTTCTGCACATACCGTATTGGACCTAAGAATCGCCCTGTCCTTACTCTTACTATAACCTTCAACTGCACAGAAAATTTGTCGTTTTAGTAATTTTCTTCAATTTTGCAATTTAATAAATCTCATATTTGGTACTGCCAACAAGAACTGTAAATGTCTGTATCCTCAAATGGAACTTAAAAAATCCAGTTCCAATGTTTAACACTTCTCGATTATACTTTGTTTTTTGTGTTCTGATGCGACTTACTGGTAATCAATCTGCACTCAGATAAAGCGACTGACTGACCAATTCTTATTTAATATTTAAATTAAATTGTTGCATTGTTTTTGTAAAATATAGTATGTTTCACATAGCTAATGGTAGCTTTATTCTGTAATGTCTGTTTTAATTGATGAACATGAGTTTTTTTTAACTTTGGAAAACACGTAATGACCCCGGGTCCTTTATTAGTGTAAATACGATACTACAAGACACCAAAATAAATGTTTCTAAATATCTTTAACATCTTGGTTGTTTAAGGTGAAGAGAGGACAGATCAAGTGAAATTCATTCTGCAGTCACATAACTAACATTTTTTTACACAAAAGTGGCTTCAAAGCAAGTTATTTCCCCTTCTGAACCTGACTGTTATCTTAATAAGTTATCTCCCCTTCTGAACCAGATTGTCATAACAAGTTATCCCCTTCTGAACCTGATGGTTATTATAACAAGTTATCTCCCCTTCTGAACCTGGTAGTTATTATAACAAGTTATCTCCCTTCTGAACCTGGTGGATATTATAACAAGTTATCTCCCCTTCTGAACCTGATTGTTATTATAACAAGTTATCTCCCCTTCTGAACCTGATTGTTATTATCACAAGTTATCTCCCCTTCTGAACCTGATTGTTATTATAACAAGATATCTCCCCTTCTGAACCTAATTGTTATTATAACAAATTTTCTTCCCTTTATAACAAATTATCTCCCCTTCTGAACCTGATTGTTATTATAACAAGTTTTCTTCCCTTTATAACAAATTATCTCCCCTTCTGAACCTGATTGTTATTATAACAAGTTATCTCCCCTTCTGAACCTAATGGTTATTATAACAAGTTATCCTCTTCTGAACCTGATTGTTATTATAACAAGTTTTCTTCCCTTTATAACAAATTATCTCCCCTTCTGAACCTGATTGTTATTATAACAAGTTATCTCCCCTTCTGAACCTGATTGTTATTATAACAAGTTATCTCCCCTTCTGAACCTGATTGTTATTATAACAAGTTATCCCCTTTCTGAACCTGATGGTTATTTTATCAAGTTATCCCCCTTACTGAACGTGATTGTTATTTAAGTCGATCGTAATTAGTACAATACAGACCAATTCTGACACAGACCAATCTACAATATTGATTGACATTACAGATATGTAGTAAACAGCTAAGCTGATATGCTTCCCACCTCTTCTTTGTTATACTATGACCAACAAATTTATAATCTATGTTTTACTTTGTTGAACTTTAAATTTATATATCTTATATATCAAAAGAGAAAATTTAAAATATGAAAATGTTTTTAAATACCCTCATATATCATGCTGAAAAGTGTATAATTATTTCAGGATGATAAATTATTAGCGTCATCAATTTTATTCTGGAAAGGAAACAAAGAATAAATCCGCCATCTCATTTTAATGCACGGTAAATAAGTCTGTAAACTCATCTATGACGGATCAATGTATCTTACACATGGCCTTTTGTGAAATATATTTCAATTAGTAAATGATATGATCGTGAATATCGAGAATGCTGTTCCGTGACGCTGGCATATAAAGCATCGTATTAAAAAAATTCATTTCTTGATTTGTCAGCAATTGATATTTCAAATAGTAACAAAAATAGAATCTAAATCACTTTTCATTTTGTGAAATCAATATGTATGGACATTATTGTAATGAAACTTGCTAAAGTAATTTTGCGAAAAATATGATAAATCTAGCTTGTGGGTGACGTTGAAAAAAGCCACACAATGAACAGCTATTACGACGTATCACTTAACACTAATTAATCATATAGTACAAAAGTCAATACATTCGCTGGATTACATTTGTCAATGATACGACAGCATTAATGTCGATGCTGATGAAGCAACAAGCTTCCCATCGATATACAATATCAACTGACAAAATGGACAACTGATCAACATAGGGTGTAAAGATAGCAAGTAAATTGGATACATTAACAAGTAGAAGATGTTTAAGAGTTAATATAGTCTGTCAGTTGACACAATATCATCAGAATCATAGCTTAAGCTTGCAAAAGCAATAAGTATACTCGCTAAGACAACAAGGAATTGACCCTTCAAGCCAATAAAGCATTGAACCTGAAGACAAATAAACATCTAAAAGGGTAGATAATTCAAGCCGATTAAGTACCAAACCTTACCCTTTATTGCTGCAGATGAATAAACCTCATAACTGTTTTTAAAATAAAACAAAACCTTCATACTTGATTTCTTTTATTTAGTTGTATATATTATGTGTATGTCAAATAGATTGTTCATGAAGGTGTGCATCAGCATAAAAAGTATAAAGCATGGCTTCTGTACAGTTAAGACATTGTTTCATTATTTTTGTGGTGTAATTTTAACTGTGATTAACAGAAATATCAGAATAAGAATAAGTTCTAGCTACAGTGCAGATGAAATGCTTAACTTGACTACACCATTTTAGCATCTTGTATGTGTATGTGTATGTGTTGGTCTAGAATAGGTAGCAAAGCAACTTTTGTTGGCTGGACATAAAAATCTTTCATTAAATAAAAACTATAAATTTTGCACACAAATATGATTAATATACCTTAATTTGATCTTCTCTGTGTCATAAAACAGTAAAACCATGAATATATTGCCTGGAAGGAGAGAAAACAATGAATATTCAATATTTATTACAAATAATGATCTTCCCACTAATTTAGTCTGTTTAAGGCAGTTTATAACAACAGCGTGAGATTAGAGATTATATTAATTCTATATTTTACGTCTAAGTGTTCACTGTGAAATTGACAACGTCAGAATTATTTTTGATTTACATGTAGTTACAATAAACAGTCTGATGGTTTGGTAGCATTATCTTTATTTAGCTATATTTGAATATAAAAACATTTTTATATAATAATCAATTTTTAAGAACCTAAATGAATATTTCTCAATAAATTAATTCTAAAAAAGAGATATAGCAGTGGAAATCTGAGTAAAATTACCACAAAATATTGTTATACAAGTATCATTTGACATCTTGCTTGCAAACAATCAATCAATCAATCAATCAATCAATGTAATATCATTTGTAGTCATTCTTATTTTTAAAATGATTGCTAACACTATATATATTATATTTCAATATTGGAGTAATTTTTTAAAACTAGGGTAAATGTATATCTGAAAATTACTTACAACCACAAAACGATAACAGATTGCCAAAGTTTATTGAACAATACATCACAAAACACGAGAATGCATTAGAAGTGTAACCCAATAAAATTCAAATGTGTGTTTAGTAATAGGTAACATTTAACTCAATTAGTTTAAACAGTGTTACTTTTGTGCCAAAGAAGTGAAAGATGACCTCAAGATCACGCTGTTACTTCATCGACAGGTTAGGACAATTGTTAAATGTCTGCGATCTTTCAATGAGCACACATTTAAATCCCTTTTGAATCAAAAGAACAGACAAACCCAGAATTGTTTGTCAATTTTCATGTGATATTAATAGTTTAAGAGATAAAAACAGGTTCACAACTGCCGATTTGGATCAGGAAAAGTTACATTTTGAACAAAAGAGCGGAAACCAATGGCGACATAGGATGTTGTGTCACGTTTCTGTCACATTTGAGGTCGTTGATTATGTCAAATTGACACATATAATCTGGTGCAACAAGTCACAGTAAACATAAATACAAAAAATATCCACATGAAGACATTATGAAATATTAATTTTTTTTAATCAAGGGCAAAGTTTTTTAGATTGAGGCAATTTTTTGCAGGATTTCAAGGATTTCTGCATCTTCGCTAAGCCAAGGGTTACGATACGATACTCTTACCTTCTCGAAGATACGAGTATCAGATCATAACCCATGGCTAGCAAAGATAAGATGTCTGGTGACATCAACCCTTGATGGTGATCATTTCAGTTTCCAATTGTAAAAAATAATTTCCTCTGTAAATATCTGTCCAGTAACCAGTCCAGTAACCAGTCATCTATTGTTTGGTCACCTTCAAAGGAGCAGTTACTAGTATTTATCTTCATATTATTACAACCATGAAGGGAGCAACGATTTTATCAAACTCATTACCGTTGGCCATTCAAAGTAAAGACATTAATCAATTAGATGGTTTCAGTTTTATACAGTTTTTCAGCCTCCAGTTTTTTTGGGGACAGAATACCTGTTGAAAGCACTACATCTACAGCTTCTGCCATTTAACCACCTCTTACAAGGTAGGAAGGGTTGCTTCACCATCCTTTTAACTTGGTCATAATATTTTGGGGTCCTGATATTAGATAGCTAACTACCAAACCCACTTGGCCATTGCAGCCTCTCAGTTTTGGGGCCAAATATTAGATAGATAACTAACAAACCTACTTGGCCACTGCAGCCTCTCAATTTTGGGGCCCTGATATTATATAGCTAACTACCAAACCCACTTGGCCACTGCAGCCTCTCAATTTTGGGACCCAAATATTAGATAGCTAACTACCAGACCCATTTAGCCATTGCAGCCTCTCAATTTTGGGACCCAAATATTAGATAGCTAACTACCAGACCCATTTAGCCATTGCAGCCTCTTAATTTTGGGACCCAAATATTAGATAGCTAACTACCAGACCCACTTGGCCATTGCAGCCTCTCAATTTTGGGACCCAAATATTAGATAGCTAACTACCAGACCCATTTAGCCATTGCAGCCTCTCAATTTTGGGACCAAAATATTACATAGCTAACTTCCAACCCCACTTGGTCACTGCAGCCTCTCAAATTTGGGACCTTAATATTAGATAGCTAACTACCAGACCCATTTAGCCATTGTAGCCTCTAAATTTTGGGACCCAAATATTACATAGCTAACTTCCAAACCCACTTGGTCACTGCAGCCTCTCAATTTTGGGACCCAAATATTACATAGCTAACTTCCAAACCCACTTGGTCACTGCAGCCTCTCAATTTTGGGACCCAAATATTACATAGCTAACTTCCAAACCACTTGGTCACTGCAGCCTCTCAAATTTGGGACCCAAATATTAGATAGCTAACTTCCAAACCCACTTGGTCACTGCAGCCTCTCAATCTCCTATGTTAGTTCTGACAATCATTTTGTTGTAAATTTATTAAAAAACATGATGAACATTTAATTATTATTACATATGAATGAAAACTGAACTGTGAAATTCCAAGATGATTTTTTTTAAAGGTTTTTCTGTTAAAAAATTTAGATGTACTTAATAGCTTGTAAAATCTGTGTCAAGAGGACTCATAAATCTTTTTTTTAATTTTCACAGTTATTCAGTTCATCCTATTTATTTTTAATGTCTTGAACAACCGTATTTAGTATTATGTAAATTTTAAAGTGAATCATTTCTGACATCAATTTTTTAATAAGAGCAATTGTTAGAAATTCAATTAAAAAATTTTTTAAACATACATTTTCAAATTCATTGTTAATCAAGATTCTAAAATAACTGACAACAAGAAAATGTTACAGCAAAGATTTTCACTGCAAAACAAGATTCTTAAACTAGTTTTAAATTAGTTTAAGATCAGCTTAATTCTATAAAATTGCAATCAAAATGTTAGAATGAGAAAACCAACAAAATCTCTCTATCAGATTTCAAGCTTATGTTTAATCGTGTTTTATTGATCTAAACTACCTTCAACACAAAACATCTTGTCAAATTGAATGCTAAAATCTGTGATTGTTGACAAACATAAAAATAACCAATTTTACAGGATTAGGACATTATAACACTTGAAAATCCACAGGGGTTCTGTATACTTGTGAGTTTGTACCATTGGATAGGGTGAATTTGGGCATACAGTATTTGGGAAGGACTCCTTAAATGTCTAGAAACGGGGCAGAAGAACTCCAGACATGCTTAAAGGGTATAGAATACTGGACTGAAGCTATAAAATATGGTTGATTGTTAGATTGTTTTGTTTCTTGTAAATAATAATAAATATAATCAGGACAAAAGATAAAGAAATAATTGGTATGGGACAAATTAAAGGACATGAAACTGAAGACGGAATTTAAGGACAAGACATATGACAAAGCATAAAGGACAGAAACTGGCACATTGATGAATGACTGTGGTACAAAATCTGGGACAAAAATGGAGCAGAAATGTGGAGTCAATGAGAAAGAATATGGGACATACAATTAAAATTTGTAGGTCAGGATCTAGAACAAACACAGAAACTTTGAAACAGTGTGGACAATGTATATACTGATCTTGCAAAAGAAATTGTACTCCCATGGAGTATTTCTGTATCTTATCAGGACTCATGAATCCCATGTAAGGGTGTTACCAGGGCTTGGGGCTTGGGGCTTGTGGGGGGGGGGGGGTTGCTGAAGGGGAACACTCCTCAATATTTTTGGAAAAATTTTTTTTTTACTGCACTTCAAATATGAACTTCAGTTTCAACAAGTATAATTAAAGCACATTTAAAAAAATACTCTTACTGCAGTTTCTTGTTTTTTTTTTTTTTTTAAATATCACTTCATAAACTGGTAATTAATGCCATATAAGGGAACCAAACAAAGCTATATAAACCAACACTGTAATTAACATAAACAACAAATCTAATTAAACACAATATGACAACAATTCAATAATAGCTTCTTTAACATCTAATCCTTCCACCTACGTCACTTTGTTTGAACAAAACCTCAATGATTTATTTATACGTTCGGAATAAATGTTTCATCAATCTTTTAAGAACAATTAACATAATAATAACACATAATATCTTTTAAAGGAAAGTTGCCTATCTATTATTGTATCGATTCTCGATCTTCTGCCGACTCCTTCCTACACATAATAGGAGGATCAAATATAACTTTATCACAATCCCAATATAAAATCTGTTTTCCTTTAATCAAATAAAATACATTGGCCAGTATATTGATCAAATTCTCCGCATAAGTACATTATACCATGATGTCATTTTGTGCCTTATTTAGTAGTCTCAAAGGACCAGTTCATATTATTGGACCGCGATTCTCTGTCAACTAACAACAGCTATTAAGTCAAATTTGTCTCTTATCAGAACAATGCCAAACATACAGAACAAGATCAAAATATTTATGCAATATGCATCAAATGCATAAAAAAACAAACAAAAAAAACCCCACAAAGATCTATATTTAATTTGAACTGGTTCTCAAATTATCAGCTCTTATAAGTTGATGTTTAATGATGAGTGAAAAATCTACTGTAATTTTCTATGGATAATGTATTATTCTAAAGCAATCAAGCACATGTTTTACAAGTTTACAAATACCATTGAAAAAAACACTCTGCTGCACTAACAAACCTCCCGAGTGTGGAGATTTGCCCAAGCTCATGAAATATTCAAGGCATCATCATTTAGAGAAGAATGTAGCCATATTATGTTTCATTTGTCTGGTTAAAACATCAAACAATCAGCATTCACCACTACATCTTTTAATGAAATTATTATATATCTTCTGCTGGTACTGATGGACTGGGAGAGGGAAGACAACTCTTACTGGCAAAAATTATATTTATTGCAGAAGTTCAAACATCAAAGAGAATCTTCTGTTTTTAAGTAAAACATTAACTCAAAGAAAATGTGTTATCCAATATAAAGATAATCTGATGGCAAACTGGTAATAAGAATTAATTAATTTTTCATACAGACAGAGAAACAAAATGGCTGATTGAAATTCCTGACATTTATTGTTATGGATACAGCAAGAACAGTTAATACAAAAATCAGAAAAAATACAACATAAATTTAGTTACATCCTGTATTTAAAAAATCATAAGATCAGATTTACAGTTGCTAAGGAAAACAGAAAAAGTAGACCAAAAGTAATGTTGACTCCAAGCTTAGATGTGGCCTTATTATTTACCCACAACAGTTTTAGAAGTGACTATTGTCTCCTATGGATCTGGTCTAGAATTATAGACTGTTTTTTTGTTTGAATGGGGTTCATTACCACTAAAGCATTTTTTTAGCTATATTTTGAAGGCCAATATGTTATTTTGGGTGGAAGCAGGTGAATATCTCCCACCTTCAGTAGGAAAATGGGCAATTCTTGTTAAATAAGGCTGTAGTCGAGCACACTCTGCCCATCTGCATCCAAGGCTTGGAACTGCATCCTCAGTGTTAACAGGCAAGTGATAAATAGACTGACTACCTTCACCACTTGGTAAACGAGACCTCCAAATGGTCTAGTTATAACAATGACCTTCTGAGGTTGATGTTTCATACAACAACCTGAGCACTTAAAAGTGGTTTATACTTGGCAAAATTTTCCTACCGCCGGTTGGGGGTTTCTCTGGTTACTCCGGCTTCCTCCCCCAATAAAAACTGGATGCCAAGATATAGCTGAAAAATTGCTGAAAGTGGCGTTTAACATCATCAAACAAACAAACAATATACTTGGCAAAATGTAAATCAAAATTTTCTATAAAGTGTTCTCTCATTTGTCAGCAAAAGCAAATAAAATTGCATAAAATTATCATAAATAATGGTTTATAGTTCTTTACACTGTTTTTGTCCTGAGTACTTCAAATATTACAGACTTTAAAATTTCAGGACTGAATGGTAATTACGTCGACACATAAACAAGCCTATGTATATTTAGAGCAACAAAGATTTGACAGGTTAATATTCTTAAAGATTAGGAACCAGCAATTTGTTTATTGGGCAGGGGTTGTTGCTATTTTTAGTTAGGAAAAAAATTATTCATCTTGAGTAAACATGTGATATTTTGTTATAGGGAACGGAGAAAAAAGGATATTCTCAAAATTCAAACCTTATTTTTTTGTTAGACTAGAGAACAAATTAATTTTTTTTGTTCCTGCCAGACAAAAACAAATGCTTGGTCCTTTATGAGGCCAGGATGTACCAGTTAACATTGAGAAGTCGATGTTGCCCCCAAACTTAAGTTTGTTTCTATTCTACAAGCACTTCTTTAAAATAACAAAAAATTTTAACTTTTCTAACATTAAATGACAAAACATTTAAGCAATAAATCTTAAATATATCAAAAGAGATAATGAAAAGGTAAACAAGCTGTCTGTATTCCTAAGTAAACATTTTTCAGACAGAATTGTCACATTGATAAATTTTCAGATAGTTAGTGAGAACTTGACTTTATAGTTGCAGAACAATAAATCATATGGAAGGAATTCGTCAATTCTTAATATCAGGTAAATGGGATATATATAATTGGCCACCCTGGGTGCGATTGAAATTTTATCCATATGGAGCTACTGATAAATCCCTTAGTCGACTAGGAATGCTGAATAGAAATCTCAATTTTCAATGACAAAGGCTGCCTTAATGACGCAGGGGTCAAACTTTTAAACTTCTCTCTTGATACACCTGCAGGTTATGAACGGAAAAAAATGAGTCTATGAAATTCACAAAGAAAACCAAGTGTACTGTAAAACATTGGTATTCTCACCTGTATTGGATTCTCTAACACGTTATAAATTTGTTGGGTAGATTTAAAATTAGCATAATAATTTTCAAATCATTTGAAAAGTTTAATAACTTCTTTCTGTCAAGTACTTATTTTTTTTTTAATTAAATTTAATAAAAAAAAAATTGATTTTAAGGTAACATTATATAAATAAAAGAAAAATTTCACATGGATGAACAACTTAAATAAAAACAGTCTATTTTGAACTTAAAATAGCAATTTTCCACTTTGCTACCTTTTTCAAATTTAATATTTTAATAATTTTGTACAAAAAAACTTTGACCAGACAAATCCCTTCAAATTATAAAAAGAATGATTTTCATAATTTCTACAGTCAATTTTATGCCAGCAGCAGACGTCTTTTTTTAGCTGATGACCTTGACATGATGCTGTGGAGGTAGACAGGTGCAACCTAATTTGACCCCAAACAAGAACTTTCTGAACAAAGAACATAAAATTATGTTTTCAAATCCATGTGTACTATCACTCATCTTCTTATTCAAATTTTCTTCATTAAAAATATTCTCATGTCAACTACTCCAGCAGGGCAGTCAATTTATTTTTAGACAGATTAAGGTTTTTCTCATCCTGTGAAATTGTAAAGCACCAACCATTTTTATCTGTGTTTGAGCTGAGGAGAGGGTTGGAGGGCTAGAATTTAAAAAAAAAGTTTGTCTATAGGCTTGACAAGACATCTTTCTAATGCTAAAAAATCATAATTTTCTCCAAATACTTTGGTGACTCCAAGACAAAAAAATCCAAAACAAGAAAATGGTTCGCTCCATGGAATTATAAGTACAACAAAAACATATATCAAGGGGCCTACAGGATCTTAAACCGATAATATAAACAGAATATCGCAGGATTTAATGCAGAAATCAATGAGTACATTCAGCACTTAACTAAATAACAACACTATGTTTCAATAATTTATTTAATCATCTCTTCCATTATTATGCAGCCATCATATGTTTTCAGAACTAATGCGAGAGTAAATAACCATTGGGGATTTAAAGTCATTTTATATGATGAATCAAGAAAGAATGAAAATACACTCGATACCAATAAATATACACTGGATACCAGTACAAATATAGACTGGATACCAGTACAAATATAGACTGGATACCAGTACAAATATAGACTGGATACCAGTACAATTATACACTGGATACCAGTACAAATATAGACTGGATACCAGTAAAAATATAGATTGGATACTAGTAAAAAAAATTCACAAGAATAACACAAGAGTAAAATGAGCCTGCAATGTAACAAATAAATCTTTACAGAATAACATTAGAGTTAAAACAAATGAGCCTCCATCATCCTAAACTGAGTCTTAATTGAATGATACATGAGTTCAAACAATGAGCTTGCATTATCATGAACTTATCTTAACAGAATAGCACAAGAGCTAAAACAAATGAATTCTGTATAGTTCTGAAATCACTAAGAAGATACTGAGGCACAAACAAAACCCAAAACCCAAATACTTAACTACAAACCCATATGTAACAGAAAACCTAAAACTTGCTCGGAACTTGCCACTTGATACAATTAAGTTACATCATTACCTGCCCGTATCTTCAATTAAATCCAATAAATTAATTAATCAATTTATTAAAAGTCCTGATACTAGCTGACAGCTAACTTATTCTGTCCTGATACATGCTGACAGCTAACTTTTTCTGCCCTGATACTTGCTCACAGCTAACTTATTCTGTCCTGATACATGCTGACAGCTAACTTATTCTTCCCTGATACTTGCTCACAGCTAACTTATTCTGTCCTGATACTTGCTCACAGCTAACTTTTTCTGTCCTGATAATAGCTGAAAGCTAACTTATTCTCCCATAAAAGGCCAATTTCTGGTACAGATAACCCAGTACAGATAAGCTCACATGCACACATCTGTACTTGTTGCATCATCAAATCAAAATAGAACGTTGTTATAGTAACATAACAGTTCTTGTTTAAGTTCTTGTTATGGGCGTTCTGATTGGATGTCAGACACAATGGAGAGTCTACATGATAGCACGATGTGAAGTTGTTGGTTTATAGATATAAATATGATAGAGATTTGCTATGTCTTTTCGCGAGTGGAGCACAACGGAACTTGCAAAATGTTATAACATTTCTATCATTCATTGAGGATCACCCAGTCTTTCCCAAAAATGTATGCAAGAACCTACTATTCTTTTCCTCATATTAGCTGACAGCTATAAGTTGTTATCAGAAGTAACCACAAGAAATCACTTTAAGGTCTCTATGGACTATAGGTCTATTAGGACTAAGGTCTCTATGGACAATAGGTCAATGTGGACTAAGGTCTATATGGACTGTAGGTTGATGTGGACTAAGGTCTATATATGGACTATAGGTTGATGTGGACTAAGGTCTATATGGACTATAGGTTGATTAGGACTAAGGTCTATCCGCCCGTAGCTGGAGATTCCGACCTGTGCTCGGAATTCCGCACTGTTTTGCTCGGAATTCCGCAATTTTGTGCGGAATTAGCTCGGAAATTTGGACTTTGTCATTTTTTTAGCTTGGAAAATGCGCGGAAAATTGGACTTTGATATATTTTAGCACGGAATTAGCTCGGAATTTTGGACTTTGTCATTTTTGTAGCTTGGAAAATGCGCGGAAATTTGGACTTTAATATATTTTAGCACGGAATTAGCTCGGAATTTTGGACTTTGTCATTTTTTTAGCTCGGAAAATGCGCGGAAAGTTGGACTTTAATATTTTTCAGCACGGAATTAGCTCGGAATTTTGGACTTTGTCAATTTTTAGCTTGGAAAATGCGCGGAAAGTTGGACTTTAATATTTTTCATCACAGAAGTAGCTCTGAAATGTGGACTTTGTAATTTTTTAGCTTGGAAAATGTGCATTATGTTGGACTTTAATATTTTTCAGCACGGAATTAGCTAGGAAATTTGGACTCTGTCATTTTTTTAGCTTGGAAAAGTTGGACTTTAAATATTTTTGCTCAATGATATGGGGATTTAAAATTGCATAAAATATGTTAGAATTTCACTAGAATATCTTTTTGGTTAAAAAATAAAATTATGCTGAAAATATATATACATTGGTCACCAAACAGCAATTATTGTTTATTAAAAACTCTGACAGTTACATGTTAAAATATTAGCATTCAATTTATCAGAGACATATAATTACATATGTAATTATATAATTACATATGTCATGTACGTAATTATATGTCTCTGAATTTATTAATTAAACTAGTTTACATGTATAAGCTCTGAAAAACTAAAGATCTTCAGAGTTTTACAAGTGCATAAATTGCAATAATTATTTGCTATCAATACAAAAACACTAAATTAAATTTGTAATCAATCATAAAATTAACATTTAATTTTTAAAAATATTAATTTTTCATGTTCTATTAGTGAAGTATTCTTTTAAGTAAAATCTATTTAATATAGAAGTAAAATGTTTTTAAAGCAGTGGCTTGTTTTATTTCTAAAATAAATGTTTTATTATTCAATAGAATTTTAAATGATTTTTTTCTGAAATGCTTATTTTTTTTAATACAACTCAAATTTGGTTTTTGATTAATCAGTTTTCAAATATTGACCAATGAAAATGGAGAATCATTAGCCAATCAAAAAATTTGGCACATTTTTCAAATGGATGTTGAGGAGGAAACCTTAATGGAGTTTGTTTACATTTTTAAAACCTAAGATAAGGTATGTGTTTTATATTAAATTTCCTGAAATTAATTTATAAAAATAATAAATTTATAGAACACTGCTACAAATTTTGATCCAATAATATGTCTAAGTAGTTCACATTAAGGAAATATTGTCAGTAAATTTTTCAATATTGATTATATGAAGTCGGCCATTTTGAAAAAAAATTATCTTTCATTTTCACACTGGTTTCAAACATATTTATCATAACAAAAATAAAGGTAATAGATATTTAAGGTAATTGTTAAACATTTTATTTAGTATAAAATGGTGCACATTGTCTATTTATGTTTGTATGCCCATAAAGTTCATTAATAATTACATAAAGCGTGTAATCAAAACAAGTGCATGCATTTATTTCTTTAGGCAATTTACCTATGACAACATACAAGCTAACTGAAAATGATCAACTTGTTTAATAGTTAGTGTTTCTTTTGTTATGAACACAGTAAAATTGCATGTGAAAAAACAGTAGCTTTGTTGTGTTTGCAGATGTTTTAAACAAACTGATTACTACTTATAGAAATTTTAAAGTTCTAATTAATATACATGTAATAGCAATATTTGTTAATTTTTCTGTAAATAAAATAATAAATTAAATAACAATAAAATAAAATGTGTGTGAACATTTTAAGCATTAGAAAATCATCTATTTATTGACCTTAATAATTTTGACTGATTCATCTTTTACTCTGGAAGTATGTTATTGTTTAATTTTATTTTCTTCCAGGATAAATTTAATAAGCAAAAATGGAAAATGGACATGTGAATATGATATCAGGCTTCTATGTAAAGCAGAAGCAACAAGAACTTGACAAGTATCCCTTGCTGTCAGAATGATGGGGAAAACAAATAATATTAATTTATTAATGTTCTATTGAATTTTAAATACCGGTATTTATTATGCTAGAATGCAGTTAGTGCTTACCCTTTTGAAATAAGAAATAAATTATAGAATCTTATTAACAGTTGTTTTACTTTTCAGAAAACTCCGTGGCACTTGTACAGATTTTACATGCAATCCTCCACTAAAAATGATCTAGCTATGAGCATTGATGAGATCAACTATGATTAGCTGGCATAAAATCAGACTAAGCAAGAGACAAAATTTTGACATCCCAGGAACCAAAATATAAGACCCCAAGGAAAAAATTTCCAAGCCCCTCGGAGAAAAATTCCACCATAACTTTCCAAGCTAAATTTCCGACATGCATGGAAAAAAATTCCGAGCTTATTTCCAACATAGTGCGGAGTATTCGGAATTTTCCAAGCTAATTTCCGAGCTATTTTCCGACATAGCACGGAATATTAGGAATTTTCCAAGCCAATTTCCGAGCTATTTTCCGACATAGCACGGAGTACTCGGAAAATTCTAAGCAATTTTCCGACCTAGTGCGGAGTATTCGGACAAATTCCAAGCTATTTTCCGACTAAGCGCGGAGTATTCAGACTTTTCCGAGCTATTTCCGAGCTTAGCTTGGAATTTTGTAACAAATTCCGTGCTAATGTAGGAAAATCTGTCGGAAATGTGTACATTTTCCGACCAAATTTCCAACATAGCTCGGAAAAGTGTGTTTTTTTCAGGGTTTTTAGACGAAAATATTTTTTTTTTTAGCGCGGAGTCCGAATACTCCGCGCTCAAATTTTCCGTGCTAAAATGCGGAATCTCCAGCTACGGGCGTGGACTATAGGTCGATAGTTGATGTGGACTAAGGTCTATATGGACTATAGGTTGATGTGGGCTAAGGTCTATGTGGACTATAGGTCGACATGAACTAAGGTTCATGTGTATTATAGGTCGATGTGGACTAAGATCTACATGGACTATAGGTCGATGTGGACTAAGATCTACATGGACTATAGGTCGATGTGGACTATGGTCTTTATGGACTAAAGGTTGATGTGGACTAAGGTCTATATGGACTATATGCTGATGTGGACTAAGGTCTATATGGACTATAGGTTGATGTGCACTAAGGTCTATATGGACTATAGGTTGATGTGGACTAAGGTCTATATGGACTATAGGTTGATGCGGACTAAGGTCTATATGGACTATAGGTCGATAGGTCGATGTGGACTAAGGTCTATATGGACAAAGGTTTATTTTTACTATGGTCTATATTTTGGTTCAAATTCTACATTTTACCAGAATCTCTTCATTTCCTAAAAAAATTTTAAAAATTAAAAATAAACAGAATTTATAATTTTTAAAGAATATTTCTTATACAGACAGTAATTGTCTGATCAAATGAAATAAAATTAACATTATATTTGGTATATCCTGGCAGGAAATCTGTAATTAGAATAAATATGTTCCATGAAATGGCAACCAATATGATTTAAGTATACTTTTATATCTCTGTATTTAATATACTCATTGTTATAATAGGTAAGTTAAAAGTTAGCAGATTACAAGTAAAACATCACTTAATAATTACTCAACTTCTGACAACACAACAAACATTGATAAAGGTGAGCTCGAGGATTTTTAAAACCAATTTGTGGGAAAATTAAAGATGATGAGAATACCAAACTGTTACCTTAATTTTACATAAAAAATTTAAAAGGAACTGCATTATGTCCGACTTTTTTAAACCTTAGGATTACAGAAAAACAATGCTCCTCTTTCATGAACCTTATGTTACTTCAGTTTCAACAACTTCAAGTCAGGCAACAAAAAGAAATTTATTTATACATGTCTTTGATGTAAGGGGCCATCCATAATTGTCAACCATTTTCACAAGTGTGCAAAAAACACACTTTTTTAGACCTCCCAACCCCTATCAAAAAGTGTACATTAACCATTAAACTAATATAAAAACATAACTCCACGGAAACAAAGTTTCTGAAGATAAAAAAAAGTCTACACACGGTTTGCACACTTACGAAAATGGTTGACAATTATGAACGACCCCTAAGAACTCAATTAAAAAAGGAATATTGTTAATTCTGTGATTCTAGTAAATGATGGAAATCAACATTACGTTCAGGCCTACATACTTTATTAAATCAGAAAGCCACAGTAGTAGTCAGAAAAGGTCTATGTGGACTAAAGTCTATGGGAACTAAGGTTTATGCAGAATATAGGTGGACTAAGGTCTATGTGGACTATAGGTCAATGTGGACTAAAGTCTATGTAGACTAATGTCCATGTTGACTAAGGTCTATGTTGTCTAAGGTGTATGTGGATTACAGGTTGATGTGGACTAATTAAGGTGTATGTTAACTAAGATCTATGTGGACTAAGGTCTATCTTGGCTAAGGTCTATGTGGAATATATATAGATTAAGGTTTATATTGACTCTGGCATTTTCTTCAAAGGTTTACAATGCAGTACACATCAAATCACAGTAAAAGTCTTGATTTATAGTCAGAACAAAAGCCAGCACCACTTTAAAAATACTTTATATTGCCTGGACCATACAGATGAAGATATAATGCCCTAACAACACAGAAGAAGACATATTGCCTTAACAACACAGAAGAAGACATATTGCCTTAACAACACAAAAGAAGACATATTGCCTGGACAACACAGAAGAAGACATATTGCCTTAACAACACAAAAGAAGACATATTGCCTGGACAACACAAAAGAAGACATATTGCCTGGACAACACAAAAGAAGACATATTGCCTGGACAACACAAAAGAAGACATATTGCCTGGACAACACAGAAGAAAACATTGCCTGGACAACACAAAAGAAGACATATTGCCTTGACAACATAGAAGAAAACATTGCCTGGACAACACAGAAGAAAACATTGCCTGGACAACACAAAAGAAGACGTATTGCCTGGACAACACAGAAGAAAACATTGCCTGGACAACACAGAAGAAAACATATTGCCTGGACAACACAAAAGAAGACATATTGCCTGGACAACACAAAAGAAGACATATTGCCTGGACAACACATAAGAAGACATTGCCTGGACAACACAAAAGAAGACATATTGCCTGGACAACACAAAAGAAGACGTATTGCCTGGACAACACAGAAGAAGACATATTGCCTTAACAACACAAAAGAAGACATATTGCCTGGACAACACAAAAGAAGACATATTGCCTTAACAACACAAAAGAAGACATATTGCCTGGACAACACAGAAGAAGACATATTGCCTGGACAACACAAAAGAAGACATATTGCCTGGACAACACAAAAGAAGACATATTGCCTGGACAACACAAAAGAAGACATATTGCCTGGACAACCCAAAAGAAGACATATTGCCTGGACAACACAAAAGAAGACATATTGCCTGGACAACACAGAAGAAAACATTGCCTGGACAACACAAAAGAAGACATATTGCCTGGACAACACAAAAGAAGACATATTGCCTGGACAACACAAAAGAAGACATATTGCCTGGACAACCCAAAAGAAGACATATTGCCTGGACAACACAAAAGAAGACATATTGCCTGGACAACACAAAAGAAGACATATTGCCTGGACAACACAGAAGAAGACATTGCCTGGACAAAACAGAAGAAAACATATTGCCTGGACAAAACAGAAGAAAACATTGCCTAGACAATAAGAAGAAAGTATTACGAATGTCTGGGTTATTGTGGTATTATAGTGCTTATTCGACACACAAAAAATCCCTTTCTGGATGTTTTATGTAAAAAAAGTATTCCAGTGAATTATGTTGTCACTTTTGTATTGTCACTGTATTTTATTAAAATCAAACCCTGACATTTTCACAAAAAACCCTATTCTAGTTACTCCTACACAAGCTATTTATCATGTAGATAAGAAAGTACATGTAGTAAAATTAAAGTTCTTTCTGGTAGCTAAAATTGTTTTGCTTGCTAACAAGACAGTCCGTTTCTAAGGACTGATCCCTTAATGTCAAACATCTCTGATATACTAAATTAAAATATCCAATAATTTAACCTCTTCCTCCAGGAAATAACCTCTATATGCCACAGAAGATTATACATGTATATGGTTTCGTTTTTATAGATATCATGGTATACAAAAACTGCTCAATTTTTAAGTGTTTCCAACAATTGTTTGTACATGAATTTTAGCATAAGTTTACTTGAACGTCTTAACCCAGAATAATCCTGAAAATGAGCTAAAATTGGTTAATTTATCATAGCTACAAAACTACTTGAACAAAGTTATCTCCCCTCATTAAATGACTAATAAAATCCAGAAAGCACCTAAAAGTCATGTGAATAATGCTAGCAGCATAGATCTGAACATGGTGGATCTTCCATGATAGACAAATAAGGAAACAAGTGAAAGATTAGCTTAAATTGATTCTGCTGATTTGTTCCAGTTTAAATCCCCATTGGCATTTTGCTCATTTAGTTCCCCATAAAACCATGCTGCCAGTTTGTTCCCTGAGGTTATAAGTTCTTCCCATCTACATAATCGGGAACTATATTTGTGGACAATGATAAGCAAGGGGCATTAATTGTGGTGTTGCACCTTAAATTATAAGGTCCCCTAAAGAACAAAGTTTCAATGCTAAAGTTGCCCAAAGAACCAGTCTGGCAGTTTGCTCCCTGAGGTTATAAGTTTCCTAAGGAACCAGTTATAATTTTTCCCACTGAACACAGCTATAACTACAATCATGGAGGTTAAAATTAGCCACCCACAGACAATATAATATTTCTAACAGAATCATTCTTTTTTCTAGCTCTGCCAATATAATATATTTGAATTATATGGTGATAGTCTGCAATACCACTCGTAACAAATTTGGCATAAATATCCAATATTTTAACTCTTTCAATAAACTGTTGACATTTCTGCACCCAAAGGATGTTATGTAAATACATCAGCAAAGTTGAATCTAAGTAACAATCGAAAAGTATAAAGGTTTAAATAATACAAACGACTAACTTACGTAACGATTTAAATTCAAACAAGAAAGTAAACAAAAATGAAATAAATAAAAAATACATTTATCAACAGCAGATAAGTAGACATGTATTATTAACTGTGCCAAAGATACTCTCCATAAAGAGAGAAAATTTATCGATTATTGTTAAAACAGGTTTGTTAAATTGATTGTCTCTGTCAAATCACTTCTTTGAATAAATAATAAAAACATCATTGAGACACACACAGTAAAGGACCTGCTGTTTCCATAAAATATAATTGAATTAATTTTGATATTTATGCATCAAATTGATCATGGCTCTATATTTCATTACCTTTCAAACATAACTTGTCATTTATTGATCAGAAAGTTAATTATTGACAAAATTATTTTTTAGCAATCTGTTGCCATCTTTTTCAGCCCCTATAACTCTTAAGCAATTATACACTATAACAGATGTCATACAAAGCTTTAAGTTTTAAAGTCAACTCCATCCAGGTTTGTTATTGTGTTTTCTGCTAAAATAATTTTAAAATTACAGCAAAAATATTAGCTAATTTACATGTAACATTATCAACATTAAATACATTATTACTCGACTAAAACATGCTCACTTTATTAAAACCACAACTCAAACACGTACACCTGAATATGTTTACAAATCAAACACACCTCACACATACTAAAACTAAACTTGAACACACTTCAATTCTGTGAAAAATAACTCAAACACACCTTAAGAAAACAATCACTTTAGCTCCAACAAAGAAACAAACTCAAGCACATCTCTGGTAAATAAACTTGATCGCCAATGGGATGAAAAAGCACCAATCAACACACAGCAAAAACAAAACCAGAGCAGAATTATAATTGGTTATTTACTGCTGCCTGGAGACATCATGATGTCTGGATGTAAACTGCTGAGTACTACAGACAAAAGATCTATATGTACTAACATCTCTGTTGTATCATATATAACACTAATTTTGATAAATTGCCAAGGTTGGCATTAAATACCAACCATTTAATCATATTTTTATGCAGAAAATTTAACAAAAGATAACCATCTTTAAAGAGACCAAACAAAATGTGTTAAAGCACCTGTATAAAAAATACTGAGTTGATTGATTTAATGCAGATCTAACAAGACGCTTCACGGCAGGGGACAAATTTTATCTGCACTTGGAGTCAACGATCAGTGTAAAAACTGGACCCACAGAGGGTACACAATAAAACAAGTCTCCTGGAGACTAAGGAAAACATGAAACAGACTTTTCTAAAAAGATGTTGTTTTTTGCAACACAAGTTATTATATAGAGTAAACTTTCTTGAGTACTCGTAAGAAAACTCAATTTAATTATGACCACAGGAAAATTAATTTGTATTTATTTAACTCCAAACATATATATTTTATTGTCAAAATTTCTATGTAATGTTTCATTTTTTACAATTACTAATAAAATAACAAATCCCATTTACAAACTTGTGAAGGAAATCTATTGACTTTTAAAAACCAGCGCTTCATTTTTGAAATATAATAAATTGATTTTTGAGCCAAGTAAAGGAATATGCCACTCTTTATATATATACTTGTGTATATATTAATTTACTTAGAAGTTTAAATACACAAATGACAAGGTGTTAGGCTGGGTATACAATTGTAAGATCATTTTACTCTACAGATCGACTACCTGTTTAAAATCTTATCTACCTGTTTAAATCACTGTAATTCGGCATGATATTTAAACTTGAACCGTGATCTTAACTCTCGCAAATCACACAATCTATTCTTCCGCTTTGTAAAGTAGCAAAAGTTTACCGTCACTTGAGGTATAGTTATCCAAACATTAGTTTTCAGAGCCGATCAGCAAGTACGCTATTCTATTATGTTCATATTTACCTGTCGATACCGGAGGGTAAATATCGGCAAACTCTGCCTTAAGTATGTGTCAATTTATTCAGAAAACACTTACAATAGAATACACCCTCATCATGCTACATAATTTGTACCTTTTCTATGATAGCAATTGAAAATAAATGATTAAATCAAATATACATATATATTTATTCTGTTTATTTCATTATATTCTGAGGTTTCCACATACGCAAGTAAAAAATGATGAACCAGTGTAAATTTCCTTTTAAAAGTGACAAAGCGAAAAATTGGGTAATAATATATAATATAATATTTACTTTAAGTAATAACTATCCAAATGAAATCAAATAAATATTATAAAATTATTAAGTGGTTTAAACACAAATATTTGCTATAAATGATGTTGCAAAAATCAGTTCTCAATTTTTATGTATACTCCCCCCTGCAGATCAAGCTTGCGTTTTTTTTCCATTGTTGTTCCTAGATTAACAACAAGGACTCAACAAGACATGGATAATAGCAATATTACTTCACAATTGAAACTTGACACTTTTTGGAAGAATTAAATGATATTAAAAGTTTTTAAAGTTGAGTCAATCAACTTTATTGTGTAAAATTATAACTGCAAAAATCACTTGTATTCTGTACCAAGAAATCCGATCAATACAAGTGTTAATTTATTATATTTTGTAATGATGTAAGTGACATGCAAAATAAATTTTTAATTGACTGTGCCCAAATGTCGAAGCTAACAACTGGTACATAATATGAGTTAATCTGTAGTCATATATACAAGTTTTACAGTAAAAAACAGGAGAAAAAGATGGTTAAAAATACTATTATTAGCTACAGCGACCTTTTAAATACTTTTACCCACACTTTCAGCTGTATCTTGGAAGCCTTAGTACCATTTGAGAGCGTATACAGATCCTCGTCAACCAAGGTGGCAGTCGAGCACACCTTGTCTCAATCCAGGTGTTTTTAATTGAAATCTTATATATATGATGTATAAAGCACCCTTGTAACATTGCTACCGACTACCAAGGTAAATTATGGTGTTTAGTGAGTCTAGCAGTAAATTGAGATAAAATTTTATATGAAAACTATGTACATGCACTTTTTGGAAAGTGGACTTAAAAAATTGATGCTGATAAATGTGGCACAACAGAGTGGCAATACTACCATTGGAACTTTAACACTAATGTTTTAAGATTTCTAGTTTCCTTGTGGGTAAAATATCTGAAAAATGGCATTAAATCTCATTTAACCCAATTCAATCTAGTTCAATCAATCAACTTTCAAAATCCACAAGAAGCATTATGGGATGTTTGACTTAAAGTCTCACTATAAAATAGTTTTGTAGATGGCATAAAAGACCATCAAAAAACCCCAGACACAAAATTTATGGATTTTTACACTCTTAGTTATGTCAAAGATTTGTGCTTATTTTTTCACATAAATTGTCAACCTTTGCTTTCAAAAATAATTTAACAGCATCTATTACGACAACTGTTTGACAATTGTCTAATAAATTAGTATAATGTACACAATACCTAGACAACTATGTATGGAGATTGTCTATCTACCTGTTATGTGTGATTAGAAAGTCTCCCCGTCAGGGTCCCTAATACGTTTTAATCCTAGCCAAAGCAAACATATTGGTTATCGTGTAATCACTACTTACCAATTGCCTTGTATGAACTGCTGTGTTTAAGTAGCTTGTTCTGATTAAATTATCACTGCTAATTCGTCAGATTAATTGTAAATTGACCAATTACTGACTTTCGTTTAAAACACTTTAACAGTATGATTGGATAATAATTTTGACTTAAAAAAGAATTAATTAAACATACATGCCATTTAAATTGGTATTGCACTGAGTATTATTGGTTCTATAAGTATAACATTAATTAAATCATAATTGCCCTAGTTTCTGTTTTCGTAATTTTACCTTCTTACCTAATTAAAAAATTATAATATTAAATAATTATGAAAAAAGGTATGTAGAATACACCATGAATGTCTGAAGACTGTAGGATTAGTGTACCAGCTACAGAGAAATCTACATAAGGATGTCTCGTCTATCTTAAGGTCTCTCGTTTAGCATAAAGCAGTCCATCATCTCATGAAATTGCTGTAATAGTACATTTACCAATAGGTTTGTTAAGATCCTTTTTGGAATAGTTCGTCTCAGCAATTTTTCAGCTATATCATGGCATCCAGTTTATATTGGCGGGGGAATCCAGGGTACCCAAAAAATAAAACCCCAACCTTCAAATAGCACACCCCCTCCAATGGGACTCAATCCTGCAACCTCAGTGTTCACAGGTAAGTGATCAATAGTAGAACACTAACCACTTTTACCTACAGCCACTGAGACCCCTTTTCAGCTATTGTACTGTGATCAATTAATTTCACATCAGATTGTCTGGAACAAACTTCTTAGTCATGTCAAGTTTCCTGATATTTGTGCAACATTTTTTTAAATGGTACAAGACCAGTGCAGATTTTCATAAATATTAGAATTGTGGTGTTAAACAACAAACCTTCAATCTGTTATAACAGGTATTCCATTGAGCTATCTATGCCCATTTCTACGTCTGTCACTGATACATGTAAATGTGTTGTCTAATTAATAAGACAGACACACTTGTTAATTTTTGTCACCTTTCACACATTAGGACAATGGAAAATAACTAACAGTTATGTTTTTTGTCAAAACAATCATGTTAAGAAAGATTATAAAAAGGTTTTAAAGTTTAGAAATTGCCGTATAGATTACCGCGATATTGTCGGGGACAGTCAAGTACAAATTACACAAAACAGCACCTCCCATTACCAATATAAGTAATACGATAAAGTTGTCTCGAAATTATTTTAAACAGGTAAATCTTTCTAAAAAAACTATTTAAAGAATTTATCGCAGTAGAAGATAAATTGTATGTCGCAATAGAACTTTTTATTGGACTTGTTGAGAATTTGACTATAACCTCAAGTGGCCGATGATGTTTTTAGATCTAAAATAATAAATAATATCAAAGCATACCACAAACGTTATAAAACCGCGGTAAATGTTATTGAATTACAGATTAGACCAGGCTGACAGGAGTTTGCTTTTGTTTGTTGGCCAGTTAGGGGCTTCATTGATCACCTCTTCAGGTGTGAACGAGGTATATGCACGCTAAATCAAATACTTACACAGAACAAACAAGGTGTGAACAAAAAACTGCACGCTAGATATTAAAGTCTGACCGGCCATTAATAGCCTTTAATAAAGAGGTCTGCTTGCTGGCATTTTATAAAATTATACCTTTCATCCGTAATGACTTGTGACCCTATATAAGTGTCTGTATTTCTATTGTTGATGTTTTATCAGCTCAAGGGTAAGAAATATGGGTGTTTAACATGCCACGGACATCTTAAAGACCATTAAACTAGTAACTATCAATGTAGTATCCATGTTAATGTGGGAAAGTCGTGCTCTAGTAGGTGACAACACCGAAGGGTCACATGTTGGGTCTTAGAAAATAAGTATTCATGCAGAAAACATTTTTATTAATGTTAAAGGTGGGAATGAAGAATATAGAGTAAAAATGTTTGAAATCACTGACTTTGAGTTCATAATTTAGTCCAATTTCCTTACAAAGTTTTAAAAATTGTAAAAACATACCCAATTGTATAATTTGGCTAAGTTTTAAGCCATTTATTTGCAAAAACAGAACTTCTTATAAAACAAGACTGGAACAAAAATGTATATTGGTTATATTACATTGTGGCAATTCAATGAAAAGTATTTAACCTAAATAAAGTTAAGACTTAGTACACACCAGTCACAGTGTACAAGCGTTGTCTCCGTATGATGTAGCTAATAATCTTTTTCTTCTGTTTGGGATTTAATAACACTTTCAGCAATTTTATAGCTTTTTTCTTAGAACTAAATATGATATGTATACCACTTGTGAATTGATAATTTAGTGCTTATTTTATAGAAAAGAAAACAACAGACAAAATAAAAAGTAAAGTCAAACACTTGGCCAAACTAACAAAACCGAACAACCAGCAAATACAACACAAAACAAGAAAACATGTCGTGATTGGTACATACTTTTAAAACCCTACCCCCCTTTTTTCCAAGTTCACTCATGCATTAAATATTTGGCAGATCCCAATACACTTTTGTCATTGAAGAGATCTCATCATGTTTTATCCTGCAATCAGTACATTTACTGTCCAATTAAGGTAGCCGAATAAATTTTTGCTTTATTCGGCAGTGGTGAATAAAATCTGGTACCCTTGACCTCACTTCTTACGACATTTAGTATTCTGTTCTGGTTTACGACGTTTGTGACGTCAGTATCACTAGAATACACGCCGAAAATTTTAACTGAGAAGTCGGCTAAAAGTGAAAGTTTTTCAGTATTATAAAATGTTTTTTAGGGCTGCAGGATAAAAACAATATTTGTACAGTGTCAGAAAATATAAAGTTTATTTGTACTCGCCGCGAAACAATTGAGAAATGCTAGGCAGAGCCTGGCATTTCTACCACTTTCTAAGGCTCGTACAAATAAATTTTATATTTTCTGACACTGTACGAATATTGTTTATGTATTGTGTACCGAATTCCATGAATATGCTAAGGCCTCTTTACCAAAAAAAATGTTTAACTCAAAGGTAGACCTGACATGGGATGAACAGAGAGAAAAAAAATCCAGACTGAAAATCTACAAAGCAGGACATTACAAATAAAGAACAGCAACTCTAACCCCACCCAAATTTAGGGTGAACTCAGGTGATACGGAAGGGTAAACATTTCCAAATAAATTGTAATTTGTCAAAACATGTAATCAACCAAACTCAATTGCATTCCTGGCCTGCACGTCAATTACCATACTGCAGTTATGAAGATTTAACTTGCTTAAATTAGCATCATTGTTCAAACGATACAAAGTCTACTTCCAAATTCATAAAGATTCCTTTTAACAGTGATAAAGACATATCCTCTCAGACATTGTTTAATAGACACAAGTTGTCAAGGATGTCAATGATTAGTTCATAAATTCCTCGGTAAACAGATAATTTATATCCAATCCCAGTTATTGATGGCTTATCGAAAGTTACATTTCATATCTATATTTGAACAATAAAGTGGTCCAGATTTTATTTCAAACTTCTTTGTTCATGAATCTATTGAAAACAAATTATATAGATAAACGTATATTTTTAACGTTTGTTTGTCTCCTTATTTATCCTCCTGGTAAACCGCTGCCAGAGTACAGATCTAGTAGGTTACTGGTAATCCACTGCCAGAGTACAGATCTAGTAGGTTACTGGTAATCCACTGCCAGAGTACAGATCTAGTAGGTTACTGGTAATCCACTGCCAGAGTACAGATCTAGTAGGTTACAATTCTATCCTATCCTCCTGGTAAACTGCTGCCAGAGTACAGATCTAGTAGGTTACAATTCTATCCTATCCTCCTGGTAATCCACTGCCAGAGTACAGATCTAGTAGGTTACAATTCTATCCTATCCTCCTGGTAATCCACTGCCAGAGTACAGATCTAGTAGGTTACAATTCTATCCTATCCTCCTGGTAAACTGCTGCCAGAGTACAGATCTAGTAGGTTACAATTCTATCCTATCCTCCTGGTAATCCACTGCCAGAGTACAGATCTAGTAGGTTACAATTCTATCCTATCCTCCTGGTAAACTGCTGCCAGAGTACAGATCTAGTAGGTTACAATTCTATCCTATCCTCCTGGTAAACTGCTGCCAGAGTACAGATCTAGTAGGTTACAATTCTATCCTATCCTCCTGGTAATCCACTGCCAGAGTACAGATCTAGTAGGTTACTGGTAATCCACTGCCAGAGTACAGATCTAGTTGGTTACTGGTAATCCACTGCCAGAGTACAGATCTAGTAGGTTACAATTCTATCCTATCCTCCTGGTAAACTGCTGCCAGAGTACAGATCTAGTAGGTTACAATTCTATCCTATCCTCCTGGTAAACTGCTGCCAGAGTACAGATCTAGTAGGTTACAATTCTATCCTATCCTCCCGGTAAACTGCTGCCAGAGTACAGATCTAGTAGGTTACAATTCTATCCTATCCTCCCGGTAAACTGCTGCCAGAGTACAGATCTAGTAGGTTACAATTCTATCCTATCCTCCTGGTAAACTGCTGCCAGAGTGCAGATCTAGTAGGTTACAATTCTATCCTATCCTCCTCGTAAACTGCTGCCAGAGTACAGATCAAGTAGGTTACAATTCTATCCTATCCTCCTGGTAAACTGCTGCCAGAGTACAGATCTAGTAGGTTACAATTCTATCCTATCCTCCTGGTAAACTGCTGCCAGATTACAGACCTAACAGGTTACTGGTAAACTGCTGCCAGAGTACAGATCTAGAAGGTTACAATTCTATCCTATCCTCCTCGTAAACTGCTGCCAGAGTACAGATCTAGTAGGTTACAATTCTATCCTATCCTCTTGGTAAACTGCTGCCAGAGTGCCATTTTACCAAATGTTTACCTATACTGTAGAAGATAAGCAACTGGTAACCTTTATCTAGCCCTGATGCAAGTCCAATGTATCTTTCAGATAGATTATGCCAAATTCTGTTCATCAAAGAAGTAGGTAAGCTTTTTCAGCTATCAACAAGGTAATTCTGAAGACTATATACAAGGTCATCCAGAAGACAATACACAGGGTCATGGAGGAGACTACATACTAGGTCATCCAGGAGACTATATACAAGGTCATATAGGAGATTATATACAAGGTCATCCAGGAGATGATATACAAGGTCATCAAGGAGACTATATACAAGGTCATCTAGGAGACTTTATACAAGGTCATCCAGGAGATTATATACAAGGTCATAGAAGAATATATACAAAACCATCTATGAGACTATGTACAAGGTCATCCAGGAGACTATATACAAGGTCATCCAGAAGACTTTATACAAGGTCATCCATGAGACTATGTACAAGGTCATCCAGAAGACTATATACAAGGTTACAATTCTATCCTATCCTCCTGGTAAACTGCTGCCAGAGTACAGATCTAGTAGGTTACAATTCTATCCTATCCTCCTGGTAATCCACTGCCAGAGTACAGATCTAGTAGGTTACTGGTAATCCACTGCCAGAGTACAGATCTAGTTGGTTACTGGTAATCCACTGCCAGAGTACAGATCTAGTAGGTTACAATTCTATCCTATCCTCCTGGTAAACTGCTGCCAGAGTACAGATCTAGTAGGTTACAATTCTATCCTATCCTCCTGGTAAACTGCTGCCAGAGTACAGATCTAGTAGGTTACAATTCTATCCTATCCTCCTGGTAAACTGCTGCCAGAGTACAGATCTAGTAGGTTACAATTCTATCCTATCCTCCCGGTAAACTGCTGCCAGAGTACAGATCTAGTAGGTTACAATTCTATCCTATCCTCAAGGTAAACTGCTGCCAGAGTACAGATCTAGTAGGTTACAATTCTATCCTATCCTCCTGGTAAACTGCTGCCAGAGTGCAGATCTAGTAGGTTACAATTCTATCCTATCCTCCTCGTAAACTGCTGCCAGAGTACAGATCAAGTAGGTTACAATTCTATCCTATCCTCCTGGTAAACTGCTGCCAGAGTACAGATCTAGTAGGTTACAATTCTATCCTATCCTCCTGGTAAACTGCTGCCAGATTACAGACCTAACAGGTTACTGGTAAACTGCTGCCAGAGTACAGATCTAGAAGGTTACAATTCTATCCTATCCTCCTCGTAAACTGCTGCCAGAGTACAGATCTAGTAGGTTACAATTCTATCCTATCCTCTTGGTAAACTGCTGCCAGAGTGCCATTTTACCAAATGTTTACCTATACTGTAGAAGATAAGCAACTGGTAACCTTTATCTAGCCCTGATGCAAGTCCAATGTATCTTTCAGATAGATTATGCCAAATTCTGTTCATCAAAGAAGTAGGTAAGCTTTTTCAGCTATCAACAAGGTAATTCTGAAGACTATATACAAGGTCATCCAGAAGACAATACACAGGGTCATGGAGGAGACTACATACTAGGTCATCCAGGAGACTATATACAAGGTCATATAGGAGATTATATACAAGGTCATCCAGGAGATGATATACAAGGTCATCAAGGAGACTATATACAAGGTCATCTAGGAGACTTTATACAAGGTCATCCAGGAGATTATATACAAGGTCATAGAAGAATATATACAAAACCATCTATGAGACTATGTACAAGGTCATCCAGGAGACTATATACAAGGTCATCCAGAAGACTTTATACAAGGTCATCCATGAGACTATGTACAAGGTCATCCAGAAGACTATATACAAGGTCATCCAAGAGACTATATACAAGGTCATCTATGAGACTACATACAAGGTCATCCAGGAGACTATATACAAGGTCATCTATGAGACTATATACAAGGTCATCCAGGAGACTATATAGTCAGGCCAGGAGACTATATACAAGGTCATCCAGGAGACTATATACAAGGTCATCCAGGAGACTATATACATGGTCATCCAGGATACTACATACAAGTAAGTATAATTTTAGAATGAAGTACATTTACTATTTGCCTGCTACCAGATCACCAATATCCTATTGACATGAAAACCTAGATTTTCAGTTTATTTATAAGGGCATGTGTATTTAAAATCCTGTATGACCCACATTTGGATTGTAGAACAATCATACAAATGAAATATACATAGAAGTCAAACAAGATCCCCCTTTTCTCAGTTCTAATCCCTAAGTAAGAGGCCACTCACTACTCAAAAAAACATAGTTTGTCAGTTTCTGATAGAAGCAAATGACAATATCCTGTAATTTAACATCATAAAAACAATTTTTTCTTAAAACACGAGAACTGGTACCCCTGGGACTGATATTTGGCAGTGAAGCAGTTGAAGGAAAACTAGAAGATACCTGTCTAATGACATTTTAAACAATAAAAATCTTTACAAAAAAACAGGGGCAAAAGTACAAACACGGACTACTATTCATATTATTAAAGATCTTCAATGTTAATTTCAATTATTATGTCTTCATCACACTTCACATAAAACAGTGTGTATAAAAATGTTTATAATTCTAATTTTCCCCCAAAAAGTATTTTTATTCACATATTCCATATGTACAGACTTAAATTCTACATAAAATGTGTGTTCTAACATAGAATCGTTTGTTGTCATTATGATTGTACCTGAGATTATCTTTGACATATACTGTTAGAATATGTGTCACTTTTAATGATCTGGACTCGTTAATTACCTGTTATCATTAATTAGGTAAACCAAAAGGGTCTGGAATGATGAGGGCCAATGTAGGTCCCACCAGTACAGCGAAGTACATAAGTAAATTTTATAATAAACATTATTACAGTAAAACAACCAATCATATTTTTTAATTTACCTTCCACAATTGCTACTATATGACCTCCAACAAAGGAAATGAATATTAACTGACACTGTAATCAATTTCAATGTCATTTGTGGATGTACCTATGTAAGCATGTCATTAGACATTTGGGGATAAATGTCTACTTTAATTCGCTTACCTTATATTTGATTATTATCACATGTCACTCAAGTTTCTTTTGATAGGGATGAATTGTTGATTTAAAAATTTTAATACATTTTTCACATTTTTTTAAATTTCAGACATTTTAAAATTTATTGAACTTTTGTTGAATTGTCTATTATAACTTGTATATGGATGACTAAACAGAGAGAATGATTGAAATGTGGAATAAAAACGGAAATGAAAGATTTGCTATTTAATATAAAACGTGGTGATGCAATACATTTAGTTATTTATATACCTTCATTGTATGTATGTAAAACTCATTAATGGCAAAGTATAAACAATGAAGCAACAAAACATTTTTTACAGAATTATACAAATATACACAGAAATGATATCCTGATGTTTCATGCATATATTTAATTCTGCACTTAGATGCATTTTAGACAAAATTTTAAACATTGCTTCTCAACTACTTCTGTAAACCTTTTTGAAAATCCATGATAAATTTATAATCATTGAAAGTCTTTTATTTATTAATTAAGGATCCTCTACAAAAATTTTCTAAATCAAATCCATCTTTGAACTTTTGAACTGGAGTTAAAGGTGGTGTTAAGCTGATGTATAAATTCTATAAAATTCACAAATATAGTGCTACACACTTCACACTACCATTTTTCTTTTATTTTCAAGGGGCATATCTCAAGAAATTGTTAGTTAAGCAACCTTTAGCAAACAGAAGTTGAACAAAAAAACCAATGCAACTGCTAAAGCACACATAATCCCGATGAATAAAGGGAATGAATGTAAATAGATGCCTTGTTTGTTTGTTTGAATGGTGTTTTAACGCCACTTTCAGCAATTTTTCAGCTATTTCATGGCGTCCAGTTTTTATTGGGGGAGGAAGCCGGAGTACCCGGAGAGAACCCCCGACCTGCGGTAGGAAAACTGGCAATCCTTGTCAATTAAGATTGGAGTCGGATACACCCTGCCTGCAGTGAGAATCGAACCCGCAATCTCAGTGTTGACAGACCACGTGATCAATAGTAGACGAACTACCTTGACCACTCGGCCACCGAGGCCCCAATAGATGCCTTGAATTTCTATAGCAAAATAATTTGAAATGCCATAGTAGGGGCAAAAAGGACGACTATATAAAAGCATTATCAGGTTAGGCAATATCACATAGTTTCATAAACAGTTCCATTTTACCATTTCTTTATTTGGGTGGGGGAGTGTGTTACTTTATTTCGTTGGGGGGAGGGTTTACATGTTATTTGGGTGGGGGAGGGTGTTATTCTTTATTTCGATGGGGGAGGGTATTACATGTTATTTGGGTGGGTGTGGAGTTACTCTTTATCTGGGGGTAATATTACTCTTTATTTGGGGGTGTGTTACTCTTTATTTGGGGGGTTTGTTACTCTTAATTTGGGGGAGGGTGTTACTTTTGAAAATTAATTATCTCAGGTAATGTCAGTTTTATATTTTAATTTTGTTGTTGCATATCCTGTTGAGGGAAATAAATTACTGTTTTTATTTGTTAATAATAAGTGATTATTAAGAGTTCCCCTCATTTAACAATTAATGTGTACTCCTTCTACATTCCTGTTACACACATCAGTGATGTCAAGAACATTTATTCCATTAGACACACTTATTAGTTAATTAATTCAACAAAAATCTCTTATATAAAACTATTATGGATCTTTTCTGTTCTTGAATTAGTCACTGTCAGTTCACACCAGACCTTTAAGTTCCTGAACCCTCAATTTACAAACTGTCTGCCCTAACTCCCGCTATGTATCTCTTTACACTGCTCATTGCAGCAACATATAGAGTATTTATTTACATGTAATCTATAGTCAAATATGTCCCTATGGTGTTGATACAAAGCTAAACTGTGTGTCAATTCACTTAAAATTGTGCTATTTGTAAACAACTACTGTTTGACTTGTAAACAAACCCTGAGCACATGATCTCTGTAGATCACTCATAAATGTTAAACAGTTAGCCTAATGTTGTATGCTGATCTTAGTAACCTGATACATTTCAAATGACATAATTGTGTTTCACATCAAAGTCTGTAAATATCTTTATTGTACCAGTCTTGTCATCTTGATAGACAAACACTGGTTTTAATGCAGATGCTGAATTTATGACACCCTTTTATCTGTAAAGTATTAATTTAACAGATATTATAGATAGACAACATTTTTTCTAACAACTATATCGATTAAATCTTTTTTTCATTTGAAAAGAAAATGTCTGATTCATCTGTATCTGAACATTAACCCACAATAATAGCAGTTTCAACAAAAAACAAATATCTGGGACAAAGCTAAACAAAAAAGTGTGAATGGATATGAAACCTTTGTATTTTGGACCAAGAAACAAGGGGCGTTTTTTAAGAAAAACAAAACCATTAGAAATTATGCAATGGTCTGAGTGAACACTGACCAGTTTCATTTCCAAAAAACTTTAAGGCACACAATATTATTTTGATTAATCTTTCAATAGTATATATTGATCAGAAAATTAAATAAAAATGACTTTCCATAAATTCTGTCCAGTAACCACACTTTCTATAGGCAGAATATTACTGCCGTTATAATCCTATATTAGTTTTGTGATTTGTCGGATTAACCAAAAAGCTTGCCAAAAAAAAAAAGCTAGGGTATGATTATTTGTTCAACATTTTCTAGTACATGTATCTGTAGTAAAGCTAATATGTTACTGCCAAGTTGACGCATTTACTTAGTAACCATGTTTTTATATATACTGTCAAAAGTCTGCAGTCTTCAACAGGTACCCCAGTTTCATTCCACAATGAAACTTATTAGACACCATAACATTGCTTAAAAATGGTTGAATGTGCTATTAAACCCCATTTAAACAAACAAAAGATCTCTTTTATTGACAAATGGTCTCAAAAGACAGGTGGCACTATTTTATACAGGTTCAGCTAATATGAAAATTCACTGCATTTAGATCTAACAACACGGGGCTACTTTATATGGAAATATTTTAAAACAAACTGTTTTGTCTTAACTTGATCTAACAACACGGGGCTACTTTATATGGAAATATTTTAAAACAAACTGTTTTGTCTTAACTTGCACACATGAAAGAAAAGGTCTATGTTTCAGACCATTTGAAAGGGATGTATATGATTGGGGTCTACAGTTCATGTTTATAATTTGGGACTAAGGTTCAGGTCTACAATTCAGATCTACAGTTGATGTGTGGAATTAGTGTCTACAATTCGGAGCTACAGTTCTGATTTGGGATTTGTGTCTACAGTTCTGGTCTACAATTCAGAAATACAGTTCAGATGTGGGATTTGTGTCTACAGTTCTGGTCTACAATTCAGAAATACAGTTCAGATGTGGGATTTGTGTCTACAGTTCTGGTCTACAATTCGGAGCTACAGTTCTGATTTGGGATTTGTGTCTACAGTTCTGGTCTACAATTCAGAGCTACAGTTCAGATGTGGGATTTGTGTCTACAGTTCAGGTCTACAATTCTGATGTGGGATTTGTGTCTACAGTTCTGGTCTACAATTCAGAGCTACAGTTCAGATGTGGGATTTCTGTCCACAGTTCATGTCTACAATTCAGATCTACAGTTGATGTGTGGAATTAGTGTCTACAATTCAGGACTACAGTTCTGATGTTGGATTTGTGTCTACAGTTCTGGTGTACAATTCTGAGCTACAGTTCAGATGTGGGATTTGGGTCTACAGTTCAGACCATTTGAAAGCTTTTGTCATAAATTTTATAGACATAAAAAAAATGCAGTGTAAAATACATGTTTGTTTGTTTGTTTGAATGGTATTTTAATTCCACTTTTTCAGCTATATCGCAGTGTCCAGTTTTTATTGGGGGAGGAAGTCGGAGAACCAGGAGAGAATCCCCGACCTGCGGTAGGAAAACTGGAACTCCTTGTCAATTAAGATTGGAGTCGAGTACACCCTGCCTGCAGTGAGAATCGAACCCGCATTCTCAGTGTTGACAGACCACATGATCAATTTAGCCTTAACCACTCAGCCACCGAGGCCCCTTGTAAAATACATGTATTATAATATTCAACAAAGTTCTGCTCTTCACATAACAATGTGATTGGATATCTCTGAGCATACATGAGGTCACAGTCCTAATTTCTAGATATCTCTTATTTATTTTATCACCATAAAAATGTAAACAGCAATTTGCCCTGTGCTTTCTGACCTCCCCTAAACGTTTCTTATGTTGCCTCCATAATCTGTACTTAGTCTTCGAGAAAAAGTGGATTATAGTGACTTCAAGATTAACAACAGCAATTTAAGATTGATCACTGTGTTACAGGATTTATAGTCATCAATTAACCATCAAACGTAAAGCTGTACCCAGAGAGAACAAAAGCAGCCATGCTGGCTAAATATAGATATAATGATATTGTTTGTATTAGATCATTTGAGCATACTGAGCCACAGTGACACATTTTTTGCTCTTTTTTTTTATTTAAAAAATTGTTTCATTAACTCCCACCCCAGTATATCATAGTAATAAAAGAAAACAACATCGCAAATCAAACAAAATGTTTAATTATCATTAACCTGATTTGATATACATGTTCTAATATAGAAATACAGCATACAATAACTGTATTTATGGCTTAAAAATATTTAAAAACATTTTAGTATTTATTTCCATTTCCATGGTTTTGTGTGTAAGCAACAGTGGTTCACCTCAATCACTTGTAAAATATGAATGATTGATTGATTGATTGATTGTTGCTTTATGTCCATCAAGCAGTATTTCAGCTATATTCAGGATGAAAAAAGATATAAATGAAAAACAAAATCAAAATACAGTTAAATAGAAATCACTGATAATGATATAATTACATCAATAGCTTTGTTTAACAAAAAACTTCTTCATGCAATTTGATTTTTTTTTTAACATTTTTAATTGTTCTATAATTTAAATTTTTTTTAAAATAGTACAAAAATATATTTAAAAGTTCTTCATAAAAAAATATATCTATCAAGTCAAATGGCAAAACAAAACAAACCAAATAATAACCATCTTATTAATTTTAAAAGTCAACCGGCTTATACAATTATGACAGTAAAATTATGTTTATTATGTTGATTAAATAGACACAAATTGATCTGCTTATTACACTTCCCTCCCAGCAGTATGAAAGTGAGACAGCATATCTACAATATTATGGGATGTAAATCAATTACAAACGCCTTACCTGTAATCAGCCACTGTTTACCTGAGATCAATTATCAATTGGTTTGAACTTTCTTTAAGGAACATCACTAGTTATTAAAATCATGTACAACATTTTTCTGGATATTAGCCAAGGTGAGGCTACTGTGTTTTGTATCAATAATAAAGGCTATGAAATAAAGACATGATCGGCTCAATGACTTCACAATAACAGAAAATTGAAATACCCTGCGATTGTTTGTTGAACCATTGTTTGCATAGCCAGATAACAAACTGCACTAAATAAATTGGCTTACCGATTAAACACTTTCCCAAAGGTGCCTCACTGACTTCGCACACCTGAGGGCGAGACCTGGTCCTTATATTTACTTTTGTTCAGTTACAATTTATCGGTATAGATATTTGTCAAACAATGAAGTGATACATGTCATTTGAGTTTAGAGATAAAGTCAAACTGAGCTACGGTATCTATGATAACTTAATTTTATCTTGTTTGCAACAAGTTAATAAATAAGGATAATCCGCATGTTTGAGTTTTACTTTCTTTTCTCATGTCTATCAAAACTTAATAGAATTAAAATAAACCCCGACCTTTCACTTTTTATTAGTGTTCGGTGGTCAGCGTGTGAGACAATGAGACTAAAACAACCTATACAATTTACTTATTGACTTAGCATGACTTAATCCATCTTTTGTTGACTTTAGTGTTAAATGTTCTAACATACTGTAAATTGTTGACCGATACACAAGTAATTTATATAAACAAATATGTCGATCCTATTGTTGTCGACCTGCTTGTTAAAACACAGATTTCAATGAAGGATTTAATAAGTACTATTTAAACACTTTTGTGTTATTTTATGTTAATCAAATCTTGAAATATGTCACAAAATGATTACTTAAAAATTCTACCTGAAAATAAAAGCATTTTAAAATCTTTTATCTAAGTTATTACCTTCTAATCCATCATATCTGACACTTATTTTTATTTGTTATGTCATGATTATTTTATTCAAACAAATTTATATGTCAATAAATATCACATAACTATGCAACAAAATTGTCAGTTAATATTCGTCATTATAAATATAAATTGGTTCATTTTCTATTTGACTGAATGATTTTTTTTATAGATTTGTTTGTTTGTTTGTTTGTTTCATCCTCATTCATTTTGGTCTGAAGAAAACTATTTTTATGCATCAATAATAAAAAGAAGACAAAATACAAATAAGACAAACTGCAAACTAAAACTTTAAAAAACATCAGAAAACATTTTTAACAAGTACTTAAAAAAGAGAAGAATACTGACAGTTGCCACAATATTGACAATACTGACATTTGTCACAATATTGACAATACTGACATTTGCCACAATATATATTGACATTACTGACAGGTGACACAATACTGATAGTTGACAAAATACTGACGGTTGTTGCAATACTGACAGTTGACAAAATACTGACAATTTCCACAATACTAGCTGACACAATATTGTGTTATAAATGTTACAAACATTTCGCTGAAAATATAGATGTTTAATAAATACACATCCTTCCTGCAAGTCTTAGTATTAACTTTGTTTCAAAGTCGATTGCTGTCAAATCTGATTAAAATTAAGTCTTCCACTTGCTCCCCTTTTTTGTTATTGTCATCGTGAATCTACAATAACAAAAAGGGGGAGCAAGTGAACGATTCAATTTTAATTAGATTCATTTTTGTCTAAAAGTATTGGAGATTTGCAATCTCACAAATAGAGACTGAATGTGATCTATCTATTAGACTGACACAAAAAAACAACTTAATCATGGGTTAACACTTACATGTTGTCTAATGACATTACAACTCTCATCTCTTCCTAACTAATATTAACATTAAACTGCAAAACACAACACAACATTTTACTGTCTAAAGGGACACAACCCTTACAATCAAAAATCTCCTTGGATAAAAGTCAATTTACCACAGTGATGTGTTTATATTCCCATATGGATACTTCAGAAATCTGTCAAACATCAGTATCTTCTATTTACTAAATTAAATCTGTCTCCATACAATTTTAACATGATTGGAAAGTTCGTCAAAAGAAAGGTGATTATCCAAGCTTTTGGGCTTAAAAATCAAATAACTGGTTTACCAAATGCTACAAAATGTAAAATGATCACTTCAAATAGTTAAATGATTGGAATTATATATTTTTGAAATGCTTCTGCAAACAAGAAATGGAACAGTTTAAATTAGAAGACAATACTGTAATGCCTAATGTCAACAAAACGGAAAATGGCCATTTATCATGCCGAGAAACTCTCAGAATGATGTGTCAAGTCATTTACGATCAATATAGTGATACAAATACTGACAGTGAAGAAAAATCACTGCTGAAGATACATGAAAGTTAATTGATGAAGGTTGATAGCTTTGTATTAGCCATTAATGCCACAGAGATGTAAATCTGTGTAATACACGACCTCTCCGATTGATGACGTACAATCAAGACCGATTCAGACATATTGCAATACATTAGCCTCTATTCCATCCAATTTCTGAGCCATATTTTAAAAACATGATTAAATTACTGATTAATGGCAACAAAAGAACTAATGATGTTTTCTTCCAAGTAAATAAACAAAACAGGATTGTAGTGATTTATTTTCTTAATGCGTCCAACATCTTTGGACTAAACTATACCGACTTAAACCAATAAGTTATTTATTGGATAAAGTTCCTATGTAATTATAAATAGATACTTAGGACCAACAGAATATAAGTTAATTAAATATTGTAAAATTAAAAATGAACATTGTACTAAAAATTAGTGTGTTAAATTATTTCCTGTAAATATTCAAATACAGCTGTTAATCTGAAGAATTGTGTTAAATGTTTCAAACCATTAAGTTCAAAGATTTGCTTATAAGACCTTTAAAAAGATTAATGCATTTTCTTTATTATAGAAAGGATTTTTAAATGATGAAAATTAAAATTTAATATAAACAATTTACACATTAGGAAAATAATGTATCTGGTCAAATATGCAACAAAGTATTAATGGAACATGATCCTTTATATAACTACTGTGAAAGGCAGCACTGATCTGAGACGATATTTTTCCAGACCAGGGCCCAAGATGTTAACAAAAATCATATGTCTATCAACAATGAGTTTGTGGACTGGAGCCCTACAAGGATCTGGGTATGTTTGACTTAATTTACAAGGATTGCAAGTTGTCCTGCTAAAGGTATGTGTTCTGATGTGGTACTCTAAGGTTTCCTCTCCAAATAAAAATTGATTCCATGATGTAGCTGAAAAGTTGCTTTAAGTATCATAAAACCCAATACAATGAACTAAAGTAGGAATGCCCCAATATAGCCATATATAACTAAGCCTGCTAGCTAAGGCTTAATGCCCCAATATAGCCATATATAACTAAGCCTGCTAGCTAAGGCTTAATGCCCCAATATAGCCATATATATCTAAGCCTGCTAGCTAAGGCTATATGCCCCAATATAGCCATATATAACTAAGCCTGCTAGCTAAGGCTTAATGCCCCAATATAGCCATATATATCTAAGCCTGCTAGCTAAGGCTTAATGCCCCAATATAGCCATATATAACTAAGCCTGCTAGCTAAGGCTTAATGCCCCAATATAGCCATATATATCTAAGCCTGCTAGCTAAGGCTTAATGCCCCAATATAGCCATATATAACTAAGCCTGCTAGCTAAGGCTTAATGCCCCAATATAGCCATATATAACTAAGCCTGCTAGCTAAGGCTTAATGCCCCAATATAGCCATATATAACTAAGCCTGCTAGCTAAGGCTTAAGGTAAAGTAGGAATGCCCCAATATAGCCATATATATCTAAGCCTGCTAGCTAAGGCTTAATGCCCCAATATAGCCATATATATCTAAGCCTGCTAGCTAAGGCTTAATGCCCCAATATAGCCATATATATTTAAGCCTGCTAGCTAAGGCTTAATGCCCCAATATAGCCATATATAACTAAGCCTGCTAGCTAAGGCTTAATGCCCCAATATAGCCATATATAACTAAGCCTGCTAGCTAAGGCTTAATGCCCCAATATAGCCATATATATCTAAGCCTGCTAGCTAAGGCTTAATGCCCTAACAGCCATATATAACTAAGCCTGCTAGCTAAGGCTTAATGCCCCAATATAGCCATATATAACTAAGCCTGCTAGCTAAGGCTTAATGCCCCAATATAGCCATATATATCTAAGCCTGCTAGCTAAGGCTTAATGCCCCAATATAGCCATATATAACTAAGCCTGCTAGCTAAGGCTTAATGCCCCAATATAGCCATATATATCTAAGCCTGCTAGCTAAGGCTTAATGCCCCAATATAGCCATATATAACTAAGCCTGCTAGCTAAGGCTTAAGGTAAAGTAGGAATGCCCCAATATAGCCATATATATCTAAGCCTGCTAGCTAAGGCTTAAGGTAAAAAAGTAATAAAAAACACATGTAAACATTGAAAAAAGATCATTGTAAAAATATTTCTCTTTTGGAAGCCACCTTTGGTCACAAACCAACACAGAAAGTTTCCCTCTGATATACATTTCACTGAAGCATACTGACAGACCAACACAGAAAGTTTCTACTGACAGACCAACACAGAACGTTTCTACTGACAGACCAACACAGAAAGTTTCTACTAACAGACCAACACAAAACGTTTCTACTGACAGACCAACACAGAAAGTTTCTATACTGACAGACCAACACAGAAAGTTTCTACTGACAGACCAACACAAAACGTTTCTACTGACAGACCAACACAGAAAGTTTCTATACTGACAGACCAACACAGAAAGTTTCTATACTGACAGACCAACACAAAACGTTTCTACTGACAGACCAACACAGAAAGTTTCTATACTGACAGACCAACACAGAAAGTTTCTATACTGACAGACCAACACAGAAAGTTTCTATACTGACAGACCAACACAGAAAGTTTCTATACTGACAGACCAACACAGAAAGTTTCTATACTGACAGACCAACACAGAAAGTTTCTATACTGACAGACCAACACAGAAAGTTTCTACTGACAGACCAACACAGAAAGTTTCTACTGACAGACCAACACAGAAAGTTTCTACTGACAGACCAACACAGAAAGTTTCTACTGACAGACCAACACAGAAAGTTTCTGCTGACCACAACACAAAACGTTTCTACTGACAGACCAACACAGAAAGTTTCTATACTGACAGACCAACACAGAAAGTTTCTATACTGACAGACCAACACAGAAAGTTTCTACTGACAGACCAACACAGAAAGTTTCTACTGACAGACCAACACAGAAAGTTTCTACTGACAGACCAACACAGAAAGTTTCTGCTGACCACAACACAAAACGTTTCTACTGACAGACCAACACAGAAAGTTTCTACTGACAGACCAACACAGAAAGTTTCTCTCTGATATATATTTCACTGAAGCATACTGTATTCAAGAAACTGATGTCTGAGGAAGAATCCTAAGTCATTACAATCTAGTTTGTTTCTCTGGTGAGCACTATAATTTACAAAAATGTGATTAATTAACAGCTATATTCTGGACAACAAAGAAACAATTCTGAGGCACATCAATTCACGGTAATTACTAATAAAACCTGAACACACTGAGGATTGATGAGGCCAGAAATATTTTGACTTTTATGTACTGACATGTTCTATATTGTAACTCAATAATTTATTGGTCTATAAGCAAACCTACAGACTTTCCAGCTTAGAAAGCATTTGTTTTGCTTCAAAAACTTCTTTCTTCTCATCTTTAAGTCCTAACAATCTTCTTCAATCAATATAGGGACCTTTTTCTGTTATTTTTTCATTAAACATTTGTTTCCAAAACACTATTAACAAAAACTTTCTGCAAATCACCAAGCAAGCTTTCAAAACTTTGCAGATGTGTTGAGTTACTTCACAAAAAAACTATTAAAAATAATTTTACATATTAAGACAGGTTTATATTGAAGTTATTTGAAAATCTCTAAAAACTGCAGCAGGAAAACTGGCAATCATTTCCAACCACTCCATGCACAAAGTAAGTCTCAAACTAGCTCCAGTGATAACATGCCAGTGATCCAGTCAACATGAACAACTATCTATACCACTATGCCAACATGGCCACCATGAGTTTTTATAAAAAGACTGTGACAGTGGCAGAAAGGCTGATGCATAATTGAGGGATTTTAACCCCAAAAATAATAGACTTAACCTCAAAACTGATACTGCTGGATAAAATGAATAGAATGAATAGAATAAAGCAACACATTCATTATTACAAACCACAACGATTTACAAATTACCTGTTAAAAGCCAAAAAACCACAAATATTTGTCAACATTAAATTTTATTATAACATCCTGCGTCTAGACTCCTGCCTTAAGTCATTAAAGCCATCCAGAAACTTCAATTTTTACTTCACTAAGAAAACATGGACAGTGACTGTAAAATGAATCACAACAATCTCAAAAAATAACAAGGAAGTACATTTAGTTGCATCTGTACTCACTGCACAATATTTATTGGTCAGTCAATTGTCGATTGTGTTGGGGTTTTTTTGTTTTTCTTTTTTTACTTTGAACTCCAATCTTAATTGACAAGGATTGCAGGTTTTCTCACCAAAGATTAGGGCTTTTTGCTGGGTACTGTGGCTTCCACCTCCAATAAAAACTGGACGCCATGATATTGCTGAAACTAACAATCATTGAAATACAAAATTGTGCCCAATTGTTTAAAAACTATGTTTTTCTATGCAAATGTGTGGGATATTTTTTTGTTTTTTCAATTTTGAAGAAAAAAATTGCATTCCCAATACTCTGGTTAAAAAAAAACAGAAGAAAAACCTTAGATTGTGAAACTATATTGACAATACAAAATTAAAAAGACACAATTTCTTGCTTTTTTTGTTATTTTCTTTTTTAGAATAATGCAATTACAACAATAAAGACAACAAAATGTTTTTTTAAGATTTAACTACTTTAAGAAAATAATTAACTCAATACCAGTTTAAAAGCCTGCTGATCATCACAGCTTTTATTAAATACTTTAAAACATGTCATTGACACATACTTGCTCCCAACAAAATCAAATTTCAAACTTGAGTTAATAAAATATTCAATTGTCCTCAACGCTGATCGGTAAACAAGAAGTGTGTGTTTATTGATAGTATTTATTTTGCAAATAATCTGGTATGACAATCAATATCATTGTTGCTAAGATCAACATCATGTCGGCCATTTAATCATGATCTTCTTTTATTGAGATATTGAAACTCGCTAATGTAATCTTCAATCACTGTGTTTAATTGATATTTAGCCAAAGCAAAAGCACAGGATGAATGAGTGCAAACATCCACTATACTATTGAAAAATTAAATATTTAAATTAAATTTAGAAATAATAAAATGCTGAATTGAACTAATAGTTAATAATGTTGACCAAAGCAAAAGTTCATAGAGGGGGAGGTTATGTGACCTTTTTTATTTTCTGTGATGGCTTATATTTATAGCGATTTATTATAAGTGCAAACTATAGCAATATTAATAAAATTATATTGAATATAAAATTTAGTATTTAATCATGGTCTGAAACCCACTCCCCCCACCCCCTTTTTTACATAAAAATATGATAATAAACTGACATTGATATTATTCAGATTCTTAACTGAAACTTCACCAAACCTAATACTGACCCAGACAAAGACCTATTTTTAGATGGCACAGAGATTATATTGTTCCCTACAAAGCTGACAACACCAGGGTGCCGTTTCAGAAAGCTATCGCTATTTAACGTGCACGTTATCCCATGCAATTTACATGCACGTTATGGATCACTTTATGAAACGGCACCCAGTGGTCTCCCATGAAAGGTGTCCCACAATGGTCGCAGACCACTGGATCAATCCCACCACTATCCCAGGCAAAGTTTTGCACACTATTTACATCACACTAAAACAACATTATCTCCTAGTCTGTCCTCAACGTAGTGACAAGAAATGCAAAATTATAATTGTTCTCCACAGATATCCATTACTAATTTGAACTGAAAGATCATTAAACTATTATTATTTTCCTAAGGTCTCCACTAAGAGGAAAGCCATTGAATCAAGGAAAGGAGAGGACTGACCTATCCTTGTTGTCCTAGGTAAATATTCCCAATAGAGTCACATATTTACCAATCTCATTATTCTCTGTAATTGCTCACCTAGGCAGTGGCTGCTGGTAGGTTGTAATTACTTACCTGTGCTGAGGCTACTTGGAAGTTTTAAATGCTCACCTGGCCTAAGGCTGCTGTGAAGCTTTAATTGCTCACCTGGACTGAAGGTGCTGGCAGCTGTTGTAATTGGTCCTCTGGGCAAAGGCTGTGGTTGTAATTGGTCCTCTGGGCAAAGGCTGCAGGAAATTTGTAATTGATCATCTTGGCAAAGGCTGCAGGAAAGTTGTTATTGGTCCTGTGGGAAAAGGCTGCAGGAAGGTTGTGTAATTGGTCCTCTGGGCAAAGGCTGTTGTTGTATTTGGTCACCTAGGCAGTGACTGCAGGTATGTTGTAACTGATCCTCTGGGCAAAGGCTGCAGGAAGGTTGTAATTGGTCACCTAGGCAGTAGCTGCAGGTAGGTTGTAACTGATCATCTTGGTAAAGGCTGCAGGATGGTTGTAATTGGTTCTCTGGGCAAAGGCTGCAGGAAGGTTGTAATTGGTCCTCTGGGCAAAGGCTGCAGAAAGGTTGTAATTGGTCCTCTGGGCAAAGGCTGCAGGAAGGTTGTAATTGGCCCTCTAGGCAAAGGCTGCAGGAAGGTTGTAATTGGTCCTATGGGTAAAAGCTGCAGGAAGGTTGTATAATTTGTTCTCTGGGAAAAGGCTGCAGGACGGTTGTAATTGGACCTCTGGGCAAAGGCTGCAGGAAGGTTGTAATTGGTGCTATGGGTAAAAGCTGCAGGAAGGTTGTATAATTTGTTCTCTGGGAAAAGGCTGCAGGAAGGTTGTAATTGGTCCCCTGGGCAAAGGCTGCAGGAAGGTTGTAATTGGTCCTATGGGTAAAACCTGCAGGAAAGTTGTGTAATTTGTCCTCTGGGCAAAGGCTGCAGAAAGGTTGTAATTGGTCCTCTGGACAAAGGCTGCAGGAAGGTTGTAATTGGCCCTCTAGGCAAAGGCTGCAGGACGGTTGTAATTGGTCCTCTGGGCAAAGGCTGCAGGAAGGTTGTAATTGGTCCTATGGGTAAAAGCCGCAGGAAGGTTGTAATTGGTCCTCTGGGCAAAGGCTGCAAGAAGGTTGTAATTAGTCCTCTTGGCAAAGGCTGCAGGAAAGTTCTAAATGGTCCTCTGGGCAAAGGCTGCAGAAAGTTTGTGTAATTTGTCCTCTGGGCAAAGGCTGCAGGAAGGTTGTAAATGGTCTTCTGGGCAAAGGCTGCAGGAAGGTTGTAATTGGTCCGCTGGGTAAAGGCTGCAGGAAAGTTGTAATTTATCCTCTAGGCAAAGGCTGCAGGACGGTTGTAATTGGTCCTCTGGGCAAAGGCTGCAAGAAGGTTGTAATTGGTCCTCTGGGCAAAGGCTGCAAGAAGGTTGTAATTGGTCCTCTGGGCAAAGGCTGCAGGAAGGTTGTAATTGGTTCTTTGGGCAAAGGCTGCAGGAAGGTTGTATTTGTTCCTCTGGGCAAAGGCTGCAGGAAGGCTGTAATTGCTCACCAGTGCCAGATTAATGTTATCTTATAACAAATATGTTTATTTTAAGTCTAACGCCATTTTCTGGCATTTGTATGCTATTTGTCACCTAGTTTTCATCTGAGGTCGAAAAAGGACAATAACCTTTAAAAGGAAAATTGGCATTAAAGGAAAATTGGCAATCTTTGACAAGGTTGAAGTTAGCATACCTTACCTGAAGTCTGTTTGACTTTCTGAACTACCTAGATAATGCTGCCACCTAGGCTCCTTGTATTAATCATTATATTTAGTCCCCTACAAGCATTGACGAAGGGGACTATGGTTGGTTCTCCGTAAGTCACAAACATTTTCAGGACTTTTTTGTTGTTGTATTTTGTATGAGTGTCAACCATCATGAGTTACAGATTAAGTTTGAATTTTCTCCGGTCCAATGAACTTTGACAAAGTTATGGCTCTTGGACTTCGAAAATGTCTTAAAAATAACAATTTTCCAGACTTTTTTCTAAACATATTGATATTGAGCTGATATTTGGTAGCTGCAGATCAGGTTTGAGACCATGTTGTTCCAGCTCTGATGATTTTTGATGAGATAATGCCCTGTAGACTGCCTGTAGGGGACTTTCAAATGCAATATTATTTAAATAGTTTCGATTATTTTTTGTTAAAAAGCCTTATTTGCATTTCTGGTAAAAATAAAGTTATAAACAGGAAATATATGTTCAACCACTTAATCAAAATCTCCTTTAAAATAAAAAAAAAATAATATTGTTCTCATAAACTGTAATAAAGCAATGAAATATAAAATGATTTATAAGGACCGTTTAAAAACAAGTAGTAAAATGTGTACTTTGTGCTATTAATACCTAGCTGTTTTACTTTGATTGTAGTGTTTTTTCATCAGTTTGTACATAAACATTTCTGTAATTTATGTACCTGTTTTATTTATTATAGATTTGTTATTTTTGTACTAAATACTGATGTTAAGCCTGTTATCCAACTTATACCATGTAAATTTTAATTTTTATAGTATTATTATCAATATGACATCTTCCAAATTATTGACTTCGATCACAATTATGATCACAGCTATCATGATTAAGATTTAAAAAAATAAATAACTGATCGACTGTAAAACCTATTTAAGGAACAATTTACATGAATTACTAATTAGCACCCATGTTGGCCTCATGATACAATCATGCTTACTTTAGGACAATATTACATTAACATTAATTTTAATGATTACAAATTTCAGGCATGAAGTACCATCAGTTAAGAGGATCATACATAAAGCATTGAAAGAAAATCCAGATTTCCATAAATAAATAATTAAAATGTCTATATTCTTGTGCATGTTTATAACTTTTTACACATGTGTTTGGTGTACAATTTGGTATGAATACTAAAAATTTGTAGCTTGCCATGCTGGTAATGGATGGATTGATTAACTGATTGATTGATTGATTGATAATTTCTTTATAGCAACAACAATGCACCTACTCTCTCTACAAGGACTCTGTATGGTGCACGGACTGTCATGTCCAAACATGTTACCCTCTATAGTCCATGGTCAGGCTTTCACGGAGTGTCATGTCCAAACATGTTACCCTCTATAGTCAGTGGTCAGGCTTTCAAGGAGTGTCATGTCCAAACATGTTACCCTCTACAGTCAGTGGTCAGGCTTTCACAGACTGTCATGTCCAAACATGTTACCCTCTATAGTCAGTGGTCAGGCTTTCAAGGAGTGTCATGTCCAAACATTTTACCCTCTATAGTCAGTGGTCAGGCTTTCACGGACTGTCATGTCCAAACATGTTACCCTCTATAGTCAGTGGTCAGGCTTTCAAGGAGTGTCATGTCCAAACATTTTACTCTCTATAGTCAGTGGTCAGGCTTTCAAGGAGTGTCATGTCCAAACATTTTACTCTCTATAGTCAGTGGTCAGGCTTTCCATAATATCACCTGATCACCCCATGTGACTGCCTCCCTTATCCACCAGTGAGGGCATGCTGGGTAGCTCACTGGTGGATAAGGGAGGCAGTCACATGGGGTGATCAGGTGATATTATGGAAAGCCTGACCACTGACTATAGAGAGTAAAATGTTTGGACATGACACTCCTTGAAAGTGTGTTGAACATTTAAATGCTTATCTGGTTAACAATTTACACAAATAGAAAAAAAATTGTTAAAAACTGCCCCTATAGGCACAAATTGGTAAACACTACTTCTATTTCTAAGTTCCCTTAAGTGTGAAGTATTTGCTGAAGCCAGACAGAATTTTGCCAGGGAAAAGATCTCGTTATGTTGTAACTGTGTACCAAGGTTCATTAAGATGTGAAGTCATCTTCATAAAAATAAGTTTCAATGCAAAGGTAAACCGTAGGACTGGGATGCATGAATGTACGTACAAACGAAAAGACAGAAAAGCTATGTCCCCCAACTTTAGTTAGCAGGGCATACAAAAACCAGAGTTGTCCTTTTATCAAAATCAAACTTATGCCTGGTCAATCTCAGTTCAAGGAACACAATTTATTCCTGATAACTTGAATCATTAAAAGACAAAATAATATCTGAATCAAACTTAAAAAGTCAACATTTTATGATCACTTAAATAATTAGATCTGTCAACAATTACTGGTAAATTCCATGCCAATTTAAATGTAACATAATACTCAACAATATTACAAATTAGTTCTTGAATAATTAGTCACAGTAAATGACCAAACTTTTTGATATTAATGTTAACAAGACCTCCTCAACAAAGTTCCGCAGGATTACCGGAATAATTAGTTGTGTCATAATTACCGGAACATGCCTGGTCAATTTTATCTCCACAAACAAGGAAAACAACATGCCTACCAAATCTCATTTGATTCCAATCAATATAAGACAAAAGAATGACACAAATGTACAGCGTCCTTGGTATACAGACAAATAATTCTTCTCTAATAAAAAAAAAAGGTTTTTTTACTTTATGTAAAAGCGTATTATGGAAAGACCTTCAATATCTTAAATCAATACAGCACAAACTAAAAATTAATAGATCTGTAGGGGAAGCACTTAAACATTCTACGAGACGAACAATGTTTAAAAAAAAATAATTGCACAACAAGAACTCATGGGAATTTAAGAAAACAGCCAAAGAGAAGTCCTACAAATTATGAAAACAGCCAAAGGCAAGTCCTATGAATTAAAAAAAACAGCCAAAGACAAGTCCTACAAAAACCATAATAAAGATACATATGATTATTATGGCTGTCATCTTGGATGAAAATTACAAAGTTTGAAGAGTTCTTGAAGGAAGAAGACTGTGGCCGTCATCTTGGATGAAAATTACAAACATTGCAGAGTTTTTGAAAGAGGAAGACTGTGGCCATCATCTTGGATGAAAATTACCTACTTTGAAGAGTACTTGAAGGAAGATGACTGTGGTGGTCATCTTGGATGACAATTACAAATTTGTAGAGTACTTGAAGGAAGATGACTGTGGAGGTCATCTTGGATGAAAATTACAAAATTTGTAGAGTACTTGAAGGAAGATGACTGTGGTGGTCATCTTGGATGAAAATTACAAACTTTGCAGAGTTCTTGAAGGAGGAAGACTGTGGCCAGATTATTTACTTATTTACAGATGATACCTAACTTAAAAATGCGTCAACAGATTTTGTTTCAACTTTGCACAGCTGTTAAGTACTATAAAATAAAGATCAAGTTAGATTTTCAGCACAATCCAATTTGTAGTTTTAGAATTAAATTTTTTTTAGGTCATCAGTTGGTGGTTTCCAGATGATAACTTGGAAATGCATCAATAGATTTTGCTTAAACTTTGCACAGCTTTTAAGTACTAAATGCAGATCAAGTTCAATTTTTAGCACAATCCATGCAGACCAAGTTCAGTTTTCAGCACAATCTAATTTGTAGCTTCGACTTAAGCCAATTAAATTTTTTAGTTAATAGTTGGTGGTTTTCAGCAGATAACTTGAAAACCCATTAACAGAATTTATTTAAACTTTGCACAGCTGTTGAGTACTACAAAACGAAGATTAAGTTCCATTTTCTGCACCATCCAATTTGTAGTTTTTGACTAAGGCCAATTCAAATTTTTTTTGGTCATCAGATGATGGTTTCCAAATTAGCTTTTTTTTAGAAGATACTTGAAAATCAGATCTTGATAAAACTTTGCACAGCTGTTAAGTACTATAAACTGATGAAGATCAAGTTGAATTTTCAGCACAATACCATTTGTAGTTGTTGAGTTGTGTCAGTTTGAAATTATTTTTATAGGTCCAAGGTCAAGGTAAAAATTGTCTTTTGAAATGGACTGTTATCATGCTCAGCTGTTCCTGTAGGCTGATATGTAATTCAGTAAAGTGTGTTCATGAATATGGGGTATCATTTAATTTGCCATTAAATGCCATATTTTTCTTTTTGGTTTTCAAATTTGTAATCCAAAGACATGAATTTTGATTGGTCAATTCATAGTTTAAATCAACTGCTGATATGCTAATTAGGTTTTATCTTCAAGGCCAGGTGTGGTTACATGTCAAAAGAAAATTATTGGGAGTTAGTAATTAATTCTGTAAGGAACCCAAATTACTGTCAGTGACAAAATAAAACAAGAATCTGTTGGTCAACAAACTAATTATGTCTGGCTGAAACATGAATGGTCAATGACTTTCTTAACCTCTTTTTCAGGAGAGGTTGACCAACAATACATTCCATAACTGTTTCTATTATCTCAATAAATAGCATATTGGTAGAAGTGTCAACAGTGAAGTAAAGAAATGAATATGATTAGCCCACAATCTATACAGGACACGGCTCAATGTTAATTACTACTAGACAAGACCCGAAGAATCCTAGTTTGTAAATTGATTAAGCGGCTGATAGGGCCTCACCAGAAGATAATGAAATTGATGAAATCTTTAGGACTTGTTACGACAATAAATCTTGCCGACTTGTCGTGGTCGCTGTAAATATTGATGCCGCTCAGGATATTGCCTTTCCGATTTCAATCACAATGGTAATTAAATTATACATCAGAAAACTCATCTAACGGCAGAAAAATAAAATGTAAATTGGATTACCTATTTGATCAGAAAGAGACATTGCACAATGGAAGAGAAATCAAATCAGACAAAAGCACTCAATTCAAGTTGATCTCATACTATTTACAAATGCTGATTCACTGAGGCGTGAAATTGGGAAGAGGATTCATTTGTAAGATTGAACCAACATCTTTTAAAATAAACTTAATGAGAATGACAATTAATTTTACAACAAGTCAACAATTTGAACTGTGTTAAGATCCAAATAAACTTCTCAAATACAAATTCTGTATTGTTTTGTTTTTTTTATTTCCATTAACAAATTTATTTATCACTTCTAACCACAGGATAAGTTTAAATTAAAAAAAAAAGAAAAGAAATACAGCAGTAACAAAACTTTCATTAAAGCATGATGAAATATGACAACTGACATGAATTGGAACTATTGAAAAAAAAAATGTTCTAAAGTCTTAAAATATTTTCAATTTATATTGTAACAAAGTCAGTGAACAATGTTTACATCAACTTAATAAAAACTACAAAATAAAAATTCTAAGCTCCAGAACCAGGTGACAAATCAATGGGAATTAGATCAAGTGCATGCAGCTAGAGGGAGACAATTCAAGATTGTTAAAATTGTAACTTTTTAATGATAAATTATTTCACAAATAAACAGTAATTAACAAAATGCAACAAATACATTTAATTAATATTTTAATGGATTGAGATAAAGTTGCTTTTTAGGATCTTTTTAAAAATATTTTTCTCATTTGCTCCAAGTGGACTAACCAGGTTTGTTTTATATTGTTGAGGGCAGAAATTTGGGGTTTGTCTGACTCCACAAAATCCACAAAAGTATCTCATGAATCCACTGTGATCACATTAGTGATATCATAATACTAACAGTTAATTATCCACCCTGCATCTATGAGAGGTTCAAGTAGCTGAGTGGACTTTTTGTTTCCTCGAGAGGTTCAGGTAGCTGAGTGGACTTTTTGTTTCCTCGAGAGGTTCAAGTAGCTGAGTGGACTTTTTGTTTCCTCAAGAGGTTCAAGTAGCTGAGTGGACTTTTTGTTTCCTCGAGAGGTTCTAGTAGCTGAGTGGACTTTTTGTTTCCTTGAGAGGTTCAAGTAGCTGAGTGGACTTTTCCTCGAGAGGTTCAAGTAGCTGAATGGACTTTTTGTTTCCTCGAGAGGTTCAAGTAGCTGAGTGGACTATGTTGGTTCCTCGAGGGGTTCAGGTAGCTGAGTGGACTTTTTGTTTCCTCAAGAGGTTTTAGTAGCTGAGTGGACTTTTTGTTTCCTCAAGAGGTTCAAGTAGCTGAGTGGACTTTTTGTTTCCTCGAGAGGTTCTAGTAGCTGAGTGGACTTTTTGTTTCCTCAAGAGGTTCTGGTAGCTGAGTGGACTTTTTGTTTCCTGGAGAGGTTCAGGTAGCTGAGTGGACTTTTTGTTTCCTCGAGAGGTTCAAGTAGCTGAGTGGACTTTTGTTTCCTCGAGAGGTTCAAATAGCTGAGTGGACTTTTTGTTTCCTCGAGAGGTTCAGGTAGCTGAGTGGACTTTTTGTTTCCTCGAGAGGTTCAAGTAGCTGAGTGGACTTTTTGTTTCCTCGAGAGGTTCAAGTAGCTGAGTGGACTTTTTGTTTCCTCGAGAGGTTCAAGTAGCTGAGTGGACTTTTTGTTTCCTCGAGAGGTTCAAGTAGCTGAGTGGACTATGTTGTTTCCTCGAGAGGTTCAGGTAGCTGAGTGGACTTTTTGTTTCCTCTAGAGGTTCTAGTAGCTGAGTGGACTTTTTTTTCCTCAAGAGGTTCAAGTAGCTGAGTGGACTTTTTGTTTCCTCGAGAGGTTCAAGTAGCTGAGTGGACTTTTTGTTTCCTCGAGAGGTTCAAGTAGCTGAGTGGACTTTTTGTTTCCTCGAGAGGTTCAAGTAGCTGAGTGGACTATGTTGTTTCCTCGAGAGGTTCAGGTAGCTGAGTGGACTTTTTGTTTCCTCGAGAGGTTTTAGTAGCTGAGTGGACTTTTTTTTCCTCAAGAGGTTCAAGTAGCTGAGTGGATTTTTTGTTTCCTCGAGAGGTTCAAGTAGCTGAGTGGACTTTTTGTTTCCTCGAGAGGTTCAAGTAGCTGAGTGGACTTTTTGTTTCCTCAAGAGGTTCAAGTAGCTGAGTGGACTTTTTGTTTCCTCGAGAGGTTCAAGTAGCTGAGTGGACTTTTTGTTTCCTTGAGAGGTTCAAGTAGCTGAGTGGACTTTTTGTTTCCTCGAGAGGTTCAAGTAGCTGAGTGGACTTTTTGTTTCCTCAAGAGGTTCAAGTAGCTGAGTGGACTTTTTGTTTCCTCGAGAGGTTCTAGTAGCTGAGTGGACTTTTTGTTTCCTCAAGAGGTTCTGGTAGCTGAGTGGACTTTTTGTTTCCTGGAGAGGTTCAGGTAGCTGAGTGGACTTTTTGTTTCCTCGAGAGGTTCAAGTAGCTGAGTGGACTTTTTGTTTCCTCGAGAGGTTCAAATAGCTGAGTGGACTTTTTGTTTCCTCGAGAGGTTCAAGTAGCTGAGTGGACTTTTTGTTTCCTCGAGAGGTTCAAGTAGCTGAGTGGACTTTTTGTTTCCTCGAGAGGTTCAAGTAGCTGAGTGGACTTTTTGTTTCCTCGAGAGGTTCAAGTAGCTGAGTGGACTATGTTGTTTCCTCGAGAGGTTCAGGTAGCTGAGTGGACTTTTTGTTTCCTCTAGAGGTTCTAGTAGCTGAGTGGACTTTTTGTTTCCTTAAGAGGTTCAAGTAGCTGAGTGGACTTTTTGTTTCCTCGAGAGGTTCTAGTAGCTGAGTGGACTTTTTGTTTCCTCAAGAGGTTCTGGTAGCTGAGTGGACTTTTTGTTTCCTGGAGAGGTTCAGGTAGCTGAGTGGACTTTTTGTTTCCTCAAGAGGTTCAAGTAGCTGAGTGGACTTTTTGTTTCCTCGAGAGGTTCAAATAGCTGAGTGGACTTTTTGTTTCCTCAAGAGGTTCAAGTAGCTGAGTGGACTTTTTGTTTCCTTGAGAGGTTCTAGTAGTGAGTGGACTTTTTGTTTCCTCAAGAGGTTCTGGTAGCTGAGTGGACTTTTTGTTTCCTCGAGAGGTTCTAGTAGCTGAGTTGACTATGTTGTTTCCTCAAGAGGTTCAAGTAGCTGAGTGGACTATGTTGTTTTCATGAGGGATCAAGTAGCTGAGTGGACTATGTTGTTTCCTCAAGAGGTTCTGGTAGCTGAGTGGACTTTTTGTTTCCTCAAGAGGTTCAAGTAGCTGAGTGGACTTTTTGTTTCCTCGAGAGGTTCTAGTAGCTGAGTGGACTTTTTGTTTCCTCGAGAGGTTCAGGTAGCTGAGTGGACTTTTTGTTTCCTGGAGAGGTTCAAGTAGCTGAGTGGACTTTTTGTTTCCTCGAGAGGTTCAGGTAGCTGAGTGGACTTTTTGTTTCCTCGAGAGGTTCAAGTAGCTGAGTGGACTTTTTGTTTCCTCAAGAGGTTCAAGTAGCTGAGTGGACTATGTTGTTTTCATGAGGGATCAAGTAGCTAAGTGGACTATGTTGTTTCCTCAAGAGGTTCTGGTAGCTGAGTGGACTATGTTGTTTCCTTGAGAGGTTCTGGTAGCTGAGTGGGCTATGTGTCAAGCTGTTGAGGGTTTTATCCATTATCCACCCTGCATCTATGAGAGGTTCAGGTAGCTGAGTGGACTTTTTGTTTCCTCGAGAGGTTCAGGTAGCTGAGTGGACTATGTTGTTTCCTCAAGAAGTTCTAGTAGCTGAGTGGACTATGTGTCAAGCTGTTGAGGGTTTTGTCCATTATCCTTGCACATTGATTATCACATTCGTTGTTGCTAAAGCCTAAGCACATTACAGCTACCAAAAAATTAAAATTTGTGTATCTACCTGTTTCCATGAGAGGTTCAGGTAACAGAGTGGATTATGTTGTTTCCATGAGAGGTTGAGGTAGTAAAGTGGACTACATGTATATTGTTTCGATGAGAGGTTCATGTAGCTGAAGGGACTAAGTTGTTTTCATAAGGAGCTTCAAGAAGCTTTCTAAGCGGACTATGTTGTGTCCAGGAGGGGTTCATGTAGCTGAGTGGAATATGTTGTGTTCAGGAGGGGTTATTGTAGCTTAGTGGACCATGTTGTGTCCAGGAGGAGTTCAGGTAGCTGAGTGGACTATGTTGTTTTCCATGAGGGGCTCTTGACTAAGTGGACTGTTATTTGCAAGAAGGGTTTTGATAGCTGAGCATGTTGTATCACTTCAAGAAACTGGACCTTTACATATAAATTTTAAGTACACATGAAGACTCCAGTATTGTAAAAAAATAAATTACAACAATAGAGAATTCAAAAATATCTCAAATATTTCCATAATAACATTCTGTATTGTGCATGAAGACCACTGATTGAAAACAGTAGGAAAAAATTATTGTTCTACACAAAAAAGATATACTGGTAAAACAACCTGGAAAGCTCTGTAAACAAACAAATGTATCCATAACAGGTCTTATATACATAAAACACATCTGACAAGTCTGAAGACCTTCCTTGATGGACTGAATTGTTAAAATGCCGCAGTAAGTAAGCTTTATTAAGGATAAGAGCAAAAACAATACAACAATTGTGGACTGGGTCAATTGGGCCTAAATTTAGAATGAGAATAGAAATGTATGTAGAACTGAGTGTTGATAAAGAATTGGGCTTAAATTAGGACTGTCAGTAGGAAAGTATGAAAAAACATAGTAGTGATGGAGCATTGGGCCTAAATTTGCACTGTCAGTAGAAACGTATGAAGAACTGAGTAGTGATGGAGCATTGGGCCTAAATTTGAACTGCCAGTAGAAACTTATGGCAAGCTGAGTAGTGGTAGAAAATTGGGCCTAAATTTGAACTGTCAGTAGAAAAGTATGGAGAAATGAGTAGGGATGGATAATTGGGCCTAAATTTAGACTGCCAGTAGAAAAGTATGGAGAACTTGGTAGTGATAGAGAATTGGGCCTAAATTTGGACTGCCAGTAGAAACTTATGGCAAGCTAAGTAGTGGTAGAAAATTGGGCCTAAATTTGAACTGTCAGTAGAAAAGTATGGAGAACTGAGTAGGGATGGAGAATTGGGCCTAAATTTGGATTGCCAGTAGAACTGTATGAAGAACTGAGTAATGATAGATAATTGGGCCTAATTTTGGACTGCCAGTAGAAAAGTATGAATAGAGTAGTGATGAGGAATTGGGTCTAAATTTGGTCTGCCAGTAGAAAAGTATGGAGAACTGCGTAGGGATGGAGAATTGGGCCTAAATTTAGACTGCCAGTAGAAAAGTATGGAGAACTTGGTAGTGATAGAGAATTGGGCCTAAATTTGGACTGCCAGTAGAAATGTATGGAGAGCTGATTAGTGATAGAAAATTGAGCCTAAATTTGGACTGCCAGTGGAAAAGTATGGAGAACTGAATAGGGATAGAGAATTGGGCCTAAATTTGGACCACCAGTAGAAAAGTATGGAGAACTGAGAAGGGATTGAGAATTGGGCCTAAATTTGGATTGCCAGTAGATAAGTATGAACTGAGTAGGGATGGAGAATCTGGCCTAAATTTGGACTGCCAGTGGAAAAGTATGGAGTAGTGATGGAGAATTGGGCCTAAATTTGAATTGCCTTTAGAAAAGTATGGAGAACTGAGTAGCAATTGAGAGTTTTGTAGGAGCTACAGTGATATTTCTCTTTTCTGAAATCTATGTAAGGCATGTTAACATGCCAGGATTGGGCACTAAGTGAGAAGACTATAGAATGTAGTAGAAAGTGATCACACCAATTAGCCCGCCTGACAAACATTAGCTAAATAGCTAAAAATAGAAATAGTGTTAAAACTCTTTACTCTATCCATTATTACAAAATCTTGTTTGGAGACAAATCTTGTTTTATGAGCTTTGAAATAAATTGGCAGGTCTGCAGCACATTACAATGATAAACTGGCAGGTCTGCAGCACATTACAAGGATAAACTGGCAGGTCTGCAGCACATTACAATGATAAACTGGCAGGTCTGCAGCACATTACAATGATAAACTGGCAGGTCTGCAGCACATTACAATGATAAACTGGCAGGTCTGCAGCACATTACAATGATAAACTGGCAGGTCTGCAGCACATTACAATGATAAACTGGCAGGTCTGCAGCACATTACAATGATAAACTGGCAGGTCTGCAGCACATTACAATGATAAACTGGCAGGTCTGCAGCACATTACAATGATAAACTGGCAGGTCTGCAGCACATTACAATGATAAACTGGCAGGTCTGCAGCACATTACAATGATAAACTGGCAGGTCTGCAGCACATTACAATGATAAACTGGCAGGTCTGCAGCACATTACAATGATAAACTGGCAGGTCTGCAGCACATTACAATGATAAACTGGCAGGTCTGCAGCACATTACAATGATAAACTGGCAGGTCTGCAGCACATTACAATGATAAACTGGCAGGTCTGCAGCACATTACAATGATAAACTGGCAGGTCTGCAGCACATTACAATGATAAACTGGCAGGTCTGCAGCACATTACAATGATAAACTGGCAGGTCTGCAGCACATTACAATGATAAACTGGCAGGTCTGCAGCACATTACAATGATAAACTGGCAGGTCTGCAGCACATTACAATGATAAACTGGCAGGTCTGCAGCACATTACAATGATAAACTGGCAGGTCTGCAGCACATTACAATGATAAACTGCAGCTCCCCAGATTGATATGGTAATAAACCCTGTTTTAATGTAATAGGACATAAAAATCATAAAATGAAGACAGTAAAAATCGTCAATAAATTTTAATTATAAAACATCGTAACCCATCCATTACGGACTATGAAAAGAAAAGCGAGTCAATTATTTTAATGGAATATCTATTTTGTTTCTAGAATCATTTACATTTTTCATAATCTGTCAGATTGAAGCTGAAACTCAACTACTATTATGGTCGTTGTCGGTAGAAAGCTTGATAATCACCATTGTATTACCTGCACATAAGTGTTTAGATGAATATGTATAATTATTTGATATCTCTAATCAATAACTTTTAAAAGGGAAAGTGGACATATTTATAGGGATAACAATTTTCTGGATATAACAATGGTGTACCTTTTGTAAAGTTAAAAATAAAGTTACAACTGCTTAAGATTGCTCATACAGAAATTTTTTGAAATTCTGCACTAAAATATACACGGAAATATAACAAAAAAATCTAAAACTCTCTTGCGTCAATTGTCAAAAATCAATAAGATGAACATATATGAACTCATTAGGATAAGAAACCTAACTACATATGTTCAAGAAGTGATTAAGTAGAAAATATCTTCTATTTATTGTAGAAATTTATTTTTATCTTTCAAATCAGAGCAGTTGTGACAAAAAGGTCAAACTGCGTGCGTCACTTTTTCTACTCAACAGTATTCTATTATGGTATCGAGTAAATCCAAATGTTTGATAAAAGATGATCAAAGAAACAATTAAAAATCCTCACATGCTGACAAACAACACATTACTCATGAAGCACTGCTATAAACTTGTAAGAGATTCTAATATGACTAAATACTTGACATCAGTAAAATAGTGTCACCTAACTGTAAGGCTGACATCAGTAACATAGTGTCACCTACTGTAAGGCTGACATCAGTAAAATAGTGTCACCTAACTGTAAGGCTGACATCAGTAACATAGTGTCACCTACTGTAAGGCTGACATCAGTAAAATAGTGTCACCTAACTGTAAGGCTGACATCAGTAACATAGTGTCACCTACTGTAAGGCTGACATCAGTAAAATAGTGTCACCTAACTGTAAGGCTGACATCAGTAACATAGTGTCACCTACTGTAAGGCTGACATCAGTAAAATAGTGTCACCTAACTGTAAGGCTGACATCAGTAACATAGTGTCACCTACTGTAAGGCTGACATCAGTAAAATAGTGTCACCTAACTGTAAGGCTGACATCAGTAACATAGTGTCACCTACTGTAAGGCTGACATCAGTAAAATAGTGTCACCTAACTGTAAGGCTGACATCAGTAACATAGTGTCACCTACTGTAAGGCTGACATCAGTAACATAGTGTCACCTACTGTAAGGCTGACATCAGTAACATAGTGTCACCTACTGTAAGGCTGACATCAGTATTATAGTGTCACCTACTGTAAGGCTGACATCAGTAACATAGTGTCACCTACTGTAAGTCTAGCATCAGTTGCTGTAAGAGTAAAACATCACATACAATGCACAACAGTACTTTACCATGTTTGACATGATTTTTCAGAAACAAGCCTGAGTAAATAAGCTTAGATTTTCTGAGTTGAGATAATAAAGTAAGACTTTTTGGGTTTGAGATAAAGGGGTTAGACTTTTCTGAGTTTGAGATTAAAGTTTTGAGCCTAGCTTCTCAAAAAAGAAATGCATATCTTTAACAATTTGACTGGTCACTTTCTCCTATTCCACGGATGTTACATTGTTTAATAATGTACAAACGTGATTTATATAATTGGTGATGGAAGCAAAATTTAGCCAATCAAATTACAAGAAATTAATATGCAATATATTTTAAAATATTGGGGGAACATTGATTAGCCTAGGTGAGCATTGATCAGCCTGGGAAAGTATTGATCAGCCTGGGCTAGTATTGATAAGACTGGGCAAGTATTGATCAGCCTGGGCAAGTATTGCTTAGCATGGATGAGTATTGAGCAGCCTGGGTAAGTATTGATCAGCCTGGATGAGTATTGAGCAGCCTGGGCTAGTATTGATAAGACTGGGCAAGTTTTTTTATCAGCCTGGGCAAGTATTGATCAGCCTGGATGAGTATTGAGCAGCCTGGGCTAGTATTGATAAGACTGGGCAAGTTTTTTTATCAGCCTGGGCAAGTATTGATCAGCCTGGATGAGTATTGAGCAGCCTGGGCTAGTATTGATAAGACTGGGCAAGTTTTTTTAATCAGCCTGGGCAAGTATTGATAAGCCTGGATGAGCATTGACCAGCCTAGGTGGGTATTGATAAGCCTGGGCAAGTATTGATCAGCCTGGGCGAGTACTGATAAGCTTGGGCCAAATATTGGTAAGCCTGGGCAAATTTTGATAAGCATGGGGGAGCATTGATTAGCTTAAGTGAGTATTGATCAGCCTGGGCAAGTATTGATAAGCCTGGGTGAATACTGGTAAGCCTGGTACTGCTAAGCCTGTGGGAGCCTTTTTATCAGCCTAGGTGAGTATTGATAAGCTTGGACAAGTATTGATCAGCCTCGCCAATTATTGATAAGCTTGGGCATGTATTGATAAGCATGGGCAAGTATTGATCAGCCTCTGCAAGTATTGATCAGCCTGGGCTAGTATTGTTAAGCCTGGGGAAGCATTGATGAGCCTAGGTGAGTATTGATCAGCCTGTGCAATTATTATACACAAGAAGAAAACTTCATTGTACAAACATTGAATTGGGTGTGTAAAATACATCAAAGTGTACAATACACATCCAATTACATGTATAAACCTACACACACCTTACATCAAAGTGTACAATACACATCGAATTGCATGTATATAAACCTACACACACCTTACATCAAAAAGGGTAAAATGCCATTAAAATCATTACAAAGATGGACACTTTCTTAAGTCAGTGAAGTAATCAATCTTTATATTACGTCTGAATTCGATCACATTTCAAATGATGCTTTTTTGTTTGACTATAATGGCTCTAAGCTAATTCAATTGTCTTTAATGCATTATATGAAATATGGCTACTGCTTTCAAAATCCATTTATAGTGCTAATCTTTGAAAGGTTTCGTCTAAAAACTATTTGTGAAAAAACTTATTACTTCTTCTCATTGCATTTTAATACAAATAAATGCCACATATAGTAATTGTTGACAAAAATAGTCATAAATAGGATAAATCAACAAAAATAGTCATAATTAGGACAAATCAGTATGTTTTTACAAAACATGAGTTGAAGACAATTGATTGTTATACATATGGTATGACTGTAATTTAATGCTAACCATAAAAGTCCTATTTAGTATCTTTTTATTTATGTACAAAAATGTATGTGACTACGGAAACAAATTTAACAGCAATACTGATGATTCTAATCACCACTTTTTTTTATAAACAAACAGATCCTAACAAACTGTGAAATAATTTTGATTCATAGTTTATAGTTTAAAATGATTGAAACAAACACTGAAATTCTTGGCTTCTGTTAATAGTTTTAAAAAATTCAATGTTTTTTCTTCATTATATTAGAGATTCAGTGTTTATGCCCCTGTTCCCCCCCAAACCACTCCTATTCTCTATCCTGTATTTATGCTGAGAATTTCAATAAAGCTGTTAAAATATCACCCCAAAACAAAACAGGAAAATGATGTGTTAAAATAAAAGTCCAAAGTGGAAAGTTTTCATTACAATATTCAACATAACAGGACAGACATGTGTGTGATTTGTTTAGAAGTTTTGGGTTCCTGGGTTCATTGTTAAGTAATTATAGTAGAAGTTCTAGATTTCTGTTTCCATTGATGTTACTAAATTTAAAAAAAAGAAAAAAAATACAGATAAAAATGATTTTTCAAACAAATCATACCACAGATTTGCTCTATCATCAGGTTTACATCTAACTGTTGAACTCTTAACATTTAAAATTTAACCATTAAGCAAAAAATATACTTCTTTAAACTCAAGTCATTATTCAACCTGCTTTATCTTTAAACAGCAGATTAAAATCTTAATGCAGGTAAAATTCAGGTAAAGTGGTAATATTCTTCAGATTGTCATTGAAAATTGATTTTCAAAATGTTCAAGGACACTAAACTAACTTTTAATTAAACCAGAATGAGGCTTGGAATTTGAATCAAAGGAAGTAACAGTTTACTCGATTTTTGTGTAAAATACTTGACTCCAAATCAAGAAAACAAAGGTGTTAAAATAAGAATTCTTTCTTAAGAACATCTTTTGGAAGATTTCCATAGAAACATCATGCAAAATGTTTCATTTTCAGAGTATATAAATCAAAAGGACAAAAGATGGAAAAGATTTGAAAAAGCTGTAAAACTTGTCCTGAATCACACAAAGAATCTGTTAAATAGATTCAGCACCAATAATGCAATGGATTATGATCAATGTCGTGCATTAACAAAATAAGTCTACTTGTATAATATATAGGTGCTACTAAAGCAGCGCCCCCTAGAGACCAATTTCTACACAGCAAGAAAATTGAAAAGCACAGATATTAATGAGAATTTTGTATCAAGTTAATATTTGACTTCGGTGATCCTTAAACCAATTTTAGTAAAGCAGTTTCTTTAGGATTAATTCGCAGCCTACTTAGTATAGATAGTGTCAAACTCCCCAGACGACAATTTGTATCTATGGAATCCATGAAATTACAATATTGTCTCCATGGTAGAGTTTTAGTAATCTAATCAAAAACATCGACCCATTTGATTAATGAACAAATATTTTGGATATTATAATCTCAATTTTCTTATTACTGTGTCAATTTTTTATGAGAATGCAAATAAATTAGTTTTTTTTTTAATGTACCTTATGTACTTTATTTTCATCAGAAAGAGGCTAAGCCCATTACTGCCTAGGCCAAATTGAGTAGTACTATTATAGTACAGATAAGTGTATTATAATATTTTCTAGCATCAATCTGATACTATTGTAGATAACCACTGTATAATACATTGTTTTCAAGGTATAATCCCTCTCGTTAAAGAAGGTGGAATTAGAAATGCTGATCACATGACGTCATAAAAAAAAATAGGGCAAATTTAGTTGAAAATGGCAACAGTTGTTACGAAATGGGAAGGCGTAAGAGAGACGATGCAAAACGAAACTGGTGCTGTGTTGTGCAGGGGTGCAAAGCCAACACTAAAAATAAATTTATGGAAAGGTAGTTTAGTTAGAATCCCGTTCACACGATGTTAAAAGAAGGTGCGTAGATGAAAATGCCCTCAATAAAATCACATGATACTATAAATTACATGATAAGATACAATTAGCTACCTATCTTGAAAATGGCATATTCAACCCCAAAAGCCAGATAAGTCTATATGAATAAATTACCTCTACAACTGATGTTTAATACATGTATTAAAATACAATTAATTTCCTAAGTTACTGTGCTTCAAATGTTTTTTGGGGTATCCTTTAAACTTTTGAAGGTAGTACCCTAACTGCTTCAATAGAACACTATGCTTTACAATCATTTAATTTATAAATGTTATTGTTCATTCTGTTTAATATTGCACAATAACACTATATATCAGTGAGAAGTCTGACCCACTGTATATAATATCAGTGAGAAGCCTGACCCACTGTATATAATATCAGTGAGAAGTCTGCCTCACTGTATATAATATCAGTGAGAAGTCTGCCCTGCTGTATATAATATCAGTGAGAAGCCTGACCCACTGTATATAATATCAGTGAGAAGTCTGCCCCACTGTATATAATATCAGTGAGAAGTCTGACCCACTGTATATAATATCAGTGAGAAGTCTGACCCACTGTATATAATATCAGTGAGAAGTCTGACCCACTGTATATAATATCAGTGAGAAGTCTGCCCCGCTGTATATAATATCAGTGAGAAGTCTGCCCTGCTGTATATAATATCAGTATGAAGTCTGCCCCGCTGTATATAATATCAGTGAGAAGTCTGACCCACTGTATATAATATCAGTGAGAAGTCTGCCCAGCTGTATATAATATCAGTGAGAAGTCTGCCCCGCTGTATATAATATCAGTGAGAAGTCTGACCCACAGTATATAATATCAGTAAGAAGTCTGACCCACTGTATATAATATACCACTGTATATAATATCACTGAGAAGTCTGCCCCGCTGTATATAATATCAGTGAAAAGTCTGACCCACTGTATATAATATCAGTGAGAAGTCTGACCCACTGTATATAATATCAGTGAGAAGTCTGCCCGTGTATATAATATCAGTGAGAAGTCTGCCAGTGTATATAATATCAGTGAGAAGTCTGCACATGTATATAATATCAGTGAGGAGTCTGCTCTGCTGTATATAATATCAGTGAGAAGTCTGCACATGTATATAATATAAGTGAGAAGTCTGCTCTGCTGTATATAATATCAGTGAGAAGTCTGCACATGTATATAATATCAGTGAGAAGTCTGCCTTGCTGTATATAATATCAGTGAGAAGTCTGACCCACTGTATATAATATCAGTGAGAAGTCTGCTCTGCTGTATATAATATCAGTGAGAAGTCTGCCTTTCTGTATATAATATCAGTGAGAAGTCTGCCCCGCTGTATATAATATCAGTGACAAGTCTGCCCTGCTGTATATAATATCAGTGAGAAGTCTGACCCACTGTATATAATATCAGTGACAAGTCTGACCCACTGTATATAATATCAGTGAGAAGTCTGCCTCGCTGTATATAATATCAGTGACAAGTCTGTCCCACTGTATATAATATCAGTGACAAGTCTGACCCACTGTATATAATATCAGTGAGAAGTCTGCCCTGATGTATATAATATCAGTCAGAAGTCTGACCCACTGTATATAATATCAGTGACAAGTCTGCCCGTGTATATAATATCAGTGAGAAGTCTGCCGGTTGTATATAATATCAGTGAGAAGTTTGCCCCGCTGTATATAATATCAGTGAGAGGTCTGACCCACTGTATATAATATCAGTGAGAAGTCTTGACTTGCTGTATATAATATCAGTGAGAAGTCTGCCCTGCTGTATATAATATCAGTGACAAGTCTGCCGGTTGTATATAATATCAGTGAGAAGTTTGCCCAGCTGTATATAATATCAGTGAGAAGTTTGCCCCACTGTATATAATATCAGTGAGAAGTTTGCCCCGCTGTATATAATATCAGTGACAAGTCTGCCCGGCTGTATATAATATCAGTGACAAGTCTGCCCTGCTGTATATAATATCAGTGAGAAGTTTGCCCAGCTGTATATAATATCAGTGAGAAGTTTGCCCCGCTGTATATAATATCAGTGACAAGTCTGCCCCGCTGTATATAATATCAGTGACAAGTCTGCCCTGCTGTATATAATATCAGTGAGAAGTTTGCCCAGCTGTATATAATATCAGTGACAAGCCTGACCCACTGTATATAATATCAGTGAGAAGTCTGACTTGCTGCATATAATATCAGTGAGAAAGTCTGCCCCGCTGTATATAATATCAGTGACAAGTCTGCCTGTGTATATAATATCAGTGAGAAGTCTGCCCCTGTATATAATATAAGTGAGAAGTCTGCCCATGTATATAATATCAGTGAGAAGTCTGACCTGCTGTATATAATATCAGTGAGAAGTCTGCCCTGCTGTATATTTTAACAGTGAGAAGTCTGCCCCGCTGTAAATAATATCAGTGAGAAGTCTGCTCTGTTGTATATAATATCAGTGAGTAGTCTGCCCCGCTGTATATAATATCAGTGAGAAGTCTGCCCCACTGTACATAATATCAGTGAGAAGTGTGCCCAGCTGTATATAATATCAGTGAGAAGTCTGTCCCACCGTATATAATATCAGTGGGAAGTCTGCCCATTGTATACAATATCATTGAGAAGTCTGCCCCGCTGTATATAATATCAGTGAGAAGTCTGCTGGTTGTATATAATATCAGTGAGAAGTCTGACCTGCTGTATATAATATCAGTGAGAAGTCTGACCTGCTGTATATAATATCAGTGAGAAGTCTGACCTGCTGTATATAATATCAGTGAGAAGTCTGCCCGGCTGTATATAATATCAATGACAAGTCTGTCCCACTGTATAAAATATCAGTGACAAGTCTGCCCGGCTGTATATAAGTTGTAGAAAATTGTAAGAACAGATAGATGTAAACATAAATATCAAAAGCCTACTTCAAAAGAAACCAGAGGCTCTTAAGAGCCTGTATTGCTCACCTGATTTTATAGGCAATAAAGATGGGATTTCCCTGAAGTTAAACTAGGTCCTGTAATTTTCAATAAATTTTAAAGAGGACCATTTAAACAATATTGCTAGTAAGTTTTGGTTCCATTTGTTAACTAGTTTCAGAGAAGATCTTTTAAAAATTTTCCCATAGGGACCTATGTTAAACTAAGTCATGTGGTGGTGGCCATTTTGATTTTCTTATTGGTATAAAAAACATAAACTTCAAATAGGACCATCCAAACAATAAAGTTTTGTTTCTTTTTGTCAACTGGTTTTAGAGAAGATGCCAGTAAGTTTTGTTTCGAATGGTTAACCGGTTTCAGAAAAGAAGCCTCTTAAAACTTTTTTCCCATAGGGTCCAATGTTAAACTAAGTCCTGCAGTGGTGGCCATTTTGGATTTCCAATTGGCATAAAAAACACAAACTTTATAGAGGACCATCCAGAAAACAATATTGTTGTAAGTTTTGTTTCCATTGGCTAACCAGTTTCAGAGAGAAGCAATTTAAAACCTTTTCCCATAGGGTCCTATGTCAAACTAAGTCCTGCAGTGGCGGCCATTTTGATTTTTTTCGATTCACATAAAAAACATAACCATTATAGAGGACCATCGAAGCGTCGTTGGTAGTGAGTTTTGTTTGGATTGGTTAACCGGTTTCAAAAAAGAAGCATTTTTACCTTTTTTTCTTATAGGGTCCAATGTAAAACTAATTCCTGCGGTGGTGGCCATTTTGATTTTTCTATTGGCATAAAAAACATAAACGTTATAGAGGACCATCCAAGCATGATTGGAAGTAAGTTTTTTTTCAATTGGTAAACCAGTTTCAGAAAAGAAGCATTTTTTTAACTTTTTCCATAGGGTCCAATGTAAAGCTCAGTCCTGCGGTAGAGGCCATTTTGCCGATCGGCATAGAAAACATACACTTTATAGAGGACCATCCAAACAATATTGATAATAAGTTTTGTTATTTTGACACAAATTTGTCATTCAGAAAGCAATAATGCAGCCCTGTGGTCAAAGTTCAAGTTCACAAACCATGGTACACGGCGACCTACAAACAGGCAAAATATCAAAAGCCTAATCGCTATATAGGGCAAAACCACTAAACCATGTGTATATATAAAAGCATTCTTGTAAGTTTCAAGACTCTTGAATAAAAACTGTAGAAGGAGCTGACTGCACATAAATAGGTGCCCTTACTCAAAACATATAAAATAATTCTAGTAAGTCTGAAGGAATTCAGTTGAAATGTTAGAGTAGTTGATATAGGTATTCTTCACCCCCCCCCCCCCCCCCCCCCAACCACCAATCCCGCAGCATTATATGTGAACCAGCTAACAGTTCACCATTGCAGATTTTTTTGTTTTATTTTTGGCAATTTTGACAGATTTTCACCTATGAGAACCCATGACCTTTTGCAGAAAAAAAATGTTCATCTTTACTGAAGTTGGGAGCTAACTCACCACCCCAGTATTGACACCTTGGTGATCAATGGTTGGTGACAATCTACATAGACCACTCAACCAGTAAGGACCCTTAGCACAATAAATAAAACAAAATTATATACATTGTGTTCTATAGAATCTTTTTAACCTTTACCCTTTTCTAAAAATATGTAAATGTGCTGCTAAATAATGTCTTTTATGGTAGACAAGGGTGACAACTGAGATGGTTCCAAGGCTTTCCATGTCAGTAATTAGTTAGTATATCTTTTTTTTCCATTTTTAGTTGATAATATATTTAATACTAAGAGATTATTTATATTTATGTTTTTGTACAATTTTATTGAAACCATAGAATGTAGAAAAGTGCCAAAGAGTGACTTAAATCATTGAAGAAAAGTCAATCTGAATGTGCTTTTTCTGTACAGATATAATAAAGAATGCCATGGGCCGCGGTGGCCGAGTGGTCAAGGTAGTTCGTCTACTATTGATCACGTGGTCTGTCAACACTGAGATTGCGGGTTCGATTCTCACTGCAGGCAGGGTGTACTCGACTCCAATCTTAATTGACAAGGATTGCCAGTTTTCCTACCGCAGGTCGGGGGTTCTCTCCGGATACTCCGGCTTCCTCCCCCAATAAAAACTGGACGCCATGATATAGCTGAAAAATTGCTGAAAGTGGCATTAAAACACCATTCAAAACAAACAAAAAACAAAGAATGCCATTTCTATGTCGACCCTCCTTCCCATCTCCTCTCCTCCCCACCTGCCTTTTATATTCTATCTTGCAAGGAAAGACAAATCCTTATGAAAATAAACTGCTTTATACTATAATTGTCTAATACATGATTTGCTTGTACAATTTTGTAAAATGCTAATGAAGCATCAATTACAAAATCACAATAGGAATGTATGTATTTCAATCAAACTGAAGACTTTTGTCATTATTCATTACATGTACCAATAATAGCCCGACAAACCACAGTTTAACCACTAAAGATAAAACACAATTTAAAATTTTTGATAAAACCTATCAATTATCATCAGCTTTTTTAAATACAGAGTAAATTTAGGTTTATATTCCTATATATCCATTTTGCAATGGAAGTTTGATCAGGGGAGATAAATGAATGACCAAGCTATAGTTGATTAAATGTTAATAATCAGCCAATTATCACAAATTGATCTGATAAGTCCAATAGTTACTATAGATTTTTACATTAGGAGCTCACTCAATATCAATGATGACCTATAATTTTATTAATTTCCTGGGAAAATTGACAGAAATTGCAATGTCTTCAATTTTTGTGACACAATTGAGTTTTTATCTAATTTTGTTATTAATTTGGTCTATTTTTGTCCAGTAGACAAACATGTAATCAGCTCTCATGGTCACTTACTTTGCTCTTTTACAATGATTTGCCAACATTTTTTAAAACGCAGAGTTAACTCTGACTTTCTCCCCCAATAAAAACTGCCAATCGGAACATCTCTCGGCCATTTCCGTCAAAGGTCGAGAAAGTGACCTCAGAGGTCAGTGATCTCCATTTTGAACTTTTTTTAGTGATTTCAAAGAATTTGTGACGTCACAAGTTCGTTTGTGACGTTTCAGTTCATTCATTTAATTGGCTTGTCATTGACGTTTAGTTAATTGTTAATGATGACGTCAGATTGTAAACAAATACTTATCCGTTTAAACGTTGTCAAAGAAAGAATTTTTTAAGTTTAAAAAATACAATCTTGTATTAGATTTTTAGTTCTGCTTCAATAAAGATCTGTATAGTTGAATAACTAAAGGATAATCTATTTCATCGCACTAAAATAATGTTATTGTGTAAACAGGCTAACCGCATCACATTTGGACTGATATTTGGTCCATATCCATACACTTACCTCCGAGATTACTTTCCGACCATAGGCGGAAATAACCGAGGTGATCCGATTGAAAAACTGCATGTCATGATATAGCTGAAAAATTGCTGAAAGTAGTTTAAACCCTATACAAAGAAACAAAAATGAAAAAGCAGCTGAAAAGTTTGCATAATTTCAGGAGAATCTTCATGTATTTTTACTCTATTACAGGAAGGAAGCTGATATCTCTGGTTATTTTGCTCAGATGCCTGTTAAGTTGTACAGGACGACAAGATTAAATATTGTTCCAGTTTTAGGTAGAGCTTGTCTTGCTGATTAGTGATTAATGATTGCTGGTGGCAGCATTTATCCTGATCTATTTAAGAATATATTTTGCCAAAAACACACAAAATGGGGGAAAAATAGTCATTAAAAGTTGATAATTCTCCTAACTAGCCACTTGACTATTTTGGCCATGTTGACTTATAAGTATTTATAGTTTTAATAAATATTAGGAAGATGATGTTCTTGTGACAATAAAATGTTATAAAAGACTTTCTATGAACAATTTAAGCTTAATTTGGTTTAAATTGTCTTAGCACTTTCTAAGTAGGGAATTTTTTGAAACCCTTAATGAAGATAATGACGGACATGGATAACAATAGATTACGTGGACCTTTAGACTACTATTGACAAATTGTACTGAAATTATTAAGGGAACATGATTATATAACATTTTACAATTTGCAAAAAATAAGCCTCGGATACAGAAAATCTCACTGACCCTTAATCTAATGTTACAGAAAATCTCACTGACCCTTAATCTACTGTTCTGTTGTAAGTCACAAAGTAAGAATAAACACAGTAAATGTGTGACCACAATAATGATAATCACCCAGATTTAGAGTGGAATGGTTTTTTTTAATTGGTTAGTATTCTTCATAATGTGATTACTTTAGTTACAGAGAAGATAAACATGTAAACATGGATCATCAGATGGATAGAAAATGAATGAATTTGACAATACAACACGCTTACTAGAATACATGCGTCTCAAAATGTTTTAATGTATCTCTTCCTGACAATGTCCCTACCCATAACAGATTCCTAAAAAATATCCCATTTCTGCTCTCTATCTTCTCCTGGCAATGTCCCCACCCATAACAGATCCCTTAAAGATCTCCCATTTCTCCTCTCAAATCAGTAATGTTGTTATCTCCTGAAAATGTCCCCATCCAACACAGATCCCTGAAAGATCTCCCATTTCTCCTCTCTCATCAGAAATGTTTTTATCTCCTATTTCTCCTCTGTCATCAGAAATGTTTTTATCTCCTCTTGACAATGTCCCCACCCAAAACAGATCCCTTAAAGATCTCCCATTTCTCCTCTCTCATCAGAAATGTTTTTATCTCCTCTTGACAATGTCCCAACCCAACACAGATCCCTTAAAGATCTCCTATTTCTCCTCTCTCAGAAATGTTTTTATCTCCTCTTGACAATGCCCACCCAAAACAGATCCCTTAAAGATCTCTTATTTCTCCTCTCTCATCAGAAATGTTTTAATCTCCTCTTGACAATGTCCACACCCAAAACAGATCCCATAAGATCTCCTATTTCTCCTCTCAAATCAGAAATGTTTTTATCTCCTCTTGCCAATGCCCACCCAAAACAGATCCCTTAAAGATATCCCAGTTCTCATCTCTCATCAGAAATGTTTTAATCTCCCCTTGACAATGTCCCCACCCATAAACGATCCCTAAAAAATCTCCAATTTTTCCTCTCTAATCAGTTATATTTTATGTATCTCCTCCTGACAATGTCCCACCCATAACAGATCCCTTACAGATCTCCCATTTCTCCTTTCTAATCAGTAATGTTTTTATCTTTTCCTGAAAATGTCCCCACCCATTAACAGATCTTTAAAAGATCTCCCATTTCTCCTCTCTATCTCCTCCTGACAATGTCCCCCACTCATAACAGATCCCATAAAGATCTCCAGTTTCTCCTCTCTAATCACTAACACAGTATATCTGAATAGATACCCAACTTATAGTGTCAATACAAATGTACAACCAATCATGAAATTTCACCCTGAGCTGTTAAAACATTCAATCTATTTAATACAATTCAACTTCATTTGGTATAACATAATTTCTAATCTATCTTAAAGTTCTACATTCAATTTATTATGCTATATCATATTTCTTGTTAAATTATTCATAAAATATGTAAGAAACTTATTGATATTATTTCAAACAAACTTTTCCTCTTAACAGCTTAATGTTATTAAGAATACATGTAACAAATTTTATGAAGTAACAGAACCTTGTCAGTGAATTTTAACAAAAAAAGTTCACCAAAACGTATGTTACCTCTTATCAGAAACATCAAAGAAGCATTTTCAATCAATCAACTTGCAGAAGATAAATTACTTTAGCATGAAGTAGAAAAATACCTGTATTTCACATCTAATTAATGCAAATATGTCAATCATCCAACATCAGCAACAAAATGTATTTTTTATCTTGCAAATTAATGTATGCATCTTAAGTTAACCTTGTAATTTTGCAAATAAACAAGCAATTATCCAAAATATCTCTTTTTAAATCAAGATTATTACATTACCTGTTATGAAAAGTAATCTTTAGCTAAACTGTGGACAATATCTTCTTTCTGTTATTCATCTATCCCATTAACACCATAGGTTTCTTTGTCGTCTGCACACATGAAACTTGTCGTCTGCTAATTTATTGTAAATACTGTAAGTGGCCTGAAATAAGAAAGGTATGTTGCAATAAAGGAAACTAAGTACACAAAACATGATCACGATGGAATAATAAAACAACTTATTAATCTGAGTGTAAACACTGATCCAATTTAACCAGAGTGAAAAGCGAAAAACTTACAAAGAAGCATCTAAAATGCCATTATAAGTTACTATTTTGATTGGTTAACTCCTTAATTATATCTAGGAGCATGGAAAATCTTTTCAATTGTTATTTTCAATACAGTAAATGTCTGTGGATTGTGACAAAGATACAAGTCGAATTAATATTAAATGAGAACTAGACCATATTCTTACTTAATATGAGATTTATTGATATTACACTGTAGTCTATGTCTGTAATCAACTTCAAATACGGACATCGTAGTTGTCAAATGGCAATCATTTTCTTCCAATTATTTGATAATTTATATGAGCATTTGTTTGACAAAAAAAAAGAAAACAAAGTATTGTTCTTTAAGGAGCTCAAAAAATTGCCTAATGAAATATATAAAAGGATTTGCAAACTCAGCGCATTGTTTTTTTTTATAATAATAACACATAAAGGTTCATGCCAGCCTATTTTTAAAAGTATTACTGCCGGACCCTTAAAAGTTAAACACGCAATTTATCTGAGTGATTCATTGACTGCTTTACATCAAGTTAATGGTATTTCAGCATCAGGACCAGAACAAGTTAAAAACCTACATAAGTAGAAATGTTGATTTCAGCCATCAAGTAAGTAAAGGTGTTGATTGCAATCATTGAGTAAATATAAGTGTTGATTAATTTGCAATGACTGAGTAAGTATAGTTATTGAATGTAGCCACTAAGTACAGGTATTGATTGCAACCACTGAGTAAGTACATGTATTGCTTGCATCAAATGAGTATATACTGCAACCAATGTGTAAGTACAGGTGTTGAATGCAAACATTTAAAAAGTACAGGTGTTTATTGCAAGCACTTAATAAGTACAGGTGTTGACTGCAACCACTTACATGTATTGCTTGCAACCACTGTGTAAGTACAGGTGTTGATTACAACCACTGTGTAAATAAAGGTGTTAATTGCAATAACTGTGTAAGTACAGGTGTTGACTACAACCACTGAATAAGTACAGGTGTTGATTGCAACCACTGTGTAAGTACAGGTGTCAATTGCAACCACTTAATAAATAAAGGTTTGGATTGCAACCACTTAATAAGTACAGGTGTTGACTGCAACCATGCAATAAGTACAGGTGGTGACTGCAACCACTTAATAAGTACAGGTGTTGATTGCAACCAATGAGTAAGTACAGGTGTTAATTGCAACCACTTAATAAGTACAGGAGTTGACTTCAACCATTTACATGTATTGCTTGCAACCACTGTGTAAGTACAGGTGTTGATTACAACCACTGTGTAAATAAAGGTGTTGATTGCAATAACTGTGTAATTACAGGTGTTGATTGCAACCACTGAATAAGTACAGGTGTTGATTGCAACCATGCAATAAGTACAGGTAATGACTGCAACCACTTAATAAGTACAGGTGTTGATTGCAACCAATGAGTAAGTACAGGTGTTGATTGCAACCACTTAATAAGTACAGGTGTTGACTGCAACCAATGCGCAAGTACAGGTGTTGATTGCAACCAATGAGTAAGTACAGGTGTTGATTGCAACCACTTAATAAGTAAATGTGTTGATTGCAACCAATGAGTAAGTACAGGTGTCGACTGCAACCAATTAAAAAGTACAGGTGTTGTTTGCAACCACTTAATAAGTTCAGGTGTTGATTGATTGATTGATTGATTGATTGATTGATTGGATGTTTGCTTTACGTACAGCCAGCAGTATTTCAGCTATATTCAGGACGGGAACAAGTTAACAAACAATACATCAATTGAAAAAGGGGTGGGATGGGACACAGGGAACACAATTTTGACTGCCACTGGAAAAGTATGGAGTATTGGGTAGGGTTGGAGAATTTAGCCTTTTGTAGCGGCTACAATGAGCCTACTCTTTTTCAAAATCTACAAAAGGAATCTTTATCGTGCAAGGAGCATGGCACTCTCCAAACACGTTACCCACTATGGTCCGTGGCTACAGGTGTTGACTGCAACCACTTAATAAGTACAGGTGTTGACTGCAACCACTTAATAAGTACAGGTATTGATTGCAACCAATTAGTAAGTACAGGTGTTGATTGCAACCACTTAATAAGTACAGGTGTTGATTGCAACAACTGTGTAAGTACAGGTGTCGATTGCAACCACTTAACAAGTACAGGTGTCAATTGCAACCACATAACAAGTACAGGTGTTGATTGCAACCACTTGATAAGTACAGGTATTGATTGCAAAAACTGAGTAAGTACAGGTATTGATTGACACTGTTGATTAAGTACAGGGGTAAAATACTACTCCTTTTCATGACATGGCAGTCCAAATTAAAGATTTCACTGAAGTAACAAGCAGTTAAGAAATGCATAAGTACAGACTGGATAATTAATGTTTTGTGACCACAATAACTTACCCTTACTGTCCCAATTTAGCTAAAAAAGAACTAGCTACAATATTAAGCAATGTATTGGCTGAAAAATTAGAGAAAGGACTAAAACAGGGAATTAATTTACTGATATCCTACAAAAAATATTTCCTAAAATATTAAATAAGGATTTCTATCTAAGAACACAAAGAATTTGGTAACAGATTTACAACTGAGGTACAAGAAACATTACCGACAAGATATTTAAGTAAAGAAAGAAGTAGGTACACGATTTGACAAGATGTTGACTGGCCACAGAGTAGAACTGTTTATCTGGTTTATGCTAGACTTGAATTGAAAGAAAGATAACTCTTGGAACACTCTTTTAGAGGTGTTAATATTGGAAATTTAAAAACAAGTCACAGGAAAGTTACAAATTCATAAAATCATGTGACAGACTTTGAAAATATTGAAAGTAGAGCAAATAGCACGAGTTGTAGATTAAAATGAACCGCATTGCATGGTAAAGGATTAGATAACTGCAAATTCTAGCATCAATGAATTCAGTAAAAAACATACTATATCAAAAAAAAACCTGAGCACCCCAGGACCCTATCATCAATCACCTGAAGTACCTGTGACAATACTTAATTAAAATCAGCAAAATCATTCAATTTCTAGCATTAACATAATTTTATGTTAAACTAATACTTCTTTAAAGATTGTATTAGTCATTGTTACCATTTATAATGCACTGAAATTACAAAAAATTTCATGTTGTAGTAAAATTAGTCTAGTGTAAATTCCCAAGGTGTAGATGGACTAATGCAGATTTAGTATAACTTTAAAACAGTTTTATGATTGAAGCTTTTTAATGTCTTTATTGATTTGGCCTTCCAATAGTTTAGTCTTAGTTACACTAGTCTTCGTTAAATTAAACTAGTGTTTGTTGTAGTAAATTATTACTTGGTACCTTTAATGAAATTTATTTACTAAAGTTCAAATTTGAGATGGTTTTGCAGACAAGTTAAACAGAATTAGACAATTGCATTAAGTCATGTTCACACAGTTATTGAAAAATTACTACCATGCTAATTTGGCAGCATCTCAATTTACTGTTGATTTTGTTGTTAATCTCAATAAACACTAAAGACATGCTGCATACAATCCAAAAATTTATAAAGTTAGCAGCAAGTCAAAAATAGACCTTAGCAAGGGAAACACGATCAGCATGATCAATTAAGGATGAACACAGTATCAATTTGAAAGAATTTAGATACTGTTACACTTAAACTATAAAAATCATGGGACAAGACTTATTTTGGGAACTGCTGGATGACTTACACCAATTCTAACATAAAAGACAGCCATACTTATAATGAGGGCTGATTAAGTCTAAACATTACAACATACTCATCATACCATGACACCTGAAATATTGACGATACCATAATAAAAATATAAAGAGGTTTAGTAAAACTAGAATGCCTTAATACTGGAAGCTCCACTGATCCTGTAATCACTCACCTGAAAGACAATCAACTCTGAGCGCTTTACATTGAGTTGTCCAATATAACAGAAAGACAATCAACTTTGAGCACTTTACATTGAGTTGTCCAATATAACAGAAAGACAATCAACTCTGAGCACTTTACATTGAGTTGTCCAATATAACAGAAAGACAATCAACTCTGAGCACTTTACATTGAGTTGTCCAATATAACAGAAAGACAATCAACTCTGAGCACTTTACATTGAGTTGTCCAATATAACAGAAAGACAATCAACTCTGAGCACTTTACATTGAGTTGTCCAATATAACAGAAAGACAATCAACTCTGAGCACTTTACATTGAGTTGTCCAATATAAGAGACAGACAATCAACTCTGAGCACTTGACATTGAGTTGTCCAATATAACAGAAAGACAATCAACTCTGAGCACTTTACATTGAGTTGTCCAATATAACAGAAAGACAATCAACTTTGAGCACTTTACATTGAGTTGTCCAATATAACAGAAAGACAATCAACTCTGAGCACTTTACATTGAGTTGTCCAATATAACAGAAAGACAATCCACTTTGAGCACTTTACATTGAGTTGTCCAATATAACAGAAAGACAATCAACTCTGAGCACTTTACATTGAGTTGTCCAATATAACAGAAAGACAATCCACTTTGAGCACTTTACATTGAGTTGTCCAATATAACAGAAAGACAATCCACTTTGAGCACTTTACATTGAGTTGTCCAATATAACAGAAAGACAATCAACTTTGAGCACTTTACATTGAGTTGTCCAATATAACACTGCTAGACAGATATTCAGAGCCTGTTTACAGCTTTTCTCTTTTATTTTTCAAATAACAGCCATAACACAAATGGAAAAAAGAAAATGTGTATTGGCAACACTAATGTTCTGCTTGGCACATGTTGGTAAATTCCCCTACCCCAAGCCCTTGTTTTGAGTTCAATCAAGCATGAAACATTTGGCACAACCCTACAGAATTTTGTCAGTGAAGAGATCTCATCATGTTTTAATTGTGTATAATAAAGATGTAACGTCATCTTCATTAAAAAAAAACATACTTCAACACAAAGGTAAACATGAGGACGGATGGCTGAACAAATGGACAAAAGGACTGAAAATTGATGTCACCAACTTTTGTAAATGTCATTAAAGGGCAATAACTCCTATTACAGTTGGAAAAAAAAATCCACCACAAAACGTGTGAAAATTAATCATTAAAGGGCAAAAACTCATATTTGCAAGACAGAAAATTGCTTTCATGATTACGGTTAAAAGATAAAAACTGCCAATATTCACGAAATTGGCATTAAAGGGCAATAACTTCTACAAGATTTTAAGCAATCAAATGATCTGTAGATCTTGACCTTCTGATCGTTTAAGCAATTGACAATTTCTCTCTATTTGTTAAAGTTATCAAACTGCAAAATAGGTTAAATGTCATCACTAAAGGACAATAGCTCCTACAAAATTTTAAACTAACCAAATGCCTTAAATATCTTAAATTGGTGACCGTTTCTCAAGTAGCAGTATGCCAAATGCCAATTTTTACAAATATCATCATTCACAGACAACTGCATAATTTGTAGATCTGCTAAGTCTTTTCACAAAAAAATCGCAAGTGTAAAATCTATCATAAGTGCTGATGTCACAATGCATTTCTCTTTGATCTTCCAACAGTTATGATAAATTTTACATTTACAACTTTTTGAGAAATCCACTACTGATGTTCCGCATCTTTCTAAATTTTTTATTGAGCTGTAATAGTCTTCAAGGTATAGTCCAAAAGCAAGTGTTGACCTTTTTGTTTAATTTTTTCTGTGGCAGTGGCCATGTTTGTCTATGAACCTAATTCCCAGACATAATTTAAATACTATATACCTCATGGACCATCTAGTCAAAGTTTGATAAAAATGGATATAGTGGTTAAGTGGAGATTTTTTTAAAATTTACAACAGACAACAAACAGTGAACATCCGATAGATGACAGATGACAAGAGATGCCAAAAGGTTACTTTTGCTAATGGTCCAGGTAAGTAAAAAGGTGTCCTGTAATTACGGTAAGTTTTACCCCAAAATATAAAACTATTTAAGGAATTGAAATACGCTCTGATTTATTTTCAATTAATAAATGTTTAGCACTGCTACCATTTAACCTACAGTGTATGCGATTAATTTGCAACAGATACATTGTTGTAGTGGTAAAATTAAAAAAAAACCTTCTAACAATTTCTTTATCAAACCAATGTGCTTTTTTTCGGCATGTCTTCTTATTTACAAGCACCATATACATAACCCTTTGTTTTATAGTTTAGTATCGTCCATCAAATCCTACAGAACATGATGCAAACTAATCAACGGTCAAATCCTTATATTGATATACTAAATAGAAAGCTTTGTTGATGAGATCTTGGTAACATAACTTCTCCATTCCTTTCTACCATTACCAAGCAGACGTATACATGTCATTCTTTGCATTATCTGTATGTGATTATCTAGCTACTAATAGATCATTGTGATAAATTTGTCTGATGTAAAATGGTTTCAGGTCTTGATAAATGAATAAAATCGCAGAAAATCACTCCAATAGATCTATGAAAGGATCTAGAATTGCAAACCATCATGTCTGATGACCCAAACTTATTCATTTTATTAGAAATTATCATCTAAAGATAAATCTAAGCAGTAAATGAATCTCTATGGAGATAGACATGTGATATTGGTATCATACATAAAAATTCACTACCCACAAATGTTCTAAGAAACATTCCACTTACACAAATGCTCGATTCCCACAAATGTTTCTCAAAAGACTATACTCCCACAAATGTTTCCAGAAACACTCCACTCACACAAATGTTTCCAGAAACATTCTACACCCATCAATGTTTCCAGAAACACTCCACTCACACAAATGTTTCCAGAAACATTCTACGCCCATCAATGTTTCCAGAAACACTCCACTCACACAAATGTTTCCAGAAACATTCTACGCCCATCAATGTTTCCAGAAACACTCCACTAACACAAATGTTCTCAGAAACACTTCACATTCAATATTTAAAACCCCTTAAGTACAGTAAATTCTTTTAATTAGTAGAACATATAAATGGTATGACAATTTCTTTATTTTCAAACTCCCTGCTCTCCCTCTGCTCTGTTTGGAGAACATAATTGTAGAGGTCAGTTGATGAGCTGAAAATTGTAGCAATTCACCAACAACAGCAGAGAACAACTTCTTTTGTTTTTCATAAATATTGCAAATTTTACAACAGATGATAACTTCATATTTTGCAATTTGCTTCTATTACAATGAAGTCCTCTATCTATAGCAGCCAGATCCAATGTGAAACTGAGTACAACTCTATAAAGAGTAAAACTTTACAGTTTTTGCAGAAGTAAAGTCTTGAACATTGGCCTATACAAGCATCCAAACAATATGATGGTCTAGTAAAGTAAAGTGTTAGCTAACCTATATAACAAAAAGTGTCTAAACATCAACTTTCACAGAAATAAGCAAAATTCTATCCTCCAGCAAGGTTACCAGTACCTATTTCTGTCCTCCAGCAGGGTTACCGGGACCTATCTATTTGTCCTCCAGCAGGGTTACCAGGATTTATCTATTTCTGTCCTCTACCAGGGTTACCAGGACCTATCTATTTCTGTCCTCCAGCAGGGTTAACAGGACCTATTTATTTCTGTTCTCCAGCAGGGTTACCAGGACCTATCTATTTCTGTCCTCCAGCAGGGTTACCAGGACCTATCTATTTCTGTCCTCCATCAGGGTTACCAGGACCTATCTATTTCTGTCCTCCAGCAGGGTTACCAGGACCTATCTATTTCTGTCCTCCATCGGGGTTACCAGGACTTATCTATTTCTGTCCTCCAACAGGGTTACCAGGACCAATCTATTTCTGTCCTCCATCAGGGTTACCAGGACCTATCTATTTCTGTCCTCCATCAGGGTTACCAGGACCTATCTATTTCTGTCCTCCAGCAGGGTTAGCAGGACCTATCTATTTCTGTCCTCCAGCAGGGTTACCAGGACCTATCTATTTCTGTCCTCCATCAGGGTTACCAGGACCTATCTATTTCTGTCCTCCATCGGGGTTACAAGAACCTATCTATTTCTGTCCTCCAGTAGGGTTACGAGGACCTATCTATTTCTGTCCTCCAGCAGGGTTACCAGGACCTATCTATTTCTGTCCTCCATCAGGGTTACCAGGACCTATCTATTTCTGTCCTCCAGCAGGGTTATCAGGACCTATCTATTTCTGTCCTCCAGCAGGGTTACGAGGACCTATCTATTTCTGTCCTCAAACAGGGTTACCAGGGCCTAACTATTTCTGTCCTCCAACAGGGTTACCGGGGCCTATCTATTTCTGTCCTCCATCAGGGTTACCAGGACCTATCTATTTCTGTCCTCCAGCTGGGTTACCAGGTCCTATCTATTTCTGTCCTCCAGCAGGGTTACCAGGGCCTATCTATTTCTGTCCTCCATCAGGGTTACCAGGACCTATCTATTTCTGTCCTCTAACAGGGTTACCAGGGCCTATCTATTTCTGTCCTCCAACAGGGTTACCAGGGCCTATCTATTTCTGTCCTCCAACAGGGTTACCAGGACCTATCTATTTCTGTCCTCCAACAGGGTTACCAGGGCCTATCTATTTCTGTCCTCCAACAGGGTTTCTGTCCTCCATCAGGGTTACCAGGACCTATCTATTTCTGTCCTCCAGCAGGGTTACCAGGACCTATCTATTTCTGTCCTCCAACAGGGTTACCAGGATCTATCTATTTCTGTCCTCCAACAGGGTTACCAGGGCCTATCTATTTCTGTCCTTCATCAGGGTTACCAGGACCTATTTATTTCTGTCCTCCATCAGGGTTTCCAGGCCCTATCTATTTCTTTCCTCCATCAGGGTTACCAGGACCTATCTACTTCTGTCCTCCATCGGGGTTACCAGGACCTATCTATTTCTATCCGCCATCAGGGTTACCAGGACCTATATATTTCTGTCCTCCATCAGGGTTACCAGGACCTATCTATTTCTGTCCTCCGACAGGGTTACCAGGACCTATCTATTTCTGTCCTCCAGCAGGGTTACCAGGACCTATCTATTTCTGTCCTCCATCAGGGTTACCAGGACCTATCTATTTCTGTCCTCCTTCAGGGTTACCAGGACCTATCTATTTCTGTCCTCCGTCAGGGTTACCAGGACCTATCTATTTCTGTCCTCAAGCAGGGTTACCAGGACCTATCTATTTCTGTCCTCCAGCAGGGTTACCGGGACCTATCTATTTGTCCTCCAGCAGGGTTACCAGGATTTATCTATTTCTGTCCTCTACCAGGGTTACCAGGACCTATCTATTTCTGTCCTCCAGCAGGGTTAACAGGACCTATCTATTTCTGTCCTCCAGCAGGGTTACCAGGACCTATCTATTTCTGTCCTCCATCGGGGTTACCAGGCCCTATCTATTTCTGTCCTCCATCGGGGTTACCAGGACCTATCTATTTCTGTCCTCCAGCAGGGTTACCAGGACCTATCTATTTCTGTCCTCCATCGGAGTTACCAGGACCTATCTATTTCTGTCCTCCATCAGGGTTACCAGGACCTATCTATTTATGTCCTCCAACAGGGTTACCAGGACCTATCTATTTCTGTCCTCCATCAGGGTTACCAGGGCCTATCTATTTCTGTCCTTCATCAGGGTTACCAGGACCTATCTATTTCTGTCCTCCATCAGGGTTTCCAGGCCCTATCTATTTCTTTCCTCCATCAGGGTTACCAGGACCTATCTACTTCTGTCCTCCATCGGGGTTACCAGGACCTATCTATTTCTATCCTCCATCAGGGTTACCAGGACCTATCTATTTCTGTCCTCCATCAGGGTTACCAGGACCAATCTATTTCTGTCCTCCGACAGGGTTACCAGGACCTATCTATTTCTGTCCTCCAGCAGGGTTACCAGGACCTATCTATTTCTGTCCTCCAGCAGGGTTACCAGGACCTATCTATTTCTGTCCTCCATCAGGGTTACCAGGACCTATCTATTTCTGTCCTCCTTCAGGGTTACCAGGACCTATCTATTTCTGTCCTCTGTCAGGGTTACCAGGACCTATCTATTTCTGTCCTCCATCGGAGTTACCAGGACCTATCTATTTCTGTCCTCCATCAGGGTTACCAGGACCTATCTATTTCTGTCCTCCATCAGGGTTACCAGGACCTATCTATTTCTGTCCTCCATCAGGGTTACCAGGGCCTATCTATTTCTGTCCTTCATCAGGGTTACCAGGACCTATCTATTTCTGTCCTCCATCAGGGTTTCCAGGCCCTATCTATTTCTTTCCTCCATCAGGGTTACCAGGACCTATCTACTTCTGTCCTCCATCGGGGTTACCAGGACCTATCTATTTCTATCCTCCATCAGGGTTACCAGGACCTATCTATTTCTGTCCTCCATCAGGGTTACCAGGACTTATCTATTTCTGTCCTCCGACAGGGTTACCAGGACCTATCTATTTCTGTCCTCCAGCAGGGTTACCAGGACCTATCTATTTCTGTCCTCCAGCAGGGTTACCAGGATCTATCTATTTCTGTCCTCCATCAGGGTTACCAGGACCTATCTATTTCTGTCCTCCTTCAGGGTTACCAGGACCTATCTATTTCTGTCCTCTGTCAGGGTTACCAGGACCTATCTATTTCTGTCCTCAAGCAGGGCTACCAGGACCTATCTATTTCTATCCTCCAGCAGGGTTACCGGGACCTATCTATTTGTCCTCCAGCAGGGTTACCAGGATTTATCTATTTCTGTCCTCTACCAGGGTTACCAGGACCTATCTATTTCTGTCCTCCAGCAGGGTTAACAGGACCTATTTATTTCTGTTCTCCAGCAGGGTTACCAGGACCTATCTATTTCTGTCCTCCATCAGGGTTACCAGGACCTATCTATTTCTGTCCTCCAGCAGGGTTACTAGGACCTATCTATTTCTGTCCTCCATCGGGGTTACCAGGACCTATCTATTTCTGTCCTCCATCAGGGTTACCAGGACCTATCTATTTCTGTCCTCCAGCAGGGTTACCAGGACCTATCTATTTCTGTCCTCCATCATGGTTACCAGGACCTATCTATTTCTGTCCTCCAGCAGGGTTACCAGGACCTATCTATTTCTGTCCTCCATCGGAGTTACCAGGACCTATCTATTTCTGTCCTCCATCAGGGTTACCAGGACCTATCTATTTATGTCCTCCAACAGGGTTACCAGGACCTATCTATTTCTGTCCTCCATCAGGGTTACCAGGACCTATCTATTTCTGTCCTCCAGCAGGGTTACCAGGACCTATCTATTTCTGTCCTCCATTGGGGTTACCAGGACCTATCTATTTCTGTCCTCCAGCAGGGTTACCAGGACCAATCTATTTCTGTCCTCCATCAGGGTTACCAGGACCTATCTATTTCTGTCCTCCATCAGGGTTACCAGAACCTATCTATTTCTGTCCTCCAGCAGGGTTAGCAGGACCTATCTATTTCTGTCCTCCAGCAGGGTTACCGGGACCTATCTATTTGTCCTCCAGCAGGGTTACCAGGATTTATCTATTTCTGTCCTCTACCAGGGTTACCAGGACCTATCTATTTCTGTCCTCCATCAGGTTTACCAAGCCTATTTATTTCTGTTCTCCAGCAGGGTTACCAGGACCTATCTATTTCTGTCCTCCATCAGGGTTACCAGGACCTATCTATTTCTGTCCTCCATCAGGGTTACCAGGACCTATCTATTTCTGTCCTCCAGCGGGGTTACCAGGACCTATCTATTTCTGTCCTCCATCGGGGTTACCAGGACCTATCTATTTCTGTCCTCCAGCAGGGTTACCAGGACCAATCTATTTCTGTCCTCCATCAGGGTTACCAGGACCTATCTATTTCTGTCCTCCAACAGGGTTACCAGGATCTATCTATTTCTGTCCTCCAGCAGGGTTAGCAGGACCTATCTATTTCTGTCCTCCAGCAGGGTTACCAGGACCTATCTATTTCTGTCCTCCATCAGGGTTACCAGGACCTATCTATTTCTGTTCTCCAGCAGGGTTACCAGGACCTATCTATTTCTGTCTTCCAGTAGGGTTACGAGGACCTATCTATTTCTGTCCTCCAGCAGGGTTACCAGGACCTATCTATTTCTGTCCTCCATCAGGGTTACCAGGACCTATCTATTTCTGTCCTCCAACAGGGTTACCAGGGCCTATCTATTTCTGTCCTCCAACAGGGTTTCTGTCCTCCATCAGGGTTACAAGGACCTATCTATTTCTGTCCTCCAACAGGGTTACCAGGGCCTATCTATTTCTGTCCTTCATCAGGGTTACCAGGACCTATCTATTTCTGTCCTCCATTAGGGTTACCAGGCCCTATCTATTTCTGTCCTCCATCAGGGTTACCAGGACCTATCTATTTCTGTCCTCCATCAGGGTTACCAGGACCTATCTATTTCTGTCCTCCAGCGGGGTTACCAGGACCTATCTATTTCTGTCGTCCAGCAGGGTTACCAGGGCCTATCTATTTCTGTCCTCCAACAGGGTTACCAGGATCTATCTATTTCTGTCCTCCATTAGGGTTACCAGGCCCTTTCTATTTCTTTCCTCCATCAGGGTTACCAGGACCTATCTACTTCTGTCCTCCATCGGGGTTACCAGGACCTATCTATTTCTGTCCTCCATCAGGGTTACCAGAACCTATCTATTTATGTCCTCCATCAGGGTTACCAGGACCTATCTATTTATGTCCTCCAGCAGGGTTACCAGGACCTATCTATTTCTGTCCTCCAGCAGGGTTACCAGGACCTATCTATTTCTGTCCTCCAGTAGGGTTACGAGGACCTATCTATTTCTGTCCTCCATCAGGGTTACCAGGACCTATCTATTTCTGTCCTCCAACAGGGTTACCAGGGCCTATCTATTTCTGTCCTCCAACAGGGTTTCTGTCCTCCATCAGGGTTACAAGGACCTATCTATTTCTGTCCTCCAACAGGGTTACCAGGGCCTATCTATTTCTGTCCTTCATCAGGGTTACCAGGACCTATCTATTTTTGTCCTCCATTAGGGTTACCAGGCCCTATCTATTTCTTTCCTCCATCAGGGTTACCAGGACCTATCTACTTCTGTCCTCCATCGGGGTTACCAGGACCTATCTATTTCTGTCCTCCATCGGAGTTACCAGGACCTATCTATTTATGTCCTCCAGCAGGGTTACCAGGACCTATCTATTTCTGTCCTCCATCAGGGTTACCAGGACCTATCTATTTCTGTCCTCGGTCAGGGTTACCAGGACCTATCTATTTCTGTCCTCCAGCAGGGTTACCAGGACCTATCTATTTCTGTCCTCCAAAAGGGTTTATGTCCTCCATCAGGGTTACCAGGACCTATCTATTTCTGTCCTCCATCAGGGTTACCAGGCCCTATCCATTTCTTTCCTCCATCAGGGTTACCAGGACCTATCTACTTCTGTCCTCCATCGGGGTTACCAGGACCTATCTATTTCTGTCCTCCAACAGGGTTACCAGGACCTATCTATTTCTGTCCTCCAACAGGGTTTCTGTCCTCCATCAGGGTTACAAGGACCTATCTATTTCTGTCCTCCAGCAGGGTTACCAGGACCTATCTATTTCTGTCCTCCAACAGGGTTACCAGGATCTATCTATTTCTGTCCTCCAACAGGGTTACCAGGGCCTATCTATTTCTGTCCTTCATCAGGGTTACCAGGACCTATCTATTTCTGTCCTCCATCAGGGTTACCAGGCCCTATCTATTTCTTTCCTCCATCAGGGTTACCAGGACCTATCTACTTCTGTCCTCCATCGGGGTTACCAGGACCTCTCTATTTCTGTCCTCCATCAGGGTTACCAGGACCTATCTATTTATGTCCTCCAGCAGGGTTACCAGGACCTATCTATTTCTGTCCTCCATCAGGGTTACCAGGACCTATCTATTTCTGTCCTCGGTCAGGGTTACCAGGACCTATCTATTTCTGTCCTCCAGCAGGGTTACCAGGACCTATCTATTTCTGTCCTCCAAAAGGGTTTCTGTCCTCCATCAGGGTTACCAGGACCTATCTATTTCTGTCCTCCATCAGGGTTACCAGGCCCTATCCATTTCTTTCCTCCATCAGGGTTACCAGGACCTATCTACTTCTGTCCTCCATCGGGGTTACCAGGACCTATCTATTTCTGTCCTCCATCAGGGTTACCAGGACCTATCTATTTCTGTCCTCCAGTAGGGTTACCAGGACCTATCTATTTCTGTCCTCCAGCAGGGTTACCAGGGCCTATCTATTTCTGTCCTCCAACATGGTTATCAGGACCTATCTATTTCTGTCCTCCATCAGGGTTACCAGGACCTATCTATTTCTGTCCTCCAACAGGGTTACCAGGGCCTATCTATTTCTGTCCTCCAACAGGGTTTCTGTCCTCCATCAGGGTTACCAGGACCTATCTATTTCTGTCCTCCAGCAGGGTTACCAGGACCTATCTATTTCTGTCCTCCAACAGGGTTACCAGGATCTATCTATTTCTGTCCTCCAACAGAGTTACCAGGGCCTATCTATTTATGTCCTCCAACAGGGTTACCAGGGTCTATCTATTTCTGTCCTCCATCAGGGTTACCAGGACCTATCTATATCTGTCCTCCATCAGGGTTACCAGGGCCTATCTATTTCTTTCCTCCATCAGGGTTACCAGGACCTATCTACTTCTGTCCTCCTTCGGGGTTACCAGGACCTATCTATTTCTGTCCTCCATCAGGGTTACCAGGACCTATCTATTTCTGTCCTCCAGCAGGGTTACCAGGACCTATCTATTTCTGTCCTCCATCAGGGTTACCAGGACCTATCTATTTCTGTCCTCCAGCAGGGTTACCAGGACCTATCTATTTCTGTCCTCCATCAGGGTTACCAGGCCCAATCTATTTCTGTCCTCCGACAGGGTTACCAGGACCTATCTATTTCTGTCCTCCAGCAGGGTTACCAGGACCTATCTATTTCTGTCCTCCAAAAGGGTTTCTGTCCTCAATCAGGGTTACCAGGGCCTAACTATTTCTGTCCTCCAACAGGGTTACCAGGGCCTATCTATTTCTGTCCTCCAGCAGGGTTACCAGGACCTATCTATTTCTGTCCTCCAACAGGGTTACCAGGGCCTATCTATTTCTGTCCTCCAACAGGGTTACCAGGACCTATCTATTTCTGTCCTCCATCAGGGTTACCAGGGCCTATCTATTTCCGTCCTCCAACAGGTTACCAGGGCCTATCTATTTCTGTCCTCCAACAGGGTTACCAGGACCTATCTATTTCTGTCCTCCATCAGGGTTACCAGGGCCTATCTATTTCTGTCCTCCAACAGGGTTACCATTTGGGCCTATCTATTTCTGTCCTCCAACAGGGTTACCAGGGCCTATCTATTTCCGTCCTTCAACAGGGATACCAGGGCCTATCTATTTCTGTCCTCCAACAGGATTACCAGGACCTATCTATTTCTGTCCTCCATCAGGGTTACCAGGGCCTATCTATTTCTGTCCTCCAAAAAGGTTACCAGGGCCTATCTATTTCTGTCCTCCATCAGGGTTACCAGGACCTATCTATTTCTGTCCTCCAGCAGGGTTACCAGGGCCTATCTATTTCTGTCCTCCAACATGGTTATCAGGACCTATCTATTTCTGTCCTCCATCAGGGTTACCAGGACCTATCTATTTCTGTCCTCCAACAGGGTTACCAGGGCCTATCTATTTCTGTCCTCCAACAGGGTTTCTGTCCTCCATCAGGGTTACCAGGGCCTATCTATTTCTGTCCTCCAGCAGGGTTACCAGGACCTATCTATTTCTGTCCTCCAACAGGGTTACCAGGATCTATCTATTTCTGTCCTCCAACAGAGTTACCAGGGCCTATCTATTTATGTCCTCCAACAGGGTTACCAGGGTCTATTTATTTCTGTCCTCCATCAGTGTTACCAAGACCTATCTATTTCTGTCCTCCATCAGGGTTACCAGGGCCCATCTATTTCTGTCCTCCATCAGGGTTACCAGGACCTATCTATTTCTGTCCTCCAGCAGGGTTATCAGGACCTATCTATTTCTGTCCTCCATCAGGGTTACCAGGACCTATCTATTTCTGTTTTCCAGCAGGGTTACCAGGACCTATCTATACCTGTCCTCCATCAAGGTTACCAGGACCTATCTATTTCTGTCCTCCAGCAGGGTTACCAGGACCTATCTATTTCTGTCCTCCAAAAGGGTTTCTGTCCTCCATCAGGGTTACCAGGACCTATCTATTTCTGTCCTCCAGCAGGGTAACCAGGACCTATCTATTTCTGTCCTCCAACAGGGTTACCAGGATCTATCTATTTCTGTCCTCCAACAGGGTTACCAGGGCCTATCTATTTCTTTCCTCAAACAGGGTTACCAGGGCCTAACTATTTCTGTCCTCCAACAGGGTTACCAGGGCCTATCTATTTCTGTCCTCCAGCAGGGTTACCAGGACCTATCTATTTCTGTCCTCCAACAGGGTTACCAGGGCCTATCTATTTCTGTCCTCCAACAGGGCTACCAGGACCTATCTATTTCTGTCCTCCATCAGGGTTACCAGGGCCTATCTATTTCCGTCCTCCAACAGGGTTACTAGGGCCTATCTATTTCTGTCCTCCAACAGGGTTACCAGGACCTATCTATTTCTCTCCTCCATCAGGGTTACCAGGGCCTATCTATTTCTGTCCTCCAACAGGGTTACCAGGGCCTATCTATTTCTGTCCTCCATCAGGGTTACCAGGGCCTATCTATTTCTGTCCTCCAACAGGGTTACCAGGACCTATCTATTTCTGTCCTCCAGCAGGGTTACCAGGACCTATCTATTTCTGTCCTCCAACAGGGTTACCAGGACCTATCTTTTTCTGTCCTCCATCAGGGTTACCAGGGCCTATCTATTTCTGCCCTCCATCAGCATTACCAGGACCTATCTATTTCTGTCCTCCAGCAGGGTTTCAAGGACTTATTTATTTCAGAAATAAAGTTGCATATCAAAGTATTCTAGTCAAGCAATTAACAGTTAACATTCTTCAACTAATTTAATACAAAGTTTTGCAGTACACAGCATTTAGACTCTAATCCTTAAGGATTAAATACCCAACAAAATTTTCTGATGTTTAAGAACTTCTCAAAAGATTCCATTTCAGGTGCAACATAAAAATAGCTCCTGTTTGTAGTATTGTAAATTGCAACAGTTTTTCTGTTTTTGTCAGCTATATGTAATAACTTAACATTTTTTCCAAAAGATCATAAAAATTATCCAGTTTATCAGATAACATACAAATATAATTTATTGTAGTTACAGAAATATATTCTTTGGAAAACTGCCAGATTTTAGTTGATTACATAATGTTCTCTGATACAAAGTGTACATATCACATAATTGAAATTAACCTCATTTAAAATCTACACTTGAAATGCAGATAAGCATAAAATACTCTAAGCTGGTAAATCTGAAGAATAATTTGAGAATGTATTTATCAGATTTAAATCAAGGGTCATAACTCTACTGAGAGAATCCTCAGTTTGCCCAAAAGAACAAGGGGTACCAGTAAAAGTAAATTATATTAACATACGTGTACATGTATACCAGTAAGAGTACAATGTGTGCATGCATGAGTAAAGTCAGCAATAAACATGACATCTTTGTATATTAGTTGTGTTAATCATTTCACAAACATCTGTGCCATCAAGACAATACCCAGTACCAGCTGAAGAGTTACTAATCAGTTTTCTATTACTTTATATCATTGCATATTTATTGGTTCAGCAACTCCTATAATCTATTTTCCGAGTTTGTTGTCCAAAACTTTCAATAAATAATTTATATTTAAGTTTTAAACATTCCTAAATTCACAGACTTCTTATAACACAATTACGCCACTGGAGCACAGAATAACTATCATTTTAAAGGTGAGAGAGCAGACTACATACGTCACAGAGAACACCTGTGCCAGCTATAAGGAAGTCCTTACAAAGAACACCTGTGCCAGCTATGAGGAAGTCCTAACAAAGAACACCTGTGCCAGCTATGAGGAAGCCCTAACAAAGAACGCCTGTGCCAGCTATGAGGAAGTCCTTACAAAGAACACCTGTGCCAGCTATGAGGAAGTCCTTACAAAGAACGCCTGTGCCAGCTATGAGGAAGTCCTAACAAAGAACACCTTTGCCAGCAATGAGGAAGTCCTAGCTAGAATGCCTGTGCTAGCTATGAAAAGTACCAACAAAGAACCCTTGTGCCAGCAATAAGGAAGTCCTAACAAAGAATGCCTGTGCCAGCTATGAGGAAGTCTTAAAGAACACCTGTGCCAGCTATGAGGAAGTCCTAAAAAAGAACACCTGTGCCAGCTATGAGGAAGTCCTTACAAAGAACACCTGTGCCAGCAATGAGGAAGTCCTAGCTAGAATGCCTGTGCCAGCTATGAGGAAGTGCCAACAAAGAACCCTTGTGCCAGCAATAAAGAAGTCCTAACAAAGAACACCTGTGCCAGCTAAGAGGTAGTCCTAACAAAGAACACTTCTGCCAGCTATGAGGAAGTCCTAACAAAGAATGCCTGTGCCAGCTATGAGGTAGTCCTAATAAAGAATGCCTGTGCAAGCTATGAGGAAGTCCTAAAGAACACCTGTGCCATCAATGAGGAAGTCCTAACAAAGAGTACCTGGGCCAGCTATGAGGAAGTCCTAAAGAACACCTCTGCCAGCAATGAGGAAGTCCTCACAACGAATGCATGTGCCAGCTATGAGGAAGTTCTAACAAAGAACCCCTGTGCCAGCAATTAGCAAGTCCTAACAAAGAATGCCTGTATCAGCTACGAGGAAGTCCTAAAAGGAACGCCTATGCCAGCTATGAGGCATTCCTAACAAAGAAAGCGTGTACCAGCTTTAAGAAAGTCCTAACAAGAACACCTGTGCCAACTATGAGGAAGTCCTAACAAAAGAATGCCTGTGCCAGCTATGAGGAAGTCCTAACAAAGAACATGTTTTTCAGCTACGAGAAAGTCCTAACAAGAACACCTTTTCTAGCTACAAGGAAGTCCTAACAAGAACACCAGTGCCAACTATGAAGATGTCCTTACAAAGAACCCCTGTGCCAGCTATGAGGAAGTCCTAACAAAGAACACCTGTGCCAGCTATGAGGAAGTCCTAACAAAGAACACCTGTGCCAGCTATGAGGAAGTCCTAACAAAGAACACCTGTGCCAGCTATGAGGAAGTCCTAACAAGGAACGCCTATGCCAGCTATGAGGAAGTCCTAACAAGGAACGCCTGTGCCAGCTATGAGGAAGTCCTAAGATTAGATGCCTTTTCTAGCTATGAAAAAGTCCCAAGAATGAATGCCTGTGCCAGCTATTAAAAAGCCATAAGAATGAATGTGAGTGCAAGCTATGAAGAAGTCGCAATAATTAAGGCCTTTGAGGAAGTCCTACAAAACCAACATAATGAAAACTAATCATTATGTCAAAAATGTATAAAACATTGGAAACAAGCAGCAAATAAGGATTAAGAAAAATCTAAATATCAGAACAACTAAGGGGTCATCCATAATTGTCAACATTTTTCACGAGTTTGCAAAGAGCACTAAAGGGGGGAGGGGTTTCAATTTCAACATTTTTTGGGTACGTTCTTAACTTCCGGTAATGTGAATGTGCAGGCTTGCAAAAAATGTTGACATACTCTTTTGGAGGGAGGGAGGGGGTTTTCAAAAAGAGTGCTCTTTGCAAACTTGTGAAAAATGTTGACAATTATGGATGACCCCTAACTATTACAGCCAATTAGTAGTTACTTAAAAGTAAGAATTTTACAGACTCAGAGTGGACTGTACACAGACTGAATTACATAATAAAAAGAGTTTAGTGAACTCAGAGTTAATTATAAATATGTACCCACAATACAGATCAAATTGACATGATCAGTAACAATTTCATTATTGTTCAGTATCACATCTGTTAGGATTATATTAATTCGTCCTGTCAACCTCCTCAATCAATAAGGATGTTGTTTTCTTTTATCCTTTTTCTTTGTAATTTTGTTTAAAAGACAATAACAAGATTGGCAACAATAGAAAGTCAAGAGTAATAATGAATAATGACATTTAAATCTGATAATAAAACAATCTTCCGATTAATAGCACTTTTTCCCCATTGCTTGTCTAATTTTATGGGGTTTTCTGCACTTACGATTAGCTGCTAGCTTTTTATTGCCACTGCATAAGAACAAAACACTTATTAAATTGAATAGTTTAAAAAAAAAATAATGATCTGTACTGCAATAACTGAAAATACACCTTCTAAAATTTGTTGTTTATTTTGTGCTTGCTCACTAATAGTATCATTTCAGCAGAAATTTACACTACGGCTTTGTTTTTCTACCCATCAATGGTTGGAGTGGACACAGTGTGGAAAACACTTTAACATGTCTTACCAGCCACCCATAGTGGTAGTGGACAAAGGATGAACAACACATAAACTTGTCTAACCACCCACCCCTGGTGGGAGTGGAAACAGGGTGGACACCACTTTAACTTGTCTTAACAGCTACCTATGGTGGGAGTGGACACAAGGTGGACACCACTTTAACATGTCTTACCAGCCACCCCTGGTGGTAGTGGACACAGTGTGGACAACATATAAACTTGTCTAACCAGCCACCCATGGTCAGAGTGGACACAGGGTGGACACCACTTTAACATGTCTTACCAGCCACCCATGGTCAGAGTGGACACAGGGTGGACACCACTTTAACATGTCTTACCAGCCACCCATGGTGGGAGTGGACACAGGGTGGACACCACTTTAACATGTCTTAAAAGCCACCCATGGTAGGAGTGGACACAGGCTGGACAACACATAAACTTGTCTAACCAGCCACCCATGGTCAGAGTAGACAAAGAGTGGACAACACTTTAACTTGTATTACCAGCCACCCATGGTCAGTGTGGACACAGGGTGGAAAACACTTTAACATGTCTTACCAGCCACCCATGGTGGGAGTGGACACAGGGTGGACAACATATAAACTTGTCTAACCAGCCACCCATGGTGGGAGTGGACACAAGGTGGACAACACTTTACTTGTCTTACCAGACACCCATGGTGGGAGTGGACACAGGGTGGACAACACTTTGACTTGTATTACCAGCCACCGATAGGGAGTGGACACAGGCTGGACAACACTTTAACTTGTCCTACCAGCCACCCATGGTGGGAGTGGACAAGGTGGACACCACTTTAACATGTCTTACCAGCCACCATGGTGGGAGTGGACACAAGGTGGACAACACTTTGACATGTATTACCAGCCACCCATGGTGGGAGTGGACACAGGGTGGACACCACTTTAACATGTCTTACAAGCCACCCATAGTGGGAGTGGACACAGTGTGGACAACACTTTGACTTGTATTACCAGCCACCCATGGTGGGAGTGGACACAGTGTGGACAACACTTTAACATGTCTTACCAGCCACCTATGGTGGGAGTGGAGACAGGGTGGAGACAGGGGTGGACAACACTTTTACTTGTCTTACCAGCCACCATGGTCAGAGTGGACACAAGGTGGACACAGGCTGGAAACCACTTTAACTTGTCTTACCAGCCATCCATGGCAGGAGTGGACACAGGGTGGACACCACTCTATATTGTCTTACCACCCATCCATGGCGGGTGTGGACACAGGCTGGACAACACTTTAACATGTCTTACCAGCCACCCATGATGGGAGTGGACACAAGGTGGACAACACTTTGTCTTAGCAGCCACCTATGGTAGAAGTGGACATAGGGTGGACAACACTTTAACTTGTACGATACTGACAGATGAAGTATGGACAGAATGACACCCAAATGGACTACATCACCCACTTTTCAAGCAGGGGTATAAAGATCTACTGGTAGTTTAAATTAAAGGTCAAGCAGTTATGAAATTTTCTGATCAAACAAAAATGCTAAAAATAATCTGTATTAACCAAGTTAAAAATAATCTGTATTAACCAAGTTAAAAGTAATCTGTATTAACCAAGTTAAAAACAAGTGTGGACTGTGAGCACGCTCACAAAGGGATACCCCTTGCTTCGCTTTCAAGTCCAATTATCTCCCCTGAATAATATCTACATATGAAGTACTTCCTTCATGTAAAGTTTCATTAAAATCTGTCAAACAGTTTAGGAGGAGCTGCGCTTACGGGGTCTCCCACTAAATACTATATTTAAAAAGTCTATGTCCAATTATCTCCCTGAATAATAACTGACAGCGATGAAAATTCTTCATGCACATCTACATACGATGTACTTCCTTCATGTAAAGTTTCATCAAAATCTGTCAAGCGGTTTACGAAGGACAAGCGCTTACAAGGGATGTGGACAACTTGACCAAATAAAAAATAATTATAATTAAGTGAATGATTGATGTTTACTTTCCAACAACCAATATCTCAGCATAATTCAAGATGAAAACTGACTGACAAAAGGAAAATTATACCACAGGAGAGGCAATTAGTGCCTAATTTTGATTGTCACACAAATGGAACACCATTCATGAAGAGTCATTTTGCAAAAATTTTAGAATGTAAGGAAAGTGATACAGATAAATAACCTATTTATATTAAACACTAATTTTGCACAGCATAGTCCAAAGAACTTTCGAGCAATGTTTAATTCCAAACTTAACAGCATTTTGCAACAGAAGAATGACATATTAAACGTGATGTCAAAAAAGATACCAAACACTGGACCCAAACAGTCAAAACTTATAGATACCAGTCACTGGACCCCAGCGGTCAAAAATTACAGATACCAGACACTGAACCCTAAGCAGGCAAAAACTTTAATACCAAACATTGGACCCAAGCAGTCAAAACTTACTGATACCAGACACTAAACCCCATGCTGACAAAAACTTGAATACCAGACACTGGACCCCAAACAGGCAAAAATTTGGATACCAGTCACTGGACCCCATGCTGGCAAAAACTTGGATACCAGACACTGGATCTAAAGCAGACAAAAACTCAAATACCAATACACTGGACCCAAGCAGTCAAAACTTACTGATACCAGACACTGAACCCCATGCTGGCAAAAATTTGGATGCCAAACACTGGACCCCAAGCAGGCAAAAACGTAGATACCAGACACTGAACCCCATGCTGGCAAAAATTTGGATACCAAACACTGGACCCCAAGCAGGCAAAAACGTAGATACCAGACACTGGACCCCAACAGGCAAAAACGTAGATACCAGACACTGGACCCCAAGCAGGCAAAAACGTAGATAACAGACACTGGACCCCAACCAGGCAAAAACTTAGATACCAGACACTGGACCCCAAGCAGGCAAAAACTTAGATACCAGACACTGGACCCTAAACAGACAAAAACTTAGATACCAGTCACTGGACCCCAAGCAGGCAAAAATGTAGATACCAGACATTGGACCCAAAGCAGACAAAACAAGTGTGGACTGTGAGCACGCTCACAAAGGGATACCCCTGCTTCGCTTTCAAGTCCAATTATCTCCCCTTAATGATATCCGAGGTCAATAAAAATCCTTCATGCACATCTACATATAATGCACTAGAACAAATAATCGTACACTCGCTTGTATTTTTTTTTTTTTTTGGCGACGGTACGAATTTAGTCCCATTACTTGTAATGTAGCAGAGCGGGAGTGAATCACTCCCGGCACTTTGATGTCCAAAATAAGTTGCATATACAATCAGACGTGGTCAATATTGATATCTCTCGACAGTGTAATCAGTTTTGTTATAAGTTTCGTGTTTAAAATCAATCATTATTGATACGTGATGCTAGTTATTGCCATTTTTAATAACCCGCTGTGCGTTGTGTATTAATTGACATTCGTGTCTCTTTTTGATTACGTTTACTACATGAAAAACATTGAGAAACCCGAAACTGAATTGTGTGTTGCATCTTGGGTAATACATATGTAAATTACTGGATTCTAACTACTGGATGATTGTTATAGTATGCAAATTAGCACGTTTATAATAAAATTAGGTCACATTATCTATATACAGAAAAATTATCAACATAGCATTTTCCACGTGTATCTTCAAAGACGAAAAAAGAAATTTCTTCAATAAAGATTGTTTCCCGTTAGTTTCACAATGTCTAAAGCTTTAATAACGTAAAGAAGACGAATATTATGTTTGAATTTTGTATAAATAGACCGAAAATAGAATTTTTTATTTGCTACATTATGAGCAATAAGACTGAATTCTGCCGTTAATCTGACAAATCACAAAACTAACTTCGGATTATAACAGCAGTAAAATTCGGCCTAATAATGTACTTCCTTTATGCTAAGTTTCATTAAATTTCATCAAGCGGTTTAGGAGGAGTTGAGCTGACAAGGGATGTGGACAGACGGACAGACAGACAGACAGGGTGATTCCTATATACCCCCAAACAAGTTTGCAAGGGGTATAAACATAAATACCAGACACTGGACCCTAACAGGCAAAAACTTAGATACAAGTCACTGGACCCCAAGCAGGCAAAAACATAGATACCAGACACTGGACCTAAAGCAGACAAAAACATAGATACCAGACACTGGACCTAAAGCAGACAAAAACATAAATACCAGACACTGGACCAAATGCAAACAAAAACTTAAAATTACAGACTGGATACCAGACACTGGTCCTAAAGCAGACAAAAAAAATCGAAGAATGTGTCCATGGGACACAGATGCCCCCGCTAAATGAAGTCCCAAACAGGAAGTAGTTGTCCGACAGGTATGAAAGTTGCTTTGGACGTACAACTTGTGATACTGAACCACCTGCCAAATTTCAAATTGTTCTCATGTACGGTTTCTGAGAAAAGCTTGACGGAAATTAGTTCGGACGTACCGACGGACAGACGGACATGGGTAAAACTTTAAAGCCCCCGACATGTCGTCGCAGGGGCATAAAAATAAATACCAGACACTGGACATAAAGCAGACAAAAACTTAAGATATCCAACACTGGATTCCAAGCAGACAAAAACCTATATACCAGATTTGGACCCAGAGCAGGCAAAAACTTAGATACCAAACACTGAATCCTAAAAGATATAAGACTCTGTACCCCAAGCAGGCAAAATCTTCCAAAATCCAGACACTGGACCACAAGGCAAAACATTGATACCAGACACTGGACCCCTCGAAGGTAACACTTTAAGATTAGTCACTTGTTTTCACATGTCTCCAATTTTACTGATTAATCAATTTGAACTTTTATTTAAGTGCTGATTAACCTAACCAATAAAAAATTCCATGTTAAATTTTAAGTTTTTTTGATGATTACAAAGGCCAAAGGTCAGCCGAGACTTGATTTAACCTATAGTTTTCAGAAAGAAAGGTGACATGTACTCATTAATTAACAATGACATTTCATAAGCTAGATGGGTGTTAAGAAATTACAGGAAATGCAATTTTATTTTTCCTGTCTTCGACAATTTAAAGAAATTAAATTATGATGTCTCAATAAAACAGCATTAATGTGACATTCAAATGCAATTTTAAAGAAGAAAAATCAATCATCAAATAATTCACAACTGCAGTCGTTTAATCTTTAACTGATACAGAATTGATTGAAGATAATTTCGCTACAGGTAAATAAAAACACTTTAGAAATGTGTCGACTATGGAAACCTTCCCTTACAACAATGCCGATTATCTGCCTGTGTCAATTGATTTACGACACTGGTAATGGACAGAGATCTGCTCTCCTTGATTAATTTTCTCTGTAAATTGTACACAAACAACTCTAATGTAAAAGAGACCATTAATATCCAGTGTTGGTAAAATCAATAAAACAAAAATAAAATGTTATGGTATTGATATGATAGCTGATGATGCCAGCGACAGGGCAAAATCAATACCATCACGCTTTATACATAACATCACATTATTAACCATTTTCCGTTTTTAATTTGTTGACGACTTTTACCATACTTCTAGCTGTTTTCTCTGTTTGCCATTTTTGCCAATAAGGTCAAGCAGAAACGAGAATAAATCGCTAATGAAATCATCACCCAGTATACAGTAACATAATTTTCCAATCTCTCAATAACTTTCCACTTTGTGACTAAATAGACAGATTAACTTAGAATCAAGGGGTCAAGTGTACTTTAACTAATATGTACTTTAGAACTTGAAGGAATTGATATTTTAATCATAATAAGTAGTAACTATTATCAGAACAGTAGGAAAAATTTTATTATTATATTTGGGCACAAAAACATGTTTTTAGAAATCATTAACATAATTAAAGCTGCAAAAAACACCCTAAAATATGAAGACACATACAAACAGTACTTAAGCCCAGAGGATCTCAACAGCAAGTTATGCTCAACAAACTTTGTATAAGACAATAACATTCCTGCACATTTTGTTTTAAATGTTTCAAAAGTATCAAAGAAAATATTTGAACATATTTCGCATTTGAGCAAAAATTTGTATCAGCAAAGTACCTCAAAAATAGTAGAGATCTAACCTGACATCATTTTTTCATGATTTGGTTTGTGATTACATTGGTGTTACCACAGATAACCAGCTAAACTTGAGTAAAGAACATGTTAACGAGAAAATTAATAAAGCCAACAGCATTATGCGACTAATAAGACACTCTTTTTGACATCTACATCAACAATCTTTCCTACTGTAATCCAACCTCATATCTGCACTAAACATTTAAGATGAAGACATAAGTCTGCACTCAGTAACGACCTCTAGGTAAGATTGAGACAGTTCTGTGAAGAAGTTGTTTGTATTTACCATAGGGTCAGAGGTTAACCTTGTTCCATGGTGGTGGCCATCTTGTAAGTATAAGCAGACAACCATTCTGTCACTGTCCAAGTAAAGCAAACATGTATTTGCATAGTATAGCAAATGATATGATTGCAAGATAACTTTTACTTACCCTGTAACACAACATCTGGTATCAAAGTACTATCCAAAACTGTAAACATATCTGTGGTTTGGGAAACCTCAACTGTGTCTGAAAATACATGAAGAGATTTTCTGTTAGTTAAAAAAAACTGTTCAAAAGCCTGTAATATTCAGTTTTGGCTATTAAAAATAAATATTTAATATGGCATTGAACATATGACAAAGCTATAAGATACTAGTATGCCTTATAAAGGTTACATCGCTTTCAGATTCATTTCTTATTAATTTACCCAGTTGTTGCCCTGTTGTTTCACAAATGAACTTTACAGATATACAGGAATATTCCAAAATGGTCATACATTGCTCTTTTGATGTCGAAATAAAGTGAACAGTCTTTTCTATATAAGTCATCTACTTTGATCATGTATCTGTAAATAAAGAGGTTGCAGGTTTGAGACTTGTTGCGAATAAAGTATGCTCAACTCTAACCATATTCAGATCATCACAGACTCCTGGTACCAGTATATATCAGACCCGTCATACTCAGATCATCACAGAGTCCTGGTACCAGTATATATCTGACCCGTCATACTCAGATCATCACAGACTATTGGTACCAGTATATATCTGACCCGTCATACTCAGATCATCACAGACTCCTGGTACCAGTATATATCTGACCCGTCATACTCAGATCATCACAGAGTCCTGGTACCAGTATATATCTGACCCGTCATACTCAGATCATCATCAGACTCCTGGTACCAGTATATATCTGACCCGTCATACTCAGATCATCACAGACTCCTGGTACCAGTATATATCTGACCCGTCATACTCAGATCATTACAGACTCCTGGTACCAGTATATATCTGACCCGTCATATCATTACACACTTAAAACTTTTTTTGTTCACTTTTTCAGTTTTTAGTGTTTTTTATATAAATATTACCATGCTAAATTTAATAGTAGTCACTGCTTAATTTACCATAACAAATGCTGTCGTACAATCCTGTTTTCTTCAAATTACAAACCCAAGAATATAGACTTTTTTTACCAGCTTAATTCCATTTTTGTTTATGTTTGTAGCCATCTGAACACCAAGATACTTCAAGAACAATTGGGGTTTATAATACAGAAAGCCTGCTGTCCACTGACCAACAGACCAATATGGCAGATGCTGATGAAAGGAGATGAAAAATTATCTATCCCTAAATACTTAGTTATGAATTTCCCTGTCCCCTTGGTCCATCCCATGAAACTTCCCTGTTTCTTGGTCTATCCCATGAAAATTCCCTATCCTTGGTCAATCCTAAGAACATTTCCTGTCCCTTGGTTCATCCCAATACAAAAGTGCATTGTCCCTTGGTTCATCCCATAAAAATATCTGTCTCTTTGTCCATCATTTAAAAATACCTGTCCCTTGGTCCATCCTATGAAAACTTCCTATCTCTTGGTCCATCCCATAAAAATCCCTGTCCCTTTCTCCATCCCATGAAAATTCCCTGTCCCTTGGTCCATCCCATAAAAATCCCTGTCCCTTGGTCCATCCCATAAAAATCCCTGTCCCTTGGTCCATCCCATTAAAATTTCCTGTCCCTTGGTCTATCCCATGAAAATTCCCTATCCTTGGTCAATCCTATGAAAATTCCCTGTCCCTTGGTTCATCCCATAAAAATACCTATCTCATTGTCCATTACTTAAAAATACCTGTCTCTTGGTCCATCCCATAAAAATGAACTGTCCCTTGGTCCATCCCACAAAAATTCCATGTCCCTTGGTCCATCCCATGAAAATTCCCTGTCCCTTGGTCCATCCCATGTAAATTCCCTGTCCCTTCCCTGTCCCTTGGTCCTTCCCATGAAAATTCCCTGTTCTTTGGTCCATCCTTTGAAAATTCCCTGTCCCTTTGTCCATCCCATGAAAATTTTGTCCCTTGGTCCATTCCATGAAAATTCCCTGTCCCTTTCTCCTTCCCATGAAAATTCCCTGTCCCTTGGTCCATCCCATAAAAATTCCCTGTCCCTTTGTCCATCCCATGAAAATTCCCTGTCCCTTGGTCCAT